>JAFBJU010000583.1:321526-368584 GCA_016785305.1 Colistium nudipinnis
AAGTACACTGACGCGTCTCGCCATACACTTCAGTGGAGTTAAGATGTCACATCTCAATTATAAGTGCGACTTAGCATTGGAAGCCGATTTTCTCCCGGTGCACTCTTTGGAAGGAGAAAAAAAAAAAAAAAGCCCCTTTTTGTAATTCAACTCGTATATCAAGACGATTAGCATGAAATGGTGTGTACTAAGCCAATTGAACTCGAGACAAACCTTTCATAATTACAGCTCTTCCCCGGTCTTTACTTTAGCTATTGGCCCCTCGGTGTCCTCCTGCAGCACGGAATGCGAATTTGGGCCCAGTCATCTGGAAATGAGGAAGAAGGGAGGTGACTGGACAGTATTTGTTCTGGCCATGCTCGATGAGGCTGCTAATTGTCCGTGGCCATGTAAAGCAAACCAACCCCGTTCTATGCTTTTTCTTTTCCATTATTGCTGCTGTTCTGTCTCTGTCTATTCACCCAAACCACCCCCCTCTACTCTTATTAGTCATTTCATTCCTCTTAAGTGGGTTAAGGCCATGGCATAGCCACTGCATGATCAGCACACATTTGCCAAGAAGGAACGGAAAATAAAACAATTTTTTCCCCCCAAAACAAGCTGAAAGATATTTTAAAGATCTGTAAGGTCTAAAGGCCTATATTTATCAAATGTTATGTTGTGTGATGTCATTTTTGGGGTTCTACTTTTAGGACTAGAAATACAATGATTTTAACCAAGTTTCCTAACCTGGTGAAATAACAGCGGTTCTGCCAAAAATGTAAAAGAACTCTCAAGGATTTATCTTTAGCGTTGCCAGGAGAAGGAAAACAAAAAAAAGAAGCTATCAGCGGGGAGTCTTAATTATAACAAACGTATTAACATTCAGGGTTCTAACAAAAATTTCAGAAACCCGATGACTGATTTAAAGGACACTTGCAGGGAACACTTCTAGATGCATTATTAACCATGGGGATGGGGCTGATACTAATAATTTAATGCAACACGGCCCTCGAGAACTTGTACTTTAAATGAACATGTATCATGAACTGTAACTATGGGGAGACTTACGATGCATACTAATTTTGACATGGTACTGATGATTAGCGACAGCTCACGCTCCACACTGAAATCCACAAACAGAGACATCAAACTGGAATCAACCATTGTTATTCTCCAGGTAAGACTGTATCCGGGGGCAAATGGTATCCGTATAGTAACTGCAATGCCTTAAGTGAATTTGGTGCATTCCTTCTCCCAGCAAAGAATCAGTGTCGGAAACATCATAAATAATTCTCCGGCTCTCAGGTATTGCTCTGCGGTTGGTATTTTTAGTCCTGGTTTAATCTTCAGCGGGATTCTGAGGTGCTTGATGAATGCCGGGGGCCGCCTCGTTTTTGGCGAAAAAACTAAACAAAAAACCCTGCAGAATATTTTGGCTGGTGCCAAATTGCACGGCGGACGATTAATGCCCGCATATGGATCGCCACTTTGCCGCAGCGCACGCTAATGTATGGCATGGCGAAAATGTATAAATCTGACCAAATCACTGACGCCCGTCATTTTTCAGTCTAATGGGTGAAGCATTAACAGCTGCTCGTCGCTGTCTTATAGTCATTTATTACCACCCATGTTATCCTGGTCTGCCATTTTACTACCATCGCGACATAAATCAGGGGGCCGGAAGGGCGCCAGCACCCCCACCCATCCGTGCCTGCTTCGGTGGAGAAATATATAGAGCTGCGGGGGGAAGCCTGGGCACCACCGACCAAGGTGGACAGCGTGTTCGAAATGTACCAATAAAAAAACGTTGCCTTTTTTGCCTTGGGGTCAAATACTTTGCATTACACAAGGGTGTGCGCTGGAATCACGACACTATTATCACGCTTACATAATTCAGCCACCACTGCATTTGTTAGTCACGTCGCATGGACCCGCTTGGCTGTTGATAGCTTCGATATCTGGGCAGCGTTCTGTTTGACTACTGTGACTGATGTTTTTCTTAAATACAAATGCTTTCTCGTAGTTCTTTGGAGAGCTTGCGGTGCCTGAAAAACACTGGGGGGTATATAAATGTTTTGGCCACAACTGCGCGGGCCAATATATATCCCCGCCTGGGCCCCCTTTCCGTTCGCTCCAGCGTGGCGCGGCAGCACACTGCATTTAATTTACTGGCGGTTTCGACTAAATGTACCGGAGGAGGCGCTCCATAATTCATGAGGGGGAGAGGAAAAGAAGAAAAGAAAACATGATGAATCTACAGTTGCTGTTCACGCCCCCCCCCCTCCCCCGCTTTCAATTGAATGTTAATGAATCTACAGTTGCTGTTCACGCCCCCCCCCCCTCCCCCGCTTTCAATTGAATGTTAATGGACAGAGACAAAAGACACAAAAAAAGAGATGTACACCAAGGGAGAGATAGATATCTGAGGTTAAAACAAGTAAGAAAAAAAAATATATGAACACGTGGAGGAGGAAATGGTCTGCAATTGAATTTCAGTGACTGAGAGACGAAGTGAAATTTGTCTCAGACGTCGCATTAATCACTGCCACTATTCTATTTGTGGCCATTTTCTTATCTCAATAATTAAGTAATTAACAGCTCTTGGTGCCAGCTAGCCCCGCACCCAGCATAACAATAACACTAAATCACTCAACTGTTTTGGCATGGTAATCAATGATTAAAGGTAACGAGTCAAGAAATGGATACCGAAGAAAAAGAAAGGGCCAGGAAGGAACGAGTCACAGGTGCCGCGTGTGCACTACATGCGCGTTGTGGCCGACACATACGCGCACACATGCGCACGCGCGCACACACACGCGCGCGCGCGCACACACACACACACACACACACACACACACACACACACACACACACACACACACACACACACACACACACACACACACACACACATCAATCTGAGCGATGAAAAAAATGACCAGAGGCATTGCTCACACACTTAACATGCCGGCACATGCACTCGTGCACAGTTTCACCCACCAGTGTGTGAACCTGACCTGTAAATCAACCCCTCGACAGGAGGGAATTCATCACAAAATCTTTGTACTTTTATGTTCCACATGGGAATACACGCAAATGATATTGTGTGACAACGATATTTAGCAGGCTCGATTTCACTTGGAGAGATGACGATATCGCCGTGTTTTTTGTATTTATTTGTTTGAATTTGCAATTGCAAAATTTTATATACTTGCTTTTATCTAAAGGAGCACCCACTTGTCTGAGGGATATCTAGGCCACTCGAATTGATACTATGTGCAGAAGAGAGTAGTCGCCCTCTGCTTTGTGTGAGGCAAATGCAAACACAATGCTCTTTATATATATATATACACACAATTTAATTTTAATAACATATAGGAAACTTTGTTAGAGGATGTTTGTGTTCTGTATAGGTAGCAGTGTTGGGTATTAGCCTAGCTTAGTGTGTCATTTTCTTCCACAAAAAGGGAATGAAAAGTCGCATTAGATTTACGCCAATGACTTGCAGCTCCCACTAACTGTTGGAAATGCTGGACGTCCCGCACCTTTATGTTTGTGTTACGGCCCCGATATGTGCATTCTCGTTCCCTTCACATCCTGTTAATCTTTGTGTCGCAGTCACATAAAAGGCTTGACCCGGGTCCCTATAAACAGAGCCGTCTCGGAATAAAAAAATCGAATGGACGCCATCTCTCCATGTGTGCGCACGATGCAAATTTTGCGTTATTGTAATTTATTCGACGTGATCTCACACACACACACGCCCGCCCGCACACCTATAAAAGTTAACAGGCTGACTCTTAAACCCCAGGTTTGAACGTTTTATTAACGTTGCGGCAGAAGTCCCGTGGCGTCGGCTGAGACGCGGAGAGGACGGCTGCGGAGAGGAGCGCCCATCCATCGACCGTCCCTCGCCTCCGTGGACTTCAATGAATACATCGTTTTCTTTGATCTGCTAAAGTTGCTTATAATGAATCTCTATTAGTGGCACAGTTATTGCCCTTCCGCAGGGGAGTGATGCACTACCGTACCACTCACACACACACGAAGTGCACCAGGAGAATGCCTGACAGATTAAAAAAGAGAGATTGCACAGATCTCAACGCTGCCCATACATCAAGGAGCCCCTGGCTGCTCTTCTTCTGTGGTGCCATTGCAAGAGCTGGGGGTGTGGGGGGGGCTTGACTTTGTCGTTAAGTCTTTCGCTTGGCAGCTCTTTTCGTTAAAGGAAGAGATCGTTTTTTTTATTTATTTTTTGTTTGTTTTTTAAGCGGTAGCCGTCTCGGATAGTTAATCCTATGCTATCATAGGCTCGCTTCAGCTAAACAATGTAGCCGAGCATGCTCCTCTGATTCGGAGCCCCTTGTTCCAATCTGGCTCCAATCAGTGCGCGGAGCTACCAGGGGCACTGCTGATTTTCTCGCCTCAGATGAGTGATGGCTGGGAGCCGGCCGGACATGCGCTGCCAGGCCAAGATCGCATGTTTTGAAAAATCACACAATCCCCCACTGAAATGGCCAACTGTGGGCGCGCGTGTGTGCGTGTGTGTATGTTCTGCCTAGGCGCCGCGATGAACCGAAAAGTTTTTCTGGCTGGACTCCAAGTTCGCGACTTCTTTAATCCCCCCATCTGCTCGAGAGCGTGCGGGGTTGCACGGCATACCTCAACATACGCACGCACAAGGCACCGCCGCAACGCCGCGATATTGTGCCGTTTGCCTTTGATGTGGGCGGGTGAGGAATCAGCTCCTAAGCCGGTGTAGAGCAGCCACAGTGGGAAGGACAACCTGCTGCTTCCATTGAAGTGCACTTGTGAGTGGCGACCTGCCAGATCAAAACAACCGCCAGCCAAGCCCCGTGGCTGGTACACCTTTGTCGCTTCCTTCAGAAGACACGTTGTTAGACATTCAAAGGGGACGCTGAAGACGTTATTACACGGTCAGGGACCGTTTGAAACGACAAAGGGGAAAAAATGAAAGCGCAAGCGTGCGTGTGTGAGCGAGAGCGAGAGAGAGAGGGTAACCTTGGTGGCTGGCGATGCTCTGACCTGGGTCACCTTGTCTGATGTATGATGCAGCATCACAGAGGACACATCACATTTATTAGACTGTGTAATGATACAAAAAAAGAAATAGATAGCGAGGGGCGGATGGATGATGGTGGAATCGGAGCTCACACGCGGAGATGCGGCGCCTACTTTCACTCTCCCGGCGGTAATATCATAAAGCAGGCGAAAGAAGACGCTCCCGGGGAATACAAATGTTGCCTTTAAGTTGGAAACGTGTGGCCTGAGATGTGCCACCATATTGAAGGGGGGGGAGGAAGGGGGAGGGGGGGGGGGCATTTAGCTCTTCAGCCGATTAATCATCGTGATCATTGGCATTGTGGAGAAGCGATTTAGATGGTAAATACAGTTTGTGTTCCATATATCATCCGGTTGGCGCGGTGGCATGCCGAAGTTGGGCCGCACATTTAGGGGTCTAAGCAGGATTTATGTAAAATAAATGGTCCCATGTGTCACTGGGACTTTTCTTTTTTTTTCTTTTTTTTCATCACGCCGCGCACAAGGAGATTTTTTATGGGAGCAGGCCGTGTCTGAATTGCGTCACCTGCGGGGAAAGTTTGTCATATGGGCCGGTATTGTCGAGGGACATGTCGCGAGTGGGTGCCAAAAAAAATAAAATAAATACATTTAGCAGAAGCATTCGGACTCAAAACGTACGGATTAAAGGCTGTTGTTCGTGTATCTCTGTGGGCCAATGGAGAGATGATGAAATATGAATCGGCAAGACCAGACACAGTAATTTGTGAGTTTGAAGGTGAACCAAGCCGGAAGATGTCAATGCTAAAAAACGACGGCGTAGCATCGCATAACTATGCCTGAACCACGACCCCTCAGCATATCGCATGTCAATACAGCTTTGGCCGAACAAGACCGGGAGGATATGTCTCAGATGTGCCACAACCCACCTGGTTTCCCTCAAGGCTGACTTTTAATAAGCAAAATATTAGTGGGAGTCCACCCCGCGTGACGCCGCCCACACAGCAGACCCGTAGAACGAGATCATCTCCCCTCAGAAGCCGTGGAGAAACTGCGGGAACGGGCGCGTATGGAAATTAGCGAGCCGTCCCACCACTCCCCCGGCTGCAATGCACGAGATCTAGTGCCTTAATATCTCTGTGTGAAACCATAAAGTCGGCCTCTTTACAAGTCCCGAGGAGACTCGGGGGCGCGCCAGCTCCACTCCGCCGGCTCGGTGACAGAAGCGGTGGCTGGGTACCGAAACGCACGTTTCATATTCAGCAGTCAATGGGGTGAGAAGTGAATTATGCTACAGTCTGGCAGCAGAGCACACAGATTGTCCCCACTGTGTGCATAACAAATGCAAAACAATTTTTACATATGGTATTCATATGACATCTGGAGCTAATGGGAAAGATATAAAACATAGCTTCACACTGAGTGATGGAATTTTAAATTGTATTCTACACATGAATGCCTCCCGGGGTGACCGTCGGAGGATTTTTTATTTATTAACGTTTTTTTGGTGCAGCCGGAGGAACAAAAAAAAATTGAAAAAAAGAGAGAAAGACCCGAGATCTCAGGCCTCGGCTTGTCTTTGTGTTCGACCATGTTTACCACGGACTCCACTGTTGCACGCGTTGACCTTACATCCCTGTAGGCGAATGAAAAAGCCTCGTGTGCAAGCGGAGCTTTTGGATAATTGACAGGGGAGCGGCTTTGAAATGCTGATGAAGCGAAAACCTGCCCCGTGGTTTCCCCCAGACTGTCGGGCCCCGCGTGCGGAGGAGGAGGCTTCTGACACGGGGAGGAATCCTTAAAGGCAGCTCTCGGTGATGGAGTCCCAGTATCATCAGGCATCCGAATTCAAGGCTACTTCTCCGGAGATGCTCATGTAGGAAAAAGTGTGTGTGTGTGTGTGTGTGTGTGTGTGTGAACGGCGTTCATTAGGGCTTCAGCACTTCATTAAAACCTCCGTCTTGGGTAATGTTTCCCTGGTTTTGCTGCATGTAAATTCTGTCACATCGCCTCTGCCTCGTCCTCAGCGCGCCGCCGCCGCCACCCTTCGCCACGTTTCACGCCATTTTACGCCGAGATGGCGCCTCGCGGCCGGATCGGGCTCACGTTTGGAATTAAAATTTAAAGCCTCATTAATTCTTAAATCACCATTTACATGCCAGATTATGTTAACACGGTTTGTATCATTTGCAAATTTGGTCCATTTTTTTCCCCCCCACATGCCCGCCACGTTCTTTCAATCCCGGCATCGCATTTCCAGCAAGGCTCCCGAGGAATAAATTAAGAGGCGGTCACAATTAAATATTTCATGGCCCGCATGTGAAAGGCAGGGAAACAAATTGAACTTCAGGGAATTTGGATGCCGCCCACTGTCTGCTCTTGCCAATGGCCGCGACAAGGTCAAAGCTGTGGAGGTCATTTGTCTCCTCTCACCTGATGAGAAATATTGACCAAGGAGCTGTGGAGAAGCAGACAAGTGCCACGGCGCAACTTTTTCACTCTGATGTATCAGTGAGGCCCTGCAGTGAGTGTGGATTAAAAGACTTGACTCGGCGGAGAGAGCTATCAGTCAGAGTGAAGGATCGGGAACAGCCAAGGGGTTACGCCGGGGCCATTTTATTTTTATTTATTTTTTCATCCGGGTACGCGGTCAATAGCAACAGACTGGAAACGCGCAGCTTGATCTCCGGCAGGCGAAAGCGACGGCTTCCCCTCGTCTCACTCGTGGACCACGTCTAATTTGTCCCCCGGGAGCGGAGAGACCTTCTAACATAACTCACCCCCTTTGACCTTTCGACCCCAACGAGGCCCTTTCCCGCTGTGATGGACGACTTTTTGGCGCACGCTTCGGGTCTCGTGATTTATAGACCAGCAAATATATATATTTTTTTCCCCAACCTTTCTCTTTGCCACCTTTTGATTGAAGCTTCACTTCCCAGCTGGCTCTCCTCTCACGTTCATCTTTTCTTTTCAATTAAGCGTCTCCCCGCAGAAGCCATCCCACTGTATGAGCCAGCCGGATCCAGAGCTACATATGGCTTTGACAATAATGTCGGAGGCTCTCTCTGTCACTGACACCAATGTAATTTTTCACTTTTTTTAATATCCATATGACTAAATGTGTGTTTAATGGCTTCCCGCAGGGGCTGTACGTTAAAATGTATTTTATGTCTAAGTGCTGTATGTTAAGTGTTGGGCGAAACTCCCATGGTGGGGTGACCTTTCCATTGGAGAAATGACAAACCGCCTTGGCTATAGGCCAAGAGGGATTTTGTTTTTTTCTTTTGAGGGATTTTGACCCAACACCTGATTGATCAAAATGATAGGTTCTAATGGAACCTATAATACCTAACCAGGAATAACCTCCTATTCCATGAACAAACTTCCTGGCCCCTACGTCGTTTTGCTGGTATGCTAATCCAGGCCTGGCTACTTCACAAAAACTAGAATCAGAAGTAAAACTGTACATGAAACGAAAAAAAACTCTGAAGCTAGAGGTTAGAATCTCACTTCCTTCATTTTTATCTGCCAATAACCGTTGTCAAGGAGACAGCTGTCAACACCGCATTTCCTGTTCATCACTTGTGGATTGTTGTATATGTGACAGGGCAGTTCAGGAACAAATGTATGAAGTCTGTCTCATTACATCACACATAAATCAGTAATGCATCATGTTGCAAAACAATTCAAAATAGATTCAGGCTTGATGTCTAATGTGAATCCAAATAGATGTGTTTTATTTTATTTTGTTCATCGCCTTTCAAAGGACAGAACACAGTGGGGAAAAAAAAAACGATAGAAAAGTTGGTATAGTACGGTATGTGCTATTCAGTAAATCACAGCTATGGTCCTTTAACCCTCAAAGTAGCCACGTGACCTCTTTGGGAACAAAAAAACAGCTTCTACGGTCGTGCTTTTCTGGAAAACTTTCTCAGCTTTCACTTCAGATCTTCTTTGTGTGCCCCTTGTCAACCAGCGTGTCCTTCTTGATAAGCTGCTCTTTAAAGTAGTTCAGAAAGAAAAAAAAAATACAGTGAAAGCTGCCACGCCGTGGATGAAGTGAAAACGCAACATGCACAGACAGTTGTTAGGCTGGGCTTCTCTCGAGTTTGTGTCCTCATTTTTTTTGGCACGGTCCACAACTTTAACTGAGGAACGCCTATTTCAAATCCCGTTGGTTTCGCCCATATTCATAGGTAAGCCATTGCGCACACGGGCTGAGTGGAAATGTACAGACGGTGAGCATGTATAGGGTAAAGTAGGCCACAGTGTTACATAATAGGCTGGCAGGTTAGAACAGTGCACGTAGCTCCCTGCAGATAGGTGACCCAGAAATATCAGCTGAAGGTCTATGGCACACACAGTATACTATATAACATAGTGTACAGTTCTGCCTTTCAAACTGTTTCGAATGGGTCGCTCAGGAATTTCATATTTGTTATATTTTCTTTTGGACATTCATGTTCCTCCTAGCGAGGGCCTCAACAAGCTCACGTTTTCACGTTTTGCCGGCAAAATGTTGTACCACAAGTCCTTGACTCCCATAAATATTTAAGCGACACAATCTTTTGACTTTTTAAGTCGGGCAACGTTTCCATGCAGTCTTATAGGACCAGCTGTTCGGTCCTATAGCTGCGTGGGACAGGGAAATCTAATTATTGAGGGAGAATCTGCATTCCTACTGCTGCCGACACGAGTGACACGTCTAACCCCCCACAGTGCTCCATAACGGCCTCAGGGAGGCGAACTGAAAAGAAGGATATGTGTATTTCTATTTGGGGAGGAATAATGCAAAACAGCTCTGGGCCAGCTCAAATTAATTTAAATCTCACACAAAAACATCCGTGAATCACTGCCAAAAAAATCCTCCCTCCAAGCCAGCTGTGATGTTTACCAGTAGGACTTCCTCTCGATTACACACGCACACAAAGGTTTTTTGTTTTTTTTTCGAATGTCGGAAAGGAAGAGACGAGGTAAACGGAAAAAAAAAAAAAAGAAGCGGAATAATTAGACAGATCAGAGGGAGAGATGCTTGGCTAGAGGTCATGCGGCTGATAAACAGCGGGCCCGCCTGCGATGAATGTTAAGTGAGTATCGGTGTAATTATCCCGGCTGCGAGGCCCGTATGAATGTGTGTAATGTCACGGCCTTTCTTCCCTCACCCCCCTCAGGCGCGTCCCTTCCTTGTCAGATGCGCCGCAGACAGGGAGTGAAGGTCACTTGACCGGTAGAAAAAAAAGGTCAGGGGAGGGGCCGGGCCCATGACGGGCTGATCAACCCACCGCGCCGAATGGTGAATTTAATTAAGATTGAGAGTGACATTTTCACTCCTTTCCTTGCCTCCCAGTCTGCAAGGTTTTCATTATCATTTTTCTGAAAGAATAGGCACTTTGATCAAATGAGGATAGCCCCCCTCCCCCACCCCGGGGGGATTAACAGAGGTTTGGTAGGCCTATATTCTTACTTTCCCGCCTTTTTTTAACTAGTGGAAACTTTCCGTAAAATCACACGTCAAATATTCTCTTTTCACCTATTCTTGGAGGTTGACGAGTTCGTGGGTAGCAAGAAACGCCCAAGATATCTTCATTAAAACATCAAAAAAAGGAGAGAGAGAGGAAACGATCCAGGCTGCATCTCATCCACGGCAGACCTCCTTCCTTTTAAATTTGAGAGGAGCCGGAGCCTTGACAATCTGTGCTTGGTTAGCACATTCTTTGGGAGCCGATGGGGGGGACCCAGCACAGTAAAAGAAGCCCTTCCGGGAGGTTTCGGCAGTACGTTTCTGTGGGCGACACGCGGGAGATCAAGGGGAGCCGGAGAACCGACTGGGCCGGCCTAGAGCCGCCTCCCTCTCCGGGGACCCTTTGCTTTAATCACACTGCAGCCGAGCAAAGTGATGGTGAACCCCGCATGCCTTTGGTCTCCCTCGTTTCTCGCTCTGTGTCTCCTTTGCCTTCTCTCTCTCTCTCTCTCTCGCTCTCTCTCTCTCGCTCTCTTCTTTTTCGTTTTCCCCTCCTCGTTGCCGTCTGTCCTCACTGCACCGCTCGTTTCCTCCCGCTCATACGCAGCACAACGCGCGCATACCCGGCTTATTTATTTTTAGGGCTCGTCACAGCTTTTGCTGTCACTTTTCAAAATTGTAGTCTACATTCATTTGTTCCGTTTTTGTTTTTTTTGCATAGTACAGCGCAAAGTAAACAGAAGATGTGTGTAAGCAAGGGAAGCAATTTCTTGCATTATCTAATTGAGGCCTGGGCATGTCCCTGATCACTGAGCGCCAGGAGGCCGAGTGCCATAAAAAAAAAAAGTGCTAGAAGCGGTCATTACTGCGCAGGAAAGCATGGCGTCAGGTATCTTTGAACCTGACCGTGGCGCACCGAAGAAATGAAGGCCGGGGACGTCGGGAGCTGACCATTATGAGGAATCCTGAGGGCATGCGTCCAGGCTGCAGACATTTTTTTTTTTTTTTTTTTTACAGACTTTATGCAATTACAGTGACAGTGTTTCTGAATAACTGACGAGATATAAAACACGACAATGTGCTCACTGTCGATGGCTGAGTTCCAGGCCGCCCGCATTTGAATTGATCACTCTGAAACACAAAGTGATGAAGAGGCTGAGTCCTAAAAATTGGTCGTATCTGTTTTTTGTTTTTTTTCCCCCACGCCTGTGGTGAAATGGCCGCTGGCTATGTCATCACTTCACTCCCTGATCAAAACATTGAATGACGACTTCATCCTACAGTATGGTGCTCGGGAAATTTCATTTGCTCCCCAATTTGAGCGGTGATGGCTGCAAATCGTCAGCCAGTAGTTATATACAGCAGGTCTTGCTGCTGCAGATTCTTTCCCGTCTCTCCCGCCTGGGCTTTTGACAGCAACTCCACTTTCCCCGGGATTCTTCTTAAGGCAAAAACTGCACAAAGAGGCACATATTGTACAGTCCTCTGTCGCAGGGCGCGGAATTGGGTTCGAGTGCACGTGCAAAGAGACTTTGGTCATGTTCTTTTACGGCTCGCAGCGAAGAGCTGGGGACGACGTTAGCATTTCAGCGGTGCCTGGACTTCATGCGCCGTACTCTGATGTGGACCAGTCAAGCTGTCAGTAAGTCCCTATCAGGTCAACGATGTCTCTGTTGCTTTGAAGGCACGGAGAAAAAAAAAAATAAAAAAAAAAAGGTTGGTTGAAGCGCCTTTATGAAACTCATTTCCTCCGTGTGTGTGTGTGTGTGTGTGTGTGCAGAAGAGAGATGTTATTGAAGTTGCCATGGTGATTCAACACCAGCAACCCCCTCCGCTTCCCCCACCCCCCCCGCCTCTCTCTCACCCGTCATTTCCTCACAAGAACAAAAAAAGCAAACACTTCTGAGAGGAATTCCCTCGGTCGTGGGGGCTGCGCCGGGTTCCGCCAACTGATCTGAGCGAAGTTTGGGTGAAAACGTTTCCCCCGCTGGGGATCTCGGCTCAGATGTGCGTCCTGGTGGATCCGCCGAGCTGCGAAGTTACACACAAAACAATGCTAATTTTTGCGGAATTTTAAGTGTTTTGTGGGAAAAAAAAAAAAAATGGGTTGTTGAGTTAGAACGGAAAACGAAAGACTGCCTGGGACCGAGGCGGCACATTCCATTTCAAGGCAACGGTGGACTTTTTTCAGGGCAGTATGAGTTCGGAGAGTAAATGTCACGTCCCGCGCATTCTTTGTAGTCGGCGGTAGCTGCTTAGCATAAAATGAACACCTTTGCCAAGTCAAAATGTCACATTGCTAGAACCGGATCGGCCCTCCCCATTAGGAAGTGTTGGGTGACATCGAGAGCTGTGTTTATTTGAAGCTCAAACAGGAAGGCTATTTATGCCTCTATGGCTCCATACCCGACAGTCCACCGAGGTTTTAGTTCCATCCCCAAAATAGAAAAGCCAGTGAGAGCGGGAAAACGATTCAAATTCCCACAACAAACGACGGGCAGCGGGGGCAACTCCGCTTCGACGCGTCCCCGAGGCCATAATTCACGTGGCGGATGACTGTGAGAGCTGGTTGTGGAAGGGCGGTGTTTTATTTCATTTCTACACTCACATCAGTGAAATGCGGCGTAGGACTGCAAACCAACCGGAGCACACGCACACGCAAACACACGCGCCGGCTTCCTCCTCAGTTTAAGCTCAGCTCTTCCTCTCCACTGGCTATCACACTCACCATCTGCCATGCTGGAAATGTGCCCTCAGTAAGAGTGGGAAGCAGTGTGTGTGTGTGTGTGTGTGTGTATATATATATATATATATATGAAATATGGAGAGCTATATATATATATATATATATATATATATATATATATATATATATAGCTCTCCATATTTCACCCCTTCAGAGGGAGGATTTGTGACCTCGCTTGGCTGCAAGTCGGAAATCACAAATCATTAACAACTGAGCACATTTTTCACCTCCGAAGCGTTGCTCGGGCCTGGTCCCGCCGTGAGAGCGCAAAGCCACATCGCCCCGTTCCGTGTTTCTGTGTGCTCCCCCAGCCGAGGAGCGCGTTGGGGCGGTAATTACAGTCGCCACATGTTGTTGGGGTTTTACCGTTGGCACGGCTAAGCGGGAATGGGGGAAGCCCGCGGCCGAGCCAGGGAAAGGTTGACGGGAATCCATGTGACACCGTCACTGAGCAGAAAGGGAATCCCTTCCTGTTTCGCCCTGTTTTGTCAGCGGCTCAGACTGGTGCCATGGCGACCCGCTGTTTACTGTACTGACTGGTTGGCAGCAACACGGCAACAGCGTGTTCCCGTGGTAATGCCTATTTATAAGCACCGACGGTAACCCCGGGCGCATGTGTGAAGGCAGTGGAAAGCAGCAGGCCACGATTACGCAAGTTATTGGTCAGTTGCTAAATAACAAACGTTGAAATCAAGATGGAAACACACACGCGCTGGTAATGTGGAAACTACATCTCCACGGCAACTGTATCATAACAGAGACGAGTGTGGAGCGGGGGAGGATATTTTCCTCTCAGACCCTTTCCCTTTTTTCACTCCTCGTGGCAGATCAGAATTATTAGGCGCTTCGAACAATACATCTTCATTTTCACTCCCTCTGATTCTGAAAGACCGTGACTTGTCGAGGTTGAGCTGGGATCTTTTTGGGGCGACATTAATTCATCTCTTAAAAGGGAGGATATCGTGCGTGCTTTTTCTCTCCAAATAAAATCCGAAATAATGAGAGCCAATTCCCGGTGCTGGGTAAGAAAGGGAGCCACCGGAGAGTAAAGCTCGGCAGAGCCAAATTAGAAGTCATCTCTGTCATTAACTCAACCTATAAACTATTAATGCTCTCCAGACATTTTTCACGATAAGGCTGCTCACATTGGAAAAGTTCTCATTAGGGCCAAAATTAGGGAGCTCTCGCAGATCAAAATTGGCCTAATTTTTTTCTAACTCCAAAATAAAGATGCGCTGAAATCCGTTTTTGTGTATGTCTCTTTCTCCGTCAGTGCTCCAAGGGTGCAGAGTGCTGCCCATGTATATATTAATATATGCACATGTGCAGGGTTGTGATTAGATGCAGTGTGTCTCCCTGTGAACATTGAGAGATATTTGTTTTGATGCAAGCCCACAGGAATGGGTTTGTGTGTTTTGCATATGTGCACGTGCTTCCAGGGACGGCTGCGTGGTTTGATGTGCACTCTCTCACTCTCTCTCTCTCTCTCTCTCTCTCTCTCTCTCTCTCTCTCTCTCTCTCTCTCTCTCTCTCTTTGCCGTCAGAATCCCTTCCTACACGTCGTCCACTGTGGCGTCGTTTACCGCACGACACCCGGTGGCTCCACACTGAACAACGCGGTGCCGCGCGAAAACGCAGCTGAATTTTAAACAGCGCCATAGGTAGGGATAAAAAGAAAAGCCATGTAAAAATGAATATTACATTCCTGTGACTTCCTGCGCCGTTTAAAAAGTAATGAGACCGAATAAAAAAGCACTCAAGTTAATAGCCCCGAAATACGGTGCCCCTGACATTTCGTCGGCCCTTCCAGGAAGCAGACACTGTTCAAATTGTTGGCAATATAACCCGCCTTTTACATAATGCCCGTGTCCATTTGATAACTTAATTGTTCCCCCGCATTAGTGGGAAGCTTTCAAAAGGTATTTGCTCAAAAAGCTGGAGTGTGACGGCGAACGTCTGAGGGCTGCCTATTTTGAACCAAACCAAGGCGAACTCTGAGAGGTATGGAGGAATGCGTGGACAGATGGAGTCGGCCGGAGAGTCACAACCGCCCGGGTTGCATGCGCTCGCTCTCTCTCTCTCTCTCTCTCCCCCATTGGCTGTGGGTGGAATGCTCTGTAGAGTGCGAGTAGGGATATCCCCCTATGTTTTCTTCCTTTTTTTTTTTTTTGTTGCAGAGGGGCTGTACTCGTGGCCAAGGAGAACACTACGTCCTGTTTTCAGAGGAAGCAACTGTTCTTTTGGGACACGCCTTCGCTGAGATCATTGCACATTTTAATTGTGATCTTTTTCCGTGGCACTCAGTGGTCACTGCAACCTGCACCGGAGCAACACAATAGGTGTTTTCGGGAAGGCTTCGTTTTGAATAGAACTCAAATTCAAAAGGATATTTACCAAGCCTGTGTGTTGTTGGGTAGAATTGAATTTTAAATCCGGGGGCTCGTCAAACCAAGCAAGGCTGTTGTGTGCCACTGGGCAAAATTCTTGCTGTATGATTACTTCCTCCATTTTCGATTAGGAAGAAACCAGATTTCAGTTTGACAGGGGTATACGTTTATGCATCTTCCTACTCCTTTTTTTGAACATACATCAAACGTATGCCGCTTTGAGAACTGTTAATTCAGTTGTTACATGCATTCATTGCACTTTACCAAAGATCTCGTAGGTTTTGGTTATAGGTTTGAGGTTTTTCTTTTGTTGTGTCTCAAATAACCTCGAAAGTCCTTTCAGTGACGTGGGCGGAATGCAACATATTTGTTTGGAAGTTCTTATGAGGACTCTGGATTTTATTTTGTCCATTACCGAGTTCCTTTGACTGTTACGACACTCGGGGCTAAAATGCGCGACTTTAATAGAAAACATTATTTACAGTCTCTGTGAATATCAAAGCATGGCTAGAAGCAAAACAAGGAGCCAAACACACATATTGTTCCAAAGGCAGCTAATTGCAGGCAGTCCATTTCCTTTTCAACACTTGCCTGCTCCGTTGCCAAAATGTTCGCAGACTTAAAATCATTTCATCAGCTTCAAAACCTGTTAAATATATACGGTGGAGCCGCGGCAGACCTCCGCATGTCCCGAAAGGCTTACTGCAGCCCGTGACTGAGACTATTTCTCTCCCATTTAAATTTACTGCCTGCAAACTGTCGTCAGTCTCTGCGTGCTTTTGGACTTGCAGAATTACAAGATTACTGTAGCAACACAAATAAAGTGAACGCCGGGGCTGCGTAATTGGGAACATCTGGATGTAATTTTGGTCTTTTCCGTCCCACGGTCATGAGCACTATAACAATCCTGTCTGGCAAGTACACTGCTGACTGGCTTGAAAAAAACTCCCCCGACATAAACATCCTTCACTAACATTTAGGGACGATGACATGCATAAGCAATGCAGGAAGCGACGCATATCCAAACACGCCACCCTCGAATGATACCATCAAATTATCAAGGGTGTCCGTACGACACACTGTATGTGCGATCATGTTGATATCATTGCTTTTGAAATGTTGACTGCAATAACAGGAGAATAAAAAAAACTGAAAAACACACATCAATCTGCAGACAAAAACTGAAAAGGCACAGAAATGTGGGCAAAGGGAGAGCGGGGCAAAAAATAGAACAACCAAAAAAAAAAAAAAAAAAAAAAGCCAATATCACCTGCAGGTCTTGAACCAGGGCCACCTTCCCCGGGATTAAATTGCATCTGACAGGTGAATAGCCCCAGAAAAGCAATACAGCGGGGATTAGAAAATGAAAATAAATGAGCTTTTAGAGCCTAATGAAAGATTTAACCCAGGTGAAGCGCAGGTGGATGTTAATAGGTGCTGCCTCCACGTCCGCAGCGGGACAGGTTTGAAAGATTTTATTTTATTTTTTTGCAGAGGAGGGGGGGGGGGACTCAGTGCCCCCACCACTCGCCCCTGCCAGCCCATGGCCTTGTCTTTGGTATTTACTCAAGCTTTTCCTGGGGTCGCCGTGTCACTGGGCTTAGCTGGTGGGAACGTGCCGTTTTCCAGTGTTTTCATTGGCCGGGGGAGAACATGGGAAAAATAGCTGGGCATCCTCTGCGGTCTCACCATGAGCAAAGGACATACCCCCACCCCCACCCCCCCAGCCCTCTGAACGTCACCGCGTGTAACCCCTTCTGCTCGGGACATGCGAGGAAATAATCACGTCAGAAAGATGGGGCCCGACCTTTTGCGCCCTTGTTTCATGGGAAGAACTTAAAGCCAAAGTGACAGAGTATCCGCCCGGGCCAGGAGCACGGAGAGGAATTTCAGCGCCGATACCCATAAGGATTAGGGTTCATGAACTACTATGTTATCTGTAAAAACATTCCTTTGAATGCAAAAGGGAGTGAATATACCGCTGTTTGTGCGCGCAGAACAATCAATTCAAATTCTCCTTTGATAGATTAAGCAAAGCACCAAAGAGCGCGTAAGAAAACGAGGGCTTATTTTTATGATTAAACAGCGACATGATCAAAATTATCCAGATCAAAGAATCCCCCCGACTTAAAACTGAATAAAAAATTACTCGGTGGAATTCATTTATTTTTGCATTTTCTCTGGGAACATGTATTGCTTCCCATTTGGCATTAGGCGGCTACATCTCCTGCAAATTGCCTTACCCCTCCCTTCTTCCCACTTACTTTATACATTTGTAATCAGATATAAGCAGATGATGTTTTCGATATTACTCAAGCTGTGCAGATACTCCCCTCCCTAGTTCATGTGTAGCCTGTGTGTTGACTGTCGTTTCCCAAATATGGAAGTGGATCATGTCAGGAAGAAAAAAAAAAAAAAAAAACACTCAGGCCGGTTGTGTTATGTCACTATCACTGCTCTCTATACAGGACGTTACAGGAACGTACAGACACGTTTGAACGTGCGAGTTATTCTCTGTATTTACCATGTAATTGTGACTAATTTATCACTGGAAAAGCTAAACCCCAGTACTTTCCCTGGGAAAAAAGAAATAAAATACGGATGCACTGAATAAATTATTTAAAACCATCCTCATAATGAAGCAAATGGAATTTTGGAAAGTGCTGTTTTAGGATCCGTCTGAACCCAGCGCCGGTTCCAAAAGACACAGAAACACCGCAGCTCTTACTTCCAGAATGAAAGATAACTATTTTATTGAAAGAACCAAACCCCTTGCATCAAAACACACAGGAGATTTAATTATATGACTTTTTTGTATTCATTTTGGCCATTTTGTGTGTTTATATATCATTTTGGTCACGGGCATATGTGTAGATAGCGGGAGATTTGGCCCAATGATTGAGATGTCAATGTACTGCTAGCTGATGCTCAAACTGAATTAGAATTGAATTTATTATACAAATTTGACAGCAATTTGGAGCAGACCTTCACGGGAAGGCTTTTCTAGCGAATGTCTCCAATTTCTCCTTTTAAATCCATTTGCAGCGAGAGTGTTTTATTTATTCCCGTCCAGCGCTGCCCTAATCTGAGACAAAACTCTGTTGTCCTGGAGGTGCAGTTTCCGCTTTGTTTTCCACTTGGAGCGAAAAGCGGTGGACGCAAAATGAGTTCAGCGCAAATATTTCAAACCATAACAAACCACACACGTCCTGCTCCCCTTCCAGAGTTCACTGTGGGTGTGGTGCAGCGAAAGTCCAGCTGCTGCATACTGAGCGAGTGAATAATCAAATAAACGGTGTTTGAGGAGGCTTACATTCGAGATTAGTCATTCATGAATCATGAATAGGAGGGGGAGAGACCTCCTTTTTTTTCTGCTGAGCTTTTATCTCTGCCCCATTATAGCTTAGGCCTTCTAACCAAATCCAGCCCTGGATGTTGGACCCGGTCCACACTATGTCTGACTCACAGCACTCCTTAGTCACTGCGCACAGGAGACGGGGGCAGAGCAGGGCGCTCGGCTTTGGACAAGTTGCACCCAGCAGGCCGCTAGGCCTCTCCGCATGCAGTCTGCTCATCTGGAACACCAGACACCAGAGCAATCACGTGGATGCACGGCATGCACCTCGTAACGAGTCACCTTGGCTCGTAAAACCCCCTTTCTATTATAAAGTGATACATTCTCCGAGGATGACGGAAGACCTCGCATTCAAGCGCTGCGCTGGACTCTATTGTTGCCGCTTTCATTTTGGATCAAAGTGTCATCCGCTTATTACACGCATATGTTGATTTTTTCCACCACGTTTACGAATGTTAATCTGATTATCTTTGCTCATTTTAGAATGTCGCTGTCCACTGACCACGGTTTGTTTGAGGAGCGAAAGCATCTGCTCTCTGAGTTCTCATGTTTATTGTCGGTGTAAAAATCGGGTGTGTTGCAGACGCAATGCTATCTTGGCGCAGCGAAAAAGCGGTTTCGAGTCAGCGGCGCAGTATTTCACTGCTATTTTACCAGTACCTCCAGCAGTACTACACTAGTGCTATACTATCAGAATCAGAATCCATTTATTGGACAAATGTACAGGTACACAGGAATTGAACTTGGTGTGCAGCGCCAGTGAATAAAAACATGAGACATACAATGTAAGACATCAATTAAGAGATAAGACGGTAGACGTCGCTGTGTTCAGTGGCCTTAAGTGTGTAATAACAGTCTGAGTGTAGTTACGTTGCAAATAATATATACAAAATGCATCAAATGAGGGATTGTCATTATAGCTACAATATGAGGCATGTGTACCATACCATACAGTATACTATATACTAGTAGTATAGTATAGGAGTATTCTGCATTGTACTTTGGCATGCGAATAACATTCACAATCATACACTCGCTTGGTCTCAAGCTTAAACAACTCTAGCTCATTCATCTCCCGTGAGGCCACTTTTTTAAGGGTGTCTGGGGCCCCTGTCCTTCACGTCTGTCATCATTCCGTAGTATACAGGCTAAAGCCAAGCTAACCACATTCAGTGGTGTTTTTCGGCAATTTGACGCGTGAAATCGGTGGAGCGTCGCTTTGTTTTGATCTATTAAATAGAGGGTAAACGGGCACGAGGAGAACATCGCGATTTGCGCTGGAAACAGTTGAGCGCGGATTACGGAGATGGACGTTTCCGCAGTGCCATGGGAAGCAGGTGGATTATGCCTGTCAGCAGCGTGCTTTAATTCGAGGACAGGTCGAAGGAGGTACGAGCCACAATATTGGATCAAGCGGAGGTCGGGATGAATTTCTTGAAAGCAGAGTTGTGCTCACGTCATGGCAGGGGTCGCCGTTAGGTTGAGGAAGAAGAAGTCGAAGGATAAACGGTAATAACGCGGCGCTCCGTCTATATACGTATGCCCACGCTCAGTAACACAGCTGAGGGTGGATGGAAGAAATGGATGAATAACTATGGATGGGTTAGGGTAGAGTAGCCTTAACCGGTTTATTCTTTCATCCCCCATGGTCTCCGTTCATTCTGTCCCAACCCTGTGCCCTGTGGCGTTGGAAGCAGGGAGATTTTCACCTTCTCCCCCTATTGATCGCCCCTCCTGAGCAGTGTCATTTATTTGCAGGGTGATGTAAGTGAGACTGATTAGAACAAGGGGTCTGAT
The DNA here is from genome assembly GCA_016785305.1 of Colistium nudipinnis. Classification (NCBI taxonomy): domain Eukaryota; kingdom Metazoa; phylum Chordata; class Actinopteri; order Pleuronectiformes; family Rhombosoleidae; genus Colistium; species Colistium nudipinnis. The sequence goes on from JAFBJU010000583.1 coordinate 342,295, forward strand.
TGATCGGCGCGCAAATGCCGCGCGGGGGGTGGGGGCTGCGGTGGGGGATCAGACGTGCCGGGGAGGACGTCTATTTGTCCGGCATGCCAGAAAACATGATTCTCTGTCCGCGCCCCGCGTATGCGGCAGCCCAAGTGCTTCGTCACTCATGTTTATTTGCATGTCAGACCTCAATGTGCTTCTCAGGTGGATAAAAAAAAAAAACCCCGCTGATCTAAACAGCTTCTTCTTTTGAACCCCAACGTGGAGCCGGTTTGGGACGATGCAGCCTTTTTTTTTTTTACATTAGACATCCCATTTTCGGAAAAAGTTCTTTTTTTTTTTTTGTTTGTTTGTTTTATCATCTCCAGTTCAACCGAGTCAAAACCGATTCCCGCTAATGATCTGGGTCCGGGGGGGACGATCTAAACACGGTCGAGACCCAGACACATGCCCCCAATTTCCTTAAAAGCCGCGCGCTTGTAAACAGCCCCCCCCCAGCCACACATGACAAGTGTCCCCTTCTCTCGTTCAAAGGGCATCCTCTGCATTACGGCCTCCGCCATGAAAAAAGGCAGCAGGATGGGACACTCGGGAGGGAAGATTTCACAAGAAACCCCTCCGTTCTAATGTCTTGGGAAGCCACAGGGCTTTAAAAAAAAAAAAAAAAGGAATCCTCCTAAAAGACTCTGTGCTCGTCTGCTCGATAGCTTCCACAGTGAGTCGGTTAAGTACACTTTCCTTCACCCCGCAGACAAACCCTCCTTCCCCCTAAATGCCACAGTGATATTTTCGACATTGCAAATCTCGCCCCTCTGTGCTATCTCCGCGTGGTGCAGTGATTCGACCCTAAGCGGAGGCTGAGCCTGGCCCGGGCCCTGCACAGGGTGGGGGGCGTGGCTTGTCTTCCGCGCAAGCATACGCTATCATCACTAAACATCTCCTAATAAGCGCTGGCACTCGAAGCAGCAGCCAGTTAGCAGAGTGGGGGGAAACAGCTGCAGATTTAGGGAGAGCTATCGTTTGCTTATTTTTCTTGACAGACAGTGACCGCGTCTACGTGTTTGAGTTTTTTTTTTTTTTTTTTTTTAATCACAAGTGACTTTATTGCAACTTAGTCGTGCTGGCATGCAGACAAAAAAAAAGAAAAAAAGAACCGAAACGGCGGAATGAGATCCGACATCAAAAGACACCAGCTGTCTCTGAACGGAGCGCGGTCTGGATGTTTGTTTGTTTTGTTTTTTCTTAAGGATTTGTTCGGACCACAGGGCACAGGAAGAATGGAGTCAACAGCACGGTGTAAAATAGATACTTTCTTCTATTGTGGCACGCACGCACGCACGCACGCACGCACAGCGACAACGCTGTCAATAAACTAAACTCACAATGACACGGAAACCTTAATTTAAGCACAAAACTAAGAAAGACACTGGCTGGAGCACATGCAACGTGGGCACAAGACAAAGTGGCACGGGGTTGCGAAAGACAAGGGCTTTTTATACATGAGGTAAGTGGGAACAGGTGGAGACAATCGAGGGCGGTGCCACCGCTAACGATGGCAGGAAAAAACACAAAGGCAGGATGCAAAGGGATATGGAACAAGAGTTAAGAAAGCCATTGAACGGGAAGTGGGTGAAAAGGCTCGACATTAGCGACCGGATCGAGATTCAAGAGGATTCAAGAATAAGCGGTCACACGCACAACAGTGCAGTGGCTGGCATTTAAAATGATTGGGTCTCAGGCCGCCTCGAAGAGTGCTCAAATGAAAGTATTGTATTCGAACAAGCACGTGATACCAAACATAAAATAAAGTACAAGTATGTACATAGGGTAAAATGAAATAAATACGCGCATGTACATAGGTGTGGCATTAAAATAAACATCAATAGATATGTAGCAGCACTCCTAATAAGCGCTGGCACTCGAAGCAGCAGCCAGTTAGCAGAGTGGGGGGAAAACAGCTGCAGATTTAGGGAGAGCTATCGTTTGATTATTTTTCTTGACAGACAGTGACCGCGTCTACGTGTTTGAGTTTTTTTTTTTTTTTTTTTTTTAAATCACAAGTGACTTTATTGCAACTTAGTCGTGCTGGCATGCAGACAAAAAAAAATAAAAGAACCGAAACGGCGGAATGAGATCCGACATCAAAAGACACCAGCTGTCTCTGGACGGAGCGCGGTCTGGATGTTTGTTTGTTTTGTTTTTTCTTAAGGATTTGTTCGGACCACAGGGCACAGGAAGAATGGAGTCAACAGCACGGTGTAAAATAGATACTTTCTTCTATTGTGGCACGCACGCACGCACGCACGCACGCACGCACAGCGACAACGCTGTCAATAAACTAAACTCACAATGACACGGAAACCTTAATTTAAGCACAAAACTAAGAAAGACACTGGCTGGAGCACATGCAACGTGGGCACAAGACAAAGTGGCACGGGGTTGCGAAAGACAAGGGCTTTTTATACATGAGGTAAGTGGGAACAGGTGGAGACAATCGAGGGCGGTGCCACCGCTTACGATGGCAGGAAAAAACACAAAGGCAGGATGCAAAGGGATATGGAACAAGAGTTAAGAAAGCCATTGAACGGGAAGTGGGTGAAAAGGCTCGACACTAGCGACCGGATCGAGATTCAAGAGGATTCGAGAATAAGCGGTCACACGCACAACAGTGCAGTGGCTGGCATTTAAAATGATTGGGTCTCAGGCCGCCTCGAAGAGTGCTCAAATGAAAGTATTGTATTCGAACAAGCACGTGATACCAAACATAAAATAAAGTACAAGTATGTACATAGGGTAAAATGAAATAAATACGCGCATGTACATAGGTGTGGCATTAAAATAAACATCAATAGATATGTAGCAGCACGTGCTGTGGAATAGATGTGGGAGGTGCGGTATAGTGCACGTAAAGTGTATGAGACTAGGACGAGACGTGACTAAACAAAGGGCCAAACCTTACACTAAACCAAACGTGGACACCGAAGCCCTGGATGACTAAAGTGAACATACGGATAAAAAAACGAAAAACACTAAGTGTGACATTAACATAATCTACAAGACGCACCAGGATTTCAATGCGTTTTTATTCCTCCGCTCGGGGAAATGTCGGCACGAGAGTCCCAACAGTGTCCAGAAACAGATGTAAATTAGACAAATCTAAAGAGTCTCAATTAGAGGGGGATCTTTCCGGTTGTGGCCCTTCGTTTTGATGAAGTCTTGGTGAGCGTCTAATGTTGCGGCCCACTAATGTTGCCTTGTGCTCTTTCCTAGCTGATCCATCCTTTTATTGTGCGCCCGGGGAGATCGGTTTGGGAAGCGGCGCACGTCAATCGGAATCATTTTAATTGCAAAGTACATTTAATACACTTTGGAATGCGCGGCAGAAGCGCTCGGCTAAACTGACCTAAACTTCCTCGGATTCAAATATATTTCCCCACAATATTTTAAGGGCAAATGAAAACAGTGGCCGCGGGCACATAAAGTTTCTCCGGTGTTTACAGCAAGTGCGGCTTATGGCACAAACTTTCCTCGAGACTCGGCTCTTCGCTAAGAAGGTGTCTAGAGTCCATCATAGAAGTCAATGATGCATTGAAAAAATATACAAAAAACGCACAAAAAAATTGTGATACATACAGATATGTTGGATCAGAGAGACACTAATGGTGCTGTAAATCGGTAACTGACCCCACAAACTGTCAGTTTGGGCGACCCATCTACTAGAAGCGCAGATGTGCGTATAACTCTGCCTGCTGGTCGTAACTCTGGGGTTTTTTTTGGGCTTCAGTTGCCTTCTCAATTGGGTCAGAGTCCCGGCATACGAGAGACGCTCCGTCCAAAGCGGAGTGAACGCCAAATTCACCAAATTAGACCGCGCACAAAGCCCTCATTGTTCGCGCGGCAGAGGTTGACCGATGACATGTGACTGTACACGTCGTGGCTGGTCAGATCGGACAAGGGGGCCCCCGGAGAAGACGACGGAGTGCGCGGCCTGAGTCGGCGTAAAATGTGCGTCGTTTGACGTGAACTGGGTAGAGCAGGGCTAAATTAACCTCGAAGGCATTGCCACGAGGCCCCAGTGATTGCAGTTACCATCTGCCTTAGTGGTGCATACTTTCCTGACAAGTTAGATGAGGAAGATCGATACTGCCTGAAATGTGTGGTTAGTGTTCTATGAAACAACGGCAGCAAGTGGTTGAAAACATTTCTCCGAAGGATGTTTTGTTTTATGCAAGGCTACCGCTGTCGAGAGTGGAAAAATTGGACGCAGTGCTCGGTGACGATTCTTTTTCATTAGTTTGACAAAAAAAATAAATAAAGTCTCTCGGCTGAAGGAAAGGGCAGGACCCATAGGGAAGAAAGAAAAAAAAAAAAAAAAGTTTCAGTGCACAAAGTAAACCCAGGAGCCGGAAAAGTTGCTCAGCTTTTTATCCCAGCGAATAGGCCCGGCTTCACAATTCGTGGCCAAGACTGCAGTCGGCCGCTCGGTATTGACCCGCAGACACGAGAGTGATCAATCTTCTCATCTAACTCTAAATCTTTAACCATTCCTTGAATCAGTACAAACTGCCACACCACGATCCTGGGGAAAGGGGCGACCGGCGTTCGTAATGTTTTGTTCTGGGGGGAGGGTGGGGGGTGGAACGCGATCCTCGCCGACAGTATCGGTAAAAATGTGCGGCGTTTCTAACCAATTCAAGGTCTGGGTGTGTTGAAACAATCAGTCCTAATTCCGCCCTCTCTCACCCTCGCGAAAAACACTTAGTCTGCATCTTCCCCCGAGCGATTGATCTTGCGCGTCCTCCTCTCTCAGGAGGCTTTAGTTTGTCCCTGGCCCTCGACGCTCGTCTCTCCCTCCTCCAGTCTGTCCGGGGGCCCCGGCTCGCTCCCTCCCTCTCGTTCTCTCGGCATTGCATATTAACGAAACGTTCCTGCCCGCCTGAAAGTCGTTTGTCCTAATGTGGGAGGAAGTTGCGGCTTCACTCGCCCCCCCCCCCCTCATGACTTATTCAGGATAATGCGCGACACTGACGCTCTAATGGCATCCTGCTTGCGGAGCCACTGACAAATAGCCGGCCTGTGGCGTCCACCACAGACTCTGTTTTGATAAATATGGGGGCGGAGAGTGGACTCTGGTGACCCAAAGGGGACAACGGCACGGCCGGTGTACGTAACGGACCATATGGTTGACCAGCCGCAAGTGTGCCTGTGCGTGCGCTCCGTCGGGAAGGCCCTTCTTCTAGGTGAAGCCCGCAGCTGTATTCCTCCACGCGCTCCCGCGTATCCAAAACAGGGCGGCCCTTGTTTTCTGCGACGCCTTGATCTGTGGCTGCTTTTTTATTATTTTTTTTTTTGCTCGCCGTTTCCTCGTCAAAGTGTTTCCTCTCAACAGTATTGACCCTGTGGAAAAGCAGAAGGCGCACACACGTGGGGCGGTTTGGGGGTGGGCCAAGACGCAGAAGGAAAAAAAAAAAATCCATCAATAAAACTACAGAGGCAATGCACAGGGGGGGGGGGGGGGGGGGAGGGGGGGGGGACATCCCTGGAGTGTTCCTTTCCTTAAACGGCCCATGTTCCTTTCCCCTGTAAACTCCCGAACGATGACAAGCCAATTAACCTGCGTCATTAGTTTGAGAGGAAGCTCTTTTTTCTTTTTCCTTTTTTTTTTAATGAAACCACGAGGCAGAACTTTAAGGAGGTTTTGCATTATTGATCTGATGTCAGGGCCGGAAGCAGCGGTTGTCATTGGGGAGTTGACGCAGGCTGGAGCGAATTACTGTAATGGCTATCGGTGCCATCTGAAAATCAGCTATCATTGTTAACCACTAATGGGCTGTAACATACTGTTAGTGTGCCTGCTAATGCATGACAGATTAGCTGGATTCGGTTTCCTCCTCTTCATCTGTTTGGAAAGAGGAGAAATTTGAAGGGCATTCTTTTCTATCTTATGCGTTCCCTGGGACTCACTACGACTGCGCTCCACTAACATTCAAAAGTCTTCTAATTTATTGCGCATGTGACTTCTTAATTACGTAAATGTGAATGAATCCTGATTTAAGTCATTATAAATCCCATGACTGATTTTTTTAACGCAAAATATGACGTCAAAGGTGCTTTGTTGACTGGCCCAGTGTAAAGATAATGGAAACGTTGGTGCAGAGAAGAGGGGCTAGACAGCGGTAATATAGATGGTGTGCTAGTAAGTGTGTGGTATTGTTTTTTCCTATGTTGTGTTTTTAGAAATTCGTATTAAGTGCAATAATTAGAGCTTAACATGTAAAAGGATTGCAAATGATATCTCTGTGCTGTGCAAGCACATTATATATATGAGAACGTTAAGGGTCTCTATGAAATATTTAACAACTCGTTTATACCTCTTTAAAAACAAATCATCCTTCGGTCCTTCCCGATTTACTGTTTTTTGCGCCACATCTGATGCTGAGGTTCGTCGAACAGGCATATTCTGTTTACGCCCAAACAAATAAATGGTTTGCTAAAACTTTAGGTTCCTCCGCATACATTGTTCCTATCAATTTAATTTCACCCCCAAGAACCCCACGGCTAATGACCACTTCATCACATTCTGAAGGGGTTGTGGAGATACAATAAAAATATTATTTCCCCCTTTACCTCACATGTATTATTAACTATGAGAGAGGGGGGGGTTCTCTCATTTCTCATTACCAATAAAAATGGCCAGTATAACAGTGAGTACAATATAAGGCCCCCTGCTCATTGCCGAGAATAGAGCACGAGGTGTTTTAGTAGAGCTCGGAGTGATATCACATTTTATATCGGTAGAAGTGTGTGGAGCTCGATCAGTTAGTGTGTTCTTATTACAGTCACATAAAATTTGATGTAGCCGGCATTGTTCGGTCGGCGCCGAAGACCCGAGGCGCGGAGATTCCTCTACTTCCTCAACCTTTTTCCCCCCAGATCTTTCCCTTTAAGAGAGGCATGCGTGCCCTCTGCGACGGTATAAGGCTCGACCGTGCGCTTCATTAGGAATGTACTGCGCGCGCCTCGCTGAAGTGATATGTAAGCAAAAAAAAAAAAAAGGAAAAGGGGAACCCAAATGAGAACACGCCGCTCTGCCGTGGCACCGCTCCCTGCTCGTGTGTGTGTGTGTGTGCCATGAGCGTACCTTCAAAGAGCATTTTCAAACAGCATCTTTTTTTTTTGGGGGGGGGGGGGACATGCCAACATTTTGTCTTTTTTTTTTCTCCTCGGGAATTTTTCAAAACAATTAGGTTTTGCCATCTTTATTTTTGTGATTTGCCCGTTGAATTATTAACGCTCTCTCTCCGCTTTGCCCCCCCAGTGATTGTCAACGACGAAGGAGGAGAATAAATGTAAAGATAATCCAACTACTTGGGTCTAATGTACATGGATAAGGGCTGCAGGTATAACCTATAAAGGGTGAGTCATTATCCCCGAGTGGCCACGTGTACGAGAAACGAACCCAAATGAGAACACGCCGCTCTGCCGTGGCACTGCTCCCTGCTCGTGTGTGTGTGTGTGTGCCATGAGCGTAACTTCAGAGAGCATTTTCAAACAGCATCTTTTTTTTGGGGGGGGGGGGACATGCCAACATTTTGTCTTTTTTTTTTCTCCTCGGGAATTTTTCAAAACAATTAGGTTTTGCCATCTTTATTTTTGTGATTTGCCCGTTGAATTATTAACGCTCTCTCTCCGCTTTGCCCCCCCAGTGATTGTCAACGGCGAAGGAGGAGAATAAATGTAAAGATAATCCAACTACTTGGGTCTAATGTACATGGATAAGGGCTGCAGGTATAACCTATAAAGGGTGAGTCATTATCCCCGAGTGGCCACGTGTACGAGAAACAACCTATGGAGTACGATACATTTTCCAGCGTCTTTCCCGCTTTCATTTATTTGGTTTTGCAGGTTCGAACATTTTAGCGTCCCCGAGCGACAAAAAGAAGACAGAAGCATTCAGCACATTCTTTGGCTAGCTCCGGGGTTATGCCTCTCAATGGACTTTGAGATGAACACGGAGAGCCCGGTGCGAAAGCAGAGCTGGGTATAAAGACAAAATGCGCCCAACCGGACGGAACTCAATTTACTTAAATACCCTCCGACTTTGCCGCACTATCGGCCCGGGCTCAGGCCTCAAGTCATTTTTTTCCTCCCCCGTTCTCGAGCGCAGATGCAATTATAGATGCGGCGCGATATGCAGAGGACGTATTTACGTCGTCATGCATGCATGCACATGTGCCCTGTTTGGATAGACTGGACTGCGGCGCGCGCGCGCGGTGGACGGATGGAGCATGCGGAGCTGTATGGCGCTCGTCCGCTCTGCCGCATGACTGATAGCTGCCCCGCGGACAGGGCCGGGCCGGGCCAACCCCCCCTCGTGACCCCTGCACCTTTCCCCCACCTCGCCGTAAAAAAATCCTGGCTTCGTGTTGCGTCTAATTTTTTTGGAGGGCAGACTTCAAACGAATGAAAGGAATGTCACATTTTATGTTCACTTGTTAGAGTCTGAAGCAACAGGCGCGATTCTCCCGTTATGTCCCAGTTTAAGGGGGAAACGTCCTACTTTTCTTTTTTTATGCGCGCACATTTGAAAGCGCTTCAAACATAAATCAATCCGAAAAATAATGGAACAGGATTCATCTTCTGTGACTGCCAAGGTAGACATAGTGCGAGGGAGACGAGACGCGACTGGAACCACAATAACATTCAGGCAGCGAGACCTTTTGTTCCGTAACCTTACTCTGCACGTCTCTCGGGGAGGCTCTCCTCGCCGAAGAGACTTCTTGCAATCATGAAACATAGTTCTGCCGTAGTGCAGTTGAGTGTATCCGAAGTTCTGAGCCATAAAATTCAACGAAGTGTCGTGGAGTCGGGCCCGGACGACAGCGCGAGCTCGGAATTTGGCCAGATTGAAAAAACACGCTATTATGCGTCTTACGTGTCTGTTGGCGATCAATCTTGCCAAAGCGATTTGCAGGAAAACCTCGGGTCTTGAGCTAATAGAGGTATATATATATATATATATAGATATTGCTCGTGCTTTGGGAGAAACACAAGAGATTTTTCAAGCCACACTGCTTTCCGCCATTAGACTTCTGTGGCTTTCCCCAGGTGCACTGACCTGGTTTTCTCCTGCATTCCAGGTTAAGTGTTTGAGGTCAAACGTGGTGACCCGGCCTGCAGTTGAGTAGCCAGCACTGGTCGACGAGTATCTGATACATCTGGGCTAGCTCGCCCTTTCTCTCACTCTCTTTTTGCCCCCCCCCCCCTCTCTGTCTCTCTCTCCAGCAGAGATAAAGAGAACTGTCTTTGCTCTCTACGGGTCTAAATCAAAGTAGACCCCTCTGCGGCCAGACTCGAGGGGTGCTGGGGGGCTGCGGGGGGGGGGGTCACAAAGGGGGGGCCTGCAACAGATTTCACTTTCAAAGGCTTTTATCACCTCCAGAAGCTGACCACTGTCAACTCCAGTGGAGCCCACCGCCTTTGATTGTCTCCCCGTGTCCTGTTGTATCTACCAGAGGTTACCCGCCTGGACTGACGCGCGCTAAAGGCTGTTAGCTTTGATAATTCAAGCGGCGGAGAGGGCGGGGGTGCCGCCCGGGCCCGCGATCGCCAGACAACACCGCGGCTTTGGTGGTTATCTACAGCGGGAGCTGGACAAGATGCACCCTATTCTTTGATTAATGGCGTCCTTCGGTGCGAGGGGGGCGGCGCTCGGCGCCCTTCCTCCTCATGTGTCTTTGCGTGGTTGAACAAATTCTGATGAAACTTGCTGACGCAACCACAATTTTATTTTTTTTGTCCGAGTTTGACTGAAACCCCCGAGTAAATCACGTTAATGGCATCCGATTTTCTCTAACGGGGTACGGCGTCACAGGGAGGCGCACGGAATGTATTCTGAGGATGCTGGAGGAGGGCAACGCGCCTCATTGGCTTTCCTGTGATGTCCTCGACCGCTTTGAAGATGTCCTCCAGCTCTGTTCACCTTTGAATTCTTATCACGGCCCAATAGATCAGTAGTGAAATATGCCCTCAAAAGTTATGAATTCATGAATTTTACACAGGAATATCTCTCACCAAGTCCATATCACCAAGGGGAAAGTTTCCTTGCTCAGAGGGGAAAGTTGCAGCCCAAAAAGAAAAAAATAATAATAAAGACATTGGCGGCATTGGTATTCCCTGCTAACACTTGCGTGGTGTTGGCTAGAATTAACTTCATGTAAAGGAGGATCTTTGCTTATTTCCCATAAAGGTCACCTTTTTATAAGACCGATAAAGGTCGCGATCGTGTATCCAGCACGGAATAAAAATGATGCACTGCACCTCTCGCACTGTTGTCATCCCAGTGTAATGTGTGTGCTGAATAAAAAATAAAAAAAAAACAGCCACCTATGATCCTCGTGGGAATGCTTAGGCTCCGGACTTTGTTTTGAGAAAATGCCACAGTGTGTCATCACCGTGTCTTGATGCGAGTGTTCAGACATGTGCTGGTGTGGGTGTGGGCCCACGTGTACTGTACTGTGTCTGTTTGCTGGAACTATTATAAGAACCCCGAGCAGCAATGTGCAATAACAAGAGTAGTGACTCATTCGCTCTCAAGTCCGCACTTGCAAACAATCAAAGGCAAACAAGGGTGTGCACTGGCACACGCACGCACAGCACACACACAGGCGAGCACACACGCACACACACACGCACACACACACACACCCACACACACACACACACAGTCATTTCCCTTCCCATTGACCCACACAAACAGTGTCTTGAGATGCAGATAAACAGCTGTGATTTACTCCACTTCTTCCATCGCTTCTCACACCACAGTGCCGGATTGCACCGGGCTCCCTCACGCCCCTGCCGCTCGGACTCGCATAGCACGGAGTGGCACAGTTCACGCCAGCGGCGGGCGAGGCTGCCGGGAGATCGCCTGAGATGATGGAATAAACAACTGTGATTTACTCCTCTGTTATTCCGCGGCGAAGGGGGCAGGGCAGCGGGTCACGGTGGCCTCTGGTCTCCCTGAGAGCGGCGGGCTGCATGCGTTGCCCCCCCCCCGAGCCAATTGTCCCAGAGGTCGAATGGAACAGGGAAGCAGCTGTACTGGACGTGTGAGAGCACACACGCACTCACACCGTATTTACAATAGGAAAACACGCGCTTACACAAAACCAACAGCGTACAATATGACTTCCTCCTCCTCTTATCGGGCCGCATCTGTTTCCTGCAGCTCACGGCAGATGACGAAAAATCCGCCGGGCCCCCGTTCCTCTGAGCCGGACCGCTATTCATAATTGCTCATCATCCCCGAGCGGGTCGGAGAGAGAGAGAGAGAGACCCGGGTCAACACGTATATATCTCTCCTCACTCCGACGACTGTAAACACTCGAAGGACGTCCCCGCCGCGTCCTCGATAGCCCGCGCGGGATGCCAGAGTACGCGCGCAAAAGCCGTACGCTGGTTCACTCGCAGTGCCGGTATCTGTGTTTATTCGGGAAATCCACCAACGCTGCAGTGATGTGCTTTTTTTTTTTTTTTTTGCAAGGCAGGGCTTGAAATGCGCAGGTGTGTTTCTTTTGTGGAGCCGCAGCTCCCCTCTGCACACTTCTCCATGCGGTGTGTTCACGGTTCTTCGAAATGGCCGCGTCGAGTCACGTACGGCATCTCGTTCACAGTCCGACCTGTGGCGAGAGACGCGTCCCCCCCTCCCAATACAGATCGTAATACTCGGAGGAGGACGAGGTGGGCGGGGAAATCTGGTTCTGATAATTGCCGCGTCCGAATCCGCTCCTCTAAAATATATCACTATATGTAATAAAGAGAAACTAAAATGTAATAAAAACCAACTACAGTTCAATGTTTCATTGTAATGGTTGAGAGGATTCTGCTGCTTTTTAGACGTTTCTTTGTTAATGCGTGACGTAACTTGCTTGTGCGCCAGACTCATGAGGGAGAAAGAGGGGAATATCAAGCTGATTATATGGATTGGGGAGTTAAACTCAGGAGAAGACGGTGAAACAAAGAGTTGGGGTGTGGAGAGTAGCGTAGGGCAGTCATGTTTTTCATTGTGCTCTGGATATTTCAAACTCTGCCGCAAAAAGAGGCTTTGATGAAGAATCCAGTTCAGTGCCCTGCATGGACGCCCCGCAGGATATAAATAAGATTCTGATTGCATTAGCAACCGTTTCTCCTCACACACACACACACACGCCACATACAGATGTGAGAGATCTGGAAACCCTACACTCCCCTTGAATCGGCCCACTGGGGTTACGTACCGTGAGTCGGAACAGCTGTGAGAGATTTACCTGTCCGCCCTCCTCCCCAGTGTCTGTCTTGCCTCATCCTTCCATCCCACCCAACGGCGGCGTCTACCTCCAGCTGACCCCGCCCACTCGGGTCCCACACAAAGGTCAATGTCACTTCTACTTCCACGACCCCCGCCGGACCCGTTTGTCTGCACGTGCGTGCGTGCGTGCGTGTCCGCGCCTGCCGTCACGATTCACCCTGCGCACACACAAGGCGGAACTGACCGGGGCCTACAATGGGAGGCCTTTTGTTTTGGTCTGGGCCTCATCCGCACGCACGCACACGTACCTTTCGCCGCCAGCGAAGACACGCAAGCGCACACTCGCACGCAGACACACAAATCCTTTGCCCTAACCTCTCGTGAACGAGAGGGGAGAGTGCTTATGAATGAAAAGGGGGGAAGGAGTGGGGGGGGCGGGGGGGGGATAAACGGCCTATGCACAATGACACTTAACAAAATGTCTGAGTCAATTCAAACACATCTAAATCCTTCCTCCTGGGCTCCCCGCTGACACTCCATTATCCCCGCGCCACAGAAAATCCCCCTAAATGGTGAACCTCTGAATGGCGTCAGGGACATGAAACAAAACTGTCTATTCGTCTGCGGACCTGACTGGAGCCCTATTTAACCACTCAGGGATTTCATTTTTTTTTGTTCCACAATGTGTTAAATCTGTCAGGATAAACCAAATATCTACTTATTTATTGATTTGGGGTTTTGAAGTGTAGCTCAAACCGTTTTCTGCTGGGGCCTCGGTTCTGTCTCCTTTCCCTGACCTCCTTGTAAAAAGAAAAAAAAAAAGCTTGTTTTTGCCTTCATCATTCAGTGTGTGTGTGTGTGTGTGTGTGTGTTTGTTTGGTTTTTTTGAGTCACAAAGTGATGCTAACTGCCCCAGTGAGTCCATCCTTAAGCAATCTAAGCAAAACTGGCCTCGTCTCTCAAGTACCATCAAGAGGCCACTGAGCGTATGCATTTCTGAGCGTGTTCCAATGAAAGTCGACTGCTCAGCCCCCAACCCCCATCCACACCCTCCTCCCCTCCCCCCCTCACCTCCAATACCCACCTCACCCCCTCCCACCCCCCCACCGCCACCCGCCCATCTGTCTGCAGAGGCACCGCGGTGCAGCCAAGTCGAGGAAGATCAATGCCCTGCCTCTGCCAGTTCAAGCACGGGATGGGATGCTCTTCGCAGCAATCTGCACCACATTTACAGTGTGATGTACAACACAAGCGGGCTCTCCGCAGGTCTGTAAACGTGTGCTTCGCTTTATTTGTTTTGAACCCCTGCCTGACTGCCGCTGCTGGCAGTTACTGTCTCATACAGGAGAGCAAATGAGTCATTCCTCTGGCCTTAATGTTACACTCCATAAAGTGGGACGACTGCTGGGTGTCACTCCCAAGATGTTTGGCCCTTGAGCTATGGTTCATTCACGGGAAAATATATTCTTTGCCTTCATGGACGGTGTGCACGGTTATATTAGCGGAGCGGCAAATTGAGCATTAGATCGCAGCTCAGCTGTCAAATCGCTGCGGGAACAGAGAGAGCGAAACAATTCGGCCGGCTCTGCCACGTACCTTACATCTGCATGCAGCCCTCAAACACCAGGAACTTGATTCCAACACTCGATCTGACCAGGCAATAGGTCTAATATGACAATTACACACTTCCAGCGGCTCGCTTGCCAAAAGCCCTCACAGCTAATGACGGGAGATGCCTGTTAATCACATCCTTATACAGGGATCAGAGTGCGGCTCAGGGGAGCTAAAACTCCAGCGTAACCCGCCGGCGCAATTACCTTTCAGCAATTACAGTGAGCATTGTTCAAGACACTTCAGCGAAAAAAAAAAAAAAAAGAAAAGCTTCCAACGAGGAGACGTCTGCCAGGCGGCGCAGCGCGATGGACCGCAGGCAAAGAAACGGCATCAGATTGTAGGTCAAGCGCGGGGCGCTGGATTTGCTTAAACACTTGTTCCCTCATGTTACACCCACTCACAATCAATTTATGCCGAGGCTCAACGCAGGCAGCAACGGAAAAGCACCCGGGTTGCATCGCAAGCGGGAGCCAAGAAACACAGGATCAATAGGAAAAGGACACATGTTCCAAATAAGCTTCCAGATGCTCGATTTGCGGCGTTTTCTCTGCTCAGATTCGGGGTTACCCGCCGAACCGTTCTTGAGTGGCTCAACGCGTTATCATTGGTCAGGGCGCTAGTTGTACGGTCTACATGTGTTCCATCCATATGGAAGATAGTGGAACACATGTTTGCGAGTGCAGTCAGTTCACAGGATCAGCTGTCCTCCGTGACCAACATCTGTTATCCTGCCGATGCCCCAGGCTTGGGTACAGTGTTTGTGGGTGTGTGTGTGTGTGTGTGTGTGTGTAGGACAGATATAATGCGCAAATACACACTGGAAGTGCACGTACCGCACAAAGACATCTAATGGCCATTATAACCCATGAACTTAAAACATTTTAGCGTGCAGATGCTTTTTTTTTTTTATATAATTGTGCATAAAAGCAGAGTGGCAGGGAAAAGGTGCTCTCCAGTCTAAATCGTCGGTGCTCCAAAAACCCTTCATGTTTCACTTAATCCCATTTTGCGGCTATAGCGGCTTTTACCCCCAGTTAATTATTTCCAAAAACTTAAACAAATTCATAAGGTACGGCCTTCAATTGGATTTCAATGTGCAAGTCAGGCCTCTGGAGGCTGAGAGCCGCTGCTGTTCTGTTTCCATTTCTACTCAAGGTAATCAAATGACTGATAATGCTGGCTGTGTGTTCTCAGAGATGAGAGGAAATGCAGCATCTCAGAAAGATAAGAAATCAGTTCCTGCTTCTTCCTTTTTTTTTTTTTTTTTTTGATTGGATTACTTCTGGGGTGGGGTAATCCTTCATAGTGCTCACTGCGTGAGCCCGTGCGGGCCAGAAAGTGAATGTGGCAAAGGGGAGAAGAGAGACGGAGAGAGGGTGCGAGAGAGGATTTGGTGGATCCGAAATCCCTGGGAAAGGATGAGAAAATCTACACGGGGAGGAGAGAATTAGTAACTCCATCCTGCAGCCGTCAGCAGAGGCTGATGAGGTGCCCAGGAGCCCGAAACGTCTCGCTGAGTATGTGTTAAGGACAGGGTGTGACTTTAAGGGGATTACCATCATTTCTGTGCCTCCTTTGTAGTGAACGCGAGGCAACACCCAGTGCCCTGTGAAGTTGTACTTTTCTGCTGACCCATTCAACGTGACTCATTTACTTTGTGTTCTATTGTTATCCGGAACCAAACCTCGTGTCGTTAAAAACTGAATCAAAAACTAAAGACTGATGGAGCGCCGGCCTTGTTCGGTGCCGCTTCGCTTCATTCGCTCAGTGGTGACATTCCAGTGGTGGTGGAGACAATCCCAGTATCACCTCTTTGAATCTCACGCAGCCTGTTTCTAAATCAGCGCAATCAGTTAAGTGAGTCGGCCGGCTGGTAGGCAGCTCAGTCTTTGGGCCCGGGGTCAGAAGAGCCGTCTGGGGCGACGGATTGACCTCTGGGGGACGCACGTTTGAGGACGGCCACCGGACACCGGCAGACTGATAGACGAGAGATGCTGCTGTCAGATAGTCACCTTCCTTGTCTTCGGCGATCACTTTCTCTTTCGAAAAGGAGCTGGGAGAAGGAAAAACACAGCACAGTTTGCCTCTCTCCTTGCATGGTTGAGTTGTTTATTCTTCCGGCATAGGACAGAGGGAGCAAACAACTCAAGCCAACGGAAAAATAAAAAATAAATCAAGTTATTCCAAGGTTGAAAATGCATGAAACAATTCTTCACATGCTATTTAATCTGACATCAAATCGGAGTTCTCCTCCTCGACAGTGTTTGTTTTTTTTTGAGCTTGGTGCTCTTTCCTGTCAAGAAACAAAAAAAAAACGCTTGTCAACGAGCTAAATCTGTGCTGCGGTAGTCCTTAGATAATAAGGCAGATTTGCAGAGCCTGAAAACTTGTTTACATTCTTGGAGCCCTTGTCACAAAGTGCAAAAGCGCCCGAGGTGGAATGAGTCATTGAGTCCCACCAGGTCACGTGAGGTATGTCTGTCTTTAGGGCAGCGTGGTATGCAACCTGTGCGAGCCTGCCCCGATTAATGGCAGCTCATATTTTCAGCACATCATCATTACTTGGCAAGACAAACATTTAATCCCACAATGCAATGCAGAGCCGCGCGAATGACGATCTCGGGTCTCCTTCCATCAGCCCCCTAAATGAGATGATATTGAAGTAGATTATGCTGGAAAATGAGGTGTTCGCGCCTACTGAAAAATAATCAAGGGGGCTGATTCGGAGGGTAATGAAAGCCTCCAGATGTAATCCGGGCCTACAAGGGGGATTTTCTTTTTAGAGTAATAACTCCTGTTATACGTGTGAATAGTGATCAAACCAAAAGGACAATGAAGAAGATGGCAGGCGAGCTGCCAGGGACTTTCAGGAAGTCAACGGCTTAACAGCGCTGAGGTTCGAGAGGTCTATCGACCAAATGTTAACATAATGTATATGTCACATATTAGAGAGAGAGAGAGAGAGCGCCATCACTGCGGAAATCAATGAGTGCAACTGATCCTAATTTCTGTCACGGGCCGGATGACAAGGGGGCAATATTGCAGGGTTAGCCGGGTAATCAAAATCTGAACTGCAGGTATGCAAACATAATTGGTGTCAAATTTCCTGTCGGCCGCAGAGTTGAACCTCATTCCACATAATGTGTACAGGCCCCACAGCTCTGTGCCGGCGCTGGACAGTGTTTGCATCTGGCTGCATTCGTTATCCTTTTTGCTATGGTTAGGGAATTGTTATGATTTTTTTTTCCCCACTCATTTATTTCAACCAATCACATTCACACTGTGACCGTGTTGCAGCAATTGTGGGCCCCGAAAATGTGTTATTGGGGGAAACATTTGAATGGCCTGAGGCTTGTACTATCTTTTAAATGTGAAATTCCCCACAACGAAACCAAAAACAAACAACCGAAAAAACGGTCCAAGACAGATGTCATTTTTGGAGCATTTTAACAAGACTCGTTCTGCAGCATTCGACTTGCAGCCTTTTGACGTTGCATCTACTTGTAAAAAACGTAAGCCTCCGTGGATCACAAGATTATAGGGGTTAGAGCTTAATTCAGGTTGTCGCAACATTGGTTATTTGGTCATTTGGTGAATGTTAGCTCATGTGGTAAAGACATTCATCCAGCTGCACTGCAGCGGTTATAACGTAAATCCCTCACTTTTCTTTTCCAAAGGCCAGCCGTGTAAACCTGACGCAGTCATTTTCCTAACGGGGAACATCGAGAGGAGGATTTAGCTGGTTGACATGGCAACTTAGCCCCGCACTCACTCCCACAAATAGCTTGTGAGCAGAAACGGTGCCCAGCTGATTGTAACAAACCCGGCACATGTGCGGCTAATCTTAACACTTCCATTTTTATGGCAGCTGATTATAGCGGAATAGATGCTTGAAAAAAATTAAAAAAAACACGCTCGGAGGCCACGCGCCGCGCGATCTAATTTACCCCGTCGCTCGGATTCTCCTGCGAGCCTGTAAATCAGAGCAGAGCGCACATGGAATTCGGCACTTCAACCCCGTTAGGTAAGACCAACTCCCTGCGAAGATAAACGCACAATAGACTCTGCTTGCTCAGGGTGGAGAAAGAGTTGGGCGGGCGTAGCTAAAGTAAAGTGCGGCCCATTGACCGATAGCATCTCTTTGTAAGCGCTGCTCCGAGAGGCAGCGGCTTTATGTGTCTTCCCCCCCCCCCGGTCTGGTAGGGCACACTGTCGTGCACGGGATAAATCAAGCCAGCGCACCGATGTTCTAACTCCTTCTGGTGGCATTCCTGCCAAACCATAAGACTAAAAAAAGAACGGAGGAAAAAAAAAAACGGCGTTTACCGCTCTCCGCTTCAGCGTCAGTGTTTGGTTTTGTCCAATTTTGGCCTTTCCTCGGCTAAATCAACCGCAACCATCTCAGCCATCTCAGGAATTTACTCCAATGATTGTTTTGCTTCTCGTCCTCTCGAGTGTGTGCGCGCGCGTGTGCATGGCTGCAGGCTAAGGAGTGAGGGAGTTCCCCCTCATCTGTTCACCATAAGAGCCTGTTGACAGCGGCTCTCCTCCCTCCCTGGCAGCTCCCAGTCCGTGCCTTCTTTTGGATTGCGTTACCGCTGCTCTTCGTCCAGGATCAACTGGAACACGGCGTGGGCCTCGGCGCTTAGAGGCGTACTTGGCCGCGTACCGGGGGAAGGGAGAGGTCAGGGGTGCGGCCGGGCATGAGGCCGTCATAATGTTCTGGACCACGGGGGGAAATCATTGTGGGAAATTGTGTTGTGTTTTAATATGTGCTGCATTCCTCAGCGCAATATTTAATTTCACTGGAAGCGGTCCTCCGTTTAAACGAGAGCGCACACGGCCGATAAATGATCATTTCGATCTCGATACTGATGAAACAAAAACACACTGCAGGACCTGTCACGGAACCACCGCGGAAGTTGACCGTTTATTTCACCACCAGCACGCGGGCGTGCAGCGATTTTTTGTGTGCATCACTGTGTTGAGGCACAAACCAGACAAGGACAGATCCCACACGGGCCTCCGAGCAGTTATCCGGAGTTGAGGCCCGAGTGTTTCTGCGGCAGGACTGAAAGCCGCCGAAGTTGGGAAAAGGGGGCCATTTGGAGCGTCGGAGTTGTCCATTTGTTTTTAAACGGGAAATAAGCGATCGATGGGGCAGCATTACGCAGATCTGTGAGAGATCTAAATGCTTCCACAGGCTGCAATCTTTACTTCCTGCTCCAGAGATTACTGCTCTTTAATGATTGGACAGGACCCGAGATAGAAACGAAGCTGTAAAAACCGGCCTAGGTGATGAGACCGATACCACGACACCTGCCTACTGACCCCAGTGCTCCCTCTCTCTCTCTCTCTCTCTCTCCTGGCTTTAAAACTTAATGTGTGTCACGTAGTGGGGGGGGAGGGGGGGGAGACATTGTTGACCCCCCCCCCCCCCCCACCCCCCCCCCAAAAAAAAAAACTACTCAGGGGACAATCAAGCCGAAGTTACGAGGCTTTATGTAGGATGTTAAAATCCAGACAGGCACACTAAGTACAAAGGGCTGGGCAGTGGAGGGGAGGGAAACTCCGCACAGCACGCTCGGTGGGCGCACAGCAACGCGGTCAGAATCCGACATAGCACGAAGCGCAAAGACAGCGCGGCCGAGAAGGGGGAGCCGCGCGGTCTGCGGGGGAGGCGAACGAGGTGCAGCTGTGTCAGGAGGGCGAGCAGGTGTGTGCATTACCCCACCGGTCGGCTCCTGCCGAGTGGCCTGGGTCTGAAATGGCACCAGGGGTTTAATGTATGGAAGGAAACAAAAACTAAGACAAAACAGAGTCGTGGTTTAAATGGAGACTATCTTAAAATGTTAGCACTGCGCGTCAGAGCTTCGGTCTCATGCAGACTAATCAACAGTAACTGAATAACACCGCTGCCTGTTCCGAATTGGATTGCGCCACTAATTAGCTTCCGTCTAATGACTTGCAACTGAAGTGTTTGGGGGGTCCAATTTTCTCATTTGTGTGTTTTTTTTTGTTTTTTTTGTTCTTGTTGGACTGAATTGCTTCATATTTTCTGGTCTCGCTCGCAGGCCTGTCAGCGGCCCACTCTGTACACGGACAACTTGCGAGAGTAAAATAAAACATCGCCCTCACCAAGCCCTGTAATATCGTCCCCAACCAAGCCAAGGACATTTTACTGTAAGTGGAATAAGGACGGAACCCACGGAGGACGCACACCTGCTACAACACCAGAGACGGTGGCTGGAACTGCTGGAGCTGTACAAATGGGCCCTCCGAGGACGTCTCCGCTTCTTTCTTCCCCTTCGGAGTGTTAAGTTTTTCAACAGCTGGTAGACAATTAAATAAATAAATAAAAAAAAAAGTGAGTGCACTGGGGCTGCGATAGCGACGCTTTCCAGAGGTTTTTATGGAAGTGGCGGTGGGGAGGGAGAGGGGGGGAGCGCAGTTACGACTGCATTCCAAAACCGTTTTGGTATGTGACCCGGTTCGTTCGGTGGCGTTTCGCGGTCTCATTTGCGCGCCACCCGATTCGTCACATTCACGGTTAGCGATCGCCAATATTAAAGTTGAACATTTCCAAGGAAACATTTCATGGCGTTTACGGTGGAAGTGAAACCGGTAACTTGTTTCAACGTCATGGACGAGCGGCGCGTTTCTGAATGTATCAAGCCACGGTGAAGGTACGAGATAAGTTTCAATGGACGTCACGGATGGTTAAGAATAAACTCGTTTTTAAACAGGGCACAGACACACACACACACACACTTATCAGCCACAACATTAAAACCAGTGGCGTGTTGTGCTGTCGTAGCGGAACGGTGTGTTTATAGGTGTAACACAAATGATCCAGTGGCGGAATTTATTTCATTGATCTCTCTCTGAGCTGCGTCAGAGCTGCTTTTAATGGCCCCTGCTCTTCTCTAAACAGACGCCTCACAGCGAGAGCACCTGCAACTGGCAAAACGCATGCGGCTCTTTTTTTTTTTTTTTTTTTTATGGGAAGCAGACACACAAAACCCGCACCCATCTGGAGCTCATCGTTGACCGCGAACATTCATCCAAACTGCGGCTACCCAAACAAGGAGGCTGATCTGATTGGACGGCGAATTGAAACATTTCGACGGGGAATCGGGAGGATCAGCTCTATATAAAAAACATTTTTCTCCTGTAATAAGCCGTGTGCGGCGTGCGATCAGATTGCAGTTGCTCACGAAGAAGGCTCCACTGTTTCTTGAAACACTGTAAACTTTTCTCTTTTTTTTACGCTGCACCGTGTGACTCACAGCAGACAGGTGTGTAAAATCCTAAGAGGCGTTTTCATTGTTGTCTCGTCTGATGTATGCGGCGCTCTGTGGAGAATCCTTCTTCCTTCCGTGTGTTGTGTGCGTGTGTGTTCTGAAGTGACAATAAAGAAAAACATCAGAGGTAGCACAACCTGAGAGAGTTTTTTTTTGCAGTTTTTTTTCTTCTTGTCAAAGCCCGTCACCTATATTACCCATAGTACAATGCGCTTCGCACAATTCTGCGTTTTTCTTTTAAGCGCGTTCTTTTTAAGCTCAAATATCGTACCTCGAGGACATTTATCAGACTCCCCACAGCTCCCACTGCATGGAGACCGAAAACAAGTCTTTTAAATATGCTGTGGGACACCTGGACTGACTGACGCTTCCCTTCAAAGGCATTCATCGGACTTTATTTCAGTGGTCATTAAAGGAGCACGTGTGATTACAGTATTGTTCGGATTTGGCCTAAGTCCCAGGATGACGAAAATGTAGGCGTGAACGTCCAACATGTGTGGAGCGGTAGTAAAATGTCGAGGCGAAAAAAAGTAAAAAGCCACAACAAATGACTCTCCCAGGGCCCACGTCATATTGAATTCGTGCCTGGTTTGGCCTCAAAATCCCTGAAAATCTGCATGGGTGCAGATGGAGCCTTTTTTTTTTTGTATTCATGCCCTTTTTGCTATTCAGCCTCTCGGCCATCCCTGGTCTCGAAAACGAGTTCTGCTCCGCTCTCTCCGAGTCTCTTTGTTCTTCCTAAAAGTGCTCGTCTTCCCGCCCGAGCCGCCACTGTTGCCGTGTCTTTGATGTGAGCCGGGGAGACGGCGCTGAGCTCTCACCTGTCAGCTTTCATGGCTCCCCGAAGGTTGACTTTGAGCCGGTGTCTGGTAAATTGGGATTGATTGCAACAACGGCAGCCGCCCACTCCACGCACACTCTCCGGGGGAGAGAGACGGTGCGTCTCCCGACAGGCCGCAAGTGGCGGTCGCCGCCGCCGCGCGCCGAAGAGCATCCGTTTTCCGCGGGCCGACGAGGCACTCGGATGCGACCACGGAACCCATCCGTTTTGGGGTTTCTTTTATTTTTCCAGCAGGATGTCGGGGGAGGTGGCGCGCGATATGCACGGAATGCCTAATGCCTGTATCGCATGAGTGGAAACTTGTTGGAAAGTGAAAAGTGAAGTGTTATCGTTAAATACCCCCCCCAGTCGACCAAGAGCCCTCGACCACAGCATCCTGCTCCAATCTGTAGCCGGCGCTGTCACCCTCAAATCTCCAAATCCTCTCGCTGTTTTTTTGTTTTGTTTTTTTTGTTTCCCCTCAACCACGCAGAGACCGCATACCCAGTTGTCAAACTTCACGCTGGAGCCGTCAAGGCCCCTCAACGCGCAGGCTCATATTTCCGAATCTTTAAGCTCCCCCCCCCAGCCGTTGTCGGGGAAAGGGCAAGTTTGCACCAAAACACCTTCCGCTCATTACCACTCACCTGCAAGCCGATTGGCCCGCGGGGTGGGGTGGGGAGGGGGGCGCGGGAGGGCAGCATAAACACCGAAGGGGAGCACTCAGAGGATCAGCCTGGTCTGGCTTCTAAAACCGCCATTGATCAAGGGAGAATTTTTTCTTTGGCTATGGAATCTCTCCCCTAAAGTCTCCTTATCTGTTGTGATAAATGTGTGAGAAAGAGACAGAGGGGGGCGGGGGTAGTAGAGAGGTGGGGGATGGAGAGAGAGAGAGACAGAGTCAGAGAGACCATTGAAGAGGGAGGCAAAAAAAAAAAAAAAAGGAGAGGAGAGCCCCCCACGGATGCCACCGTCAGCTGTGGGAACCCAGATGAAAGTGGTGGAGCCAGATACCCGCGTCCTTTGATCGTGCCTTTGTGCGATAAACATCGCGCCATGCCAGCCACGCTCGGTGCTCCGTGCCAGCCGGGCTGTGAAGGTGAAGGGCTTTGAGCCGGCTTCCAGCTCGGCTCGGCAGGACCGGCAGGCCATGCCAGAGAGCTGTCTGCAGCACGCACGCACGCACGGGCGCGCACACACGGACGCGCACGCACACAGATACGCTCTCCAGCAGATAGCACTCGCTTTCCCCGTTTCGGTGTCTCTCTCTCCTCGTTTTCTTTGCTCATTTTTTTTCACCCATCTCTTTCTGTTTCATTCCGCCTTCACCCTTGAGATCTTTTTTTTTTTTTGAAAGAGAGAGAGAGAGAGAGAGAGAGAGAGAGAGATGCTCGTTAAAGATGCAGCCTGGGTTCCAGAGGCAGCTGCTCCTGCTGTGGAGCGTGAGTCCTATTTGAACCAATAATCATCAAGTTCTCCAAATTAAAAGTGTGCAGGGAGATCATGCACGGGGTGTTTTTTTTTTTTCCTTTTCTTTTTCACTGTGTGCTGTAATAGTAATACGGCTGCTGAATATTTCATGTCTGCCGCTGCTTTGAAATGGTGCAGGTTTGCGATGTTAGGTGTAACAAGGGAGGTGTGAGGGAATTCTGCCAATGGTGCCTGCATAAATCCTCACCGCCTCTTTCTCTTCCGTGCACAAACCTGCGGGAGCTACACATTTTTTGTGTCATACATGGCAAGAGCAATCCAGCTCTCGGCTTCACCTTGTGCCGACTCGAACAAAGCCACATGGTGATTCTTATTGACTGAAAGCAGAACAGGATTACTCCTGCCTCGGAATGTGTACATTCGAGAAGGGAAACGGAGTGAGCTTTGGGGGAGTGGGGAGGGACGAATGCCATGCATGTGTGGGAAGTGGTTTTTGGCAGGGTTTGAAATTAACGATCTCAACATGTGCTGTAGCTGAGAATCAAAAAATAGTGCAGACAAAAGCACTTGCAGAACAGCCAGGCAGGGTCCACAGATGGAGAAACCACAAGGACTGCGAGACAGAAGCTGTGGAGAAAAACTTTTGTTAAAAAGAAAAAAAAAATAAACCTGTTCTTTCAATATACAATGTCAACTTTAATGTTGGAAAAACTCTTGTGCTTGTGCTAGAAAAAATACAAATACAAATTCAGAGGACACTTCTATAACAGAATGAACGACTCCCTTAACTGGCCGCTGCGAGCTGAAAGACCGCGCCAATCAGCCTGTTGCCATGGCAGCATGTTACATTTAAGTGGGAGCGCTTGACACATGGAGATGACACCTTGCAGCTGCCGTGCATCATCCGACGCAGCATCTCTTAAGTAATGCATATTTCACGCAGATGGCCGGTTTATGAATATGTGGACCCGGGTTCATGATGCGTGGTGGAGCGGCTATAAATGAGTCTGTGCAGGATAAATACACACTTTTATTGGTTTGGGAGGAAGTGGAGATGGTGGTGTGTGTGTGTGTGTGTGTATTGTGGCGGTGGGGGTGGTGCTGGGGGGGTTGCGTGTGTAGGTGGGGGTTATGTTGGGATATCTTGGCTAAATCGGATATGGAATATCCAGACCCCCCCCCAAAAAAAAGAAAGAAAAAAGGTCCTCTCAGGGTAACATGCCAAGAACTGCAATACGAAGCCAATGAGTGAAAAGTTCAAGAAATGTCTGTTGCCGTTTTATCGCGTCACAGTATAATTCTCGTTACCACAGTTTTTACCTCAGTCATTTTTCAGCCCCAGCGGGTCCGTTCAAAGCCAGAGGAATTCCACACTACACTCACAGCTTCAGATGCCACTTAATCGGAACGCCAAAGTGACACACGCGATGACTTTTATTTGACATTTGGCTAACGCCCTATTAAGGTGTGATTTCACCCACAGAGTACTTTAAAACAAGTCTGCCTTTTCTTCTATGCAATATGCAGATGGTCTCATTTAAGTACTGACACGTTTTTCTGATCACACACGCCAGATAAATATGTACAGATATAGGAAACAGTACTTTGGATAAAAAGCTGCCGTTGGAAGTAATTAAGTCTACTTAAACATTAGATGGGGGATCAGGTAAAAGGCTTTTTTGTTGTTGTTGTGTACAACGAAGAAGTGGAAAACTTTTTCGCCATTTTGGAAACGGCCATTTTGCAGCTGCAGAGAAACGTCTGGAATCCCTACGCAGTCGATATTTAGCGCACATCTGAATCCCATCTGCAACCGTGCTCCAATCAATATACCTTCAAGACATTGGCAAACATTGAGTGAGATATCACCGAGTGCGTCAAAGTGTGGAGGCGGTTGTCAGAGCCCGCGAAGCGTGGCCAACATTGTCATTGCGGCTCGCCCGTCTGCCTGCGGAGAACATCCGCCGCTGACAAGAGGTGAGCCGGTGCTCCTCTCCGCATCAGTTTTGGATCACTACTCTCAATCAAAGGCAGGAGAAGAGGGCCCGCATAATGTGACAGAGCCTGTCTCTCTCTTTGCCTTTTGATGCCTGAGGAAGGCTCAACCATAGCAACCCCCTGTCAGAGGCCTGCCCACAGGCCTCGACACACACACACACACACAAAAAAAAAAGAACCCCGGAATATGAGGCGGCGGATAAACAGACAGACAGACGGACGGGCGGCGATGTAGCAGACGCGCTGAAAAACACAAAAAGAAGCAAAGAGGCAAAACATAAAATGAAAAGTGAGGATGTAATAGACAGACAGGAGGCAACTGCGGTGATAAAGCAGGTAGATGGATCAAAGCTGTAAAAAAAAAGACAAAAAAAAAAGAGAAGAAAATCCAGCTTATACAAATACCACCAGCACGTGATATGACTGCACTTTTCATTAAACAGCCCCTGCGGACCGGCTAAATGTATTTGCAAATAATGGCAGTCAGATTTAATGACATTATGAGCCATTAAAGACGAAAGAAAATAGTGACTGATCTTATCATCTCCTTGTTTCACATTGATTGCCATATGTGATATCTTGTTTCATATCTTTCGCCCCCCCCCCCCCCATCTAATGCAGTAACAGCTGTGGAAATCGGAGCCGATGTGCATTGTTAACTGTGTTTATTGTGGTTGTGTAATTACACACTGTATAATGCGCAATCTAATTTATTAGATTAGTGGAAGGATTGTAAATCGGTAATGGTGAGATGGCGCGTTGGCTCTGCCGCCGCGTGGCTTCAGGCGGTGACGTTGTAAACAGTGCCATCTAGTGCACCGCAGCCGGGTTGGACGTCTGGCCGGGGTGTGTGTG
>JAFBJU010000583.1:372639-420005 GCA_016785305.1 Colistium nudipinnis
CGTGCGTGCGTGCGTGCGTGCGTGCGTGTGAGAGAGAGAGAAAGACACAGAAAGAAGAGGGACGGGGACGGGGGGGTGGGGAGGCGTTGGTGATTGTGTGATCATCTTGAAAGTGTCACAGGATACTGGCACTGTGAGTCAGAGGCTGAGGATGAAGAGGAAGAGGAGGACAAAGGGGGCTTGGAGGCAGAGGGAGTGGACGGGGGGGGGGGGGAGGGTGGAGGGTACTCAGGAGTGGACGGGGGGGGGGGATAGGGTGGAGGGTACTCAGAGGACAGGGGGTGGGGGGGACAGGACGCGCCAAAGTGTGACTGGACCTGTGAGTCACAGTGTCAGAGTGCGGCTGGGGATTTATTTAGTTCTAATGAATTCCATGATCCAACCAACACTCAGCATTAATCTTCCCCACCCAGGACCTAACCCGAAACGAAGGGTCAGAGTTTGTGACACCAGGTGGAACGAGATCTCCGGCCGCGCGAGTCGCACCACCCTTTGTGAAGGATTCTATCACCTGACATCTTTCTATTCACTGTGTTGCGTTTGGGGATTTTTTCCACAGAGGCAGCGGTGTAAAACAACGCCGTGCGAGTGTCGTACATCTTCGCGTGGAGATGTTAAAGTGGTTTTCCGTGGCTGCTGATGGAACGCGGTGCCAGTGCTGAGAGCGAAACCGGGGGAAACCAGAGCACTTTGCTAAAAGATGTCATTAAGCTCGGGAAACCTGTGTGTAATCTGAGAGGTGATCACTTCCACGAGCGAGCCTGCTGGTTACCGGAGGTTTGAAAAGTCCCGTCATTGCCAGGGGTTTCTGGTGGTATTTTTGTCTTTTCTATGGGCTCTCCAAACTTAGGTTAAAGAACCACAACCGAAAAAGCCAGCTTTCCACTGAGCTGAGCCTAAATAAAGAGGGAGTACGCGCAAGTGGCAACGTCTCAATTTCCACTCCTCTATCCCTGCGAGGACACGACGTCGCTCGAAGGATCCACAAGAACATAAAAAGAAAAAACCGACACTTTCCAGTGTGGTCGTAGGTCTCCACCGTGGCCTAAATAAATGGTTAGGGTAGGCCAACCGCTCTCCAAGGGACATTCCACTGACTCAGTGTTATTCTGGTGCTCCGCATGCAGTCGCAGAGAAGCGCACGCGGCTGGAAACACAAGTCCGCAAACTCCTGGCCCCTGTTATTTCCTCAGTCCTAATTTCTTCTGGTCGTACGTTTGTGTGTGTGTGTGTGTGCGCGTGCGGGCGTGGATGTGTGCGACTGTTTTGGTTTCTCTGCCAAAAGGAGCGGAGGGAAAAGAGTTATGTAACCCGAGGCTGGTGCCTTGCGGTCCGCCATCCTCCGAAGTGCCAGAGCTCGCATCCCTCATTTGACATTTTTCACCGCTTTCCGAGTGATTCATTCCTGTTTTTTAATTAAAGGTGCACACGCTAGCACATAATAATAATAATAATAATAATAATAATAATAATAATAATAATAATAATAATAATAATAATAATAATAATAATAATAATCATCAGTTGAAATTGAGCAGCGACTTCCTTTAGATTCGTGAGTCTTTTCAATAGGGAGTAGGGCCCGGCCAGAGGTCGATTTTAACATATTCATATTCACAGTAGCACATTTAGAGATTGACCACTTTGATGATCATACCCCGCTGAGCCTTCAGTTTCCAGCATGTCAGAGCCAGATATTGAGAAAATGCCAAACCGTGACCCCTTGGCCCGTCGTCATACACTTATTTAAAAAGAAGTGAAGCAGTAACTCAAAATATGTATATTTGTTCCCCTCTCAGGTGACCGTGGAGGCCGCCAACACATTCACCGGGCGGAGAAGGGATTTTCCATACGGGTGAGTCGGACTTCGGGAGCAAAGTGCATGTCAGGGCGCTCGCAGCGGTGTGCAATTTTTGGCACAAGGCGGCCATGTCACACCTCGGTGTCAGAGCGCTCGGACTGGCCCAAATAGAACCTGTGGGCTGCGACGGCGCCGGGTACTCCGGCTCGCGTGTCAAAACCGCTTCGTTTCTGAGCCAGGGTGAGTGCTAACACGGAAATAGCTCGGCGTTGAGTCAGTTTGAGGGAAATAAAACCCAGAGAAAATCTATTCAATGCCAAACCAAACAAAAATACGTACTTTAGGGTTTTTCGTTTTAGTTTTTATTCGCACTTATTTTGTGTATCTACATAAAGACCTTTAAACATATATCTCCTTACAAATTAAAAGATGAATTTGCAGGCAATACGACGACATTCAGTCATTCAGTTCAATTCAATCAATTCAGTCGACTTGTCTGAGGTTTTGCTGCCTCTGAAATACTTGGTCTGGTATGACCATTATTACCAACGCAGCACTGAGTCACTTTTTTTTTTTTTTTCCCCCTACTCTCCCTACTTGTATTGCCGTTTCATTATATTCTCTCATTATTTTGTACTTGACCCTTCTGTAGCAGCTCAACAGCTCTGTTCTCTGGATCGTGGCAGCTTATATTGCATACTAAATCCTTATATATATTTCAATGCAATGGTATGTCTACTACACTGTTATTATGTTACTATCCTTTTAACCATGTGCATTGCAAGAAGAGAATATTTTATCGTTTATAGCATAGTATAGTATCGGAACGGTGCATATAGTACGTCGTCGGATGAATTGTTCTGCTCTTCAAATGTTTTATTGTCTTGCTAAGAACCCAATTCCAAAAAAGAAAAGATTGTATCCTCAGTTTTGTATGTTTCGAAGTCATTTCTATTCTGGTGCGACCAAACCTGACTTGAAAAAACTCCAGGTGAGTGTTGCTTGATCTCATATACGGAGCATATTATCCTGCTCCAAAGAGGATCTCCTGCTTTAGTATTTGAACTCAAGACAGAAAAAAGAAGAAAAAAAAAAATCAGCGTTTGCTCCCGCCCACCGCGCATCCAATCTGCGACATTGCACCGGTTTCGATGGAATTCAATAATTCTTCTTAGCTTTCCCCCCTCTGGCAAAGCGACCAAAGACTTCACAGAGCCACGGAGCAATAATTAGATGCGCGGCGCTCTGAGACCTTCCTGCACCGCGGAGAGCAGCTGCGAGCGGCCCAGAGACGGTGTATTCATTGGGATCCTTGCTTCTGTGATCACACGTAACCCCGGTGGCCCCGGGATCAAAATCCCTCTACGGGCCCCCTCTCTGGTGCCTCCCTCGACTCTCCTGGGCCGGCGGAGGCTGAGGGGCTAAACAGAGACGGCACAGGAGGAAGTTACGATGAGAGGCGCCGTTCTGTACGCGTGTGCCCGCATGCGAGTGTTCTGATAAACCGACAACACAGCTGTATTGTCTCCAAAGCAATGCCCTGGCAACCGGTGCTTGGTTAAACGCCTCCCAAAGCTCACCTCTATGCTCTCGTTTTTTTTTTTCCTGCCGCGCCAACACTGGCTCCCCGAAGAGGAAATCACTGTGCTGCTGGAAGGAAATTGTATTGTGACAGATGTGGTGGCGCGCATACTAAACTACCTACAGCACGGCACACCTGTAAATAAAAGCCATTCCCAGTCTGTCAGCCCCTCTGCACCCCACAACTGCAAAGTGGTTGAAAATTTAACGCTCCCCAGTTATCTTAAAACAGGGGGTGGGAAGGCGACACGCACACACACACACACACACCTACACACACACACACACACACACACTCCTGGACTAATTGATTCGAGTCATGCAGTGAGAACAAGACAGAGAATGAGAGTCACGTTCGGGCGAGCAATTGCATAGAAAACTAAAAAAAGACAGCGGCATATGTGGTCTTTCGATTTATGTGCAGCAGCATCAAAAAAAAAAACATAACAAAAAATACTGGCACTGCCTTTTTGTCTGGCAACTGCTTATGGCTAATGATATCACGCAGAGGGATGCAAAGGGTGAGGTGCCGCCGCCTGTTTACGCGTGTGTGTGTGTGTGTTTGTGGGAGACGGGGAATGTTTGGGTGTGCATTCAAGGGGGGAAAAAAAAAAAAAAAAAAAAGAGTAGGGCAATTTGCATAGGATTGATGCGCAGCACACCGCAGTGCCAGAAGGAGCAATGCAGTTGGGGTTGTTAAAGCCATGTCTCAGCCCTTTGTACGAGGCGCTACAATGGCACACTATTCCTCCCGAGCGCGTGCGAGCACATCAGTCAGTTTCACGGGGCGACTGTCATTCTCAGCCAAACAAATACTCGGGGGCCGGGGGGGCCAAAATGAAAACTGGGAATATGCGGGTTATGCAGTTCACCCCCAATACCATCCGGTCAAGGCACACCTTCCGCGACGGCGTCTTTTGGGGCCTGCGCCGTCCTCCGCTCGGCGACTGACAGGAGGACATCCTGTCCGTTGGATTTCACTTTTGTTTCCCCTCGACTTTGGCCGACCCCGCGGCATATCCTGGCCAGCACCCGGGAGCCGGGGGGGCCTCGTAAATGAGATTAAGATACTGTGTGAAACAGTGGTTCATTCCATCATGCCATATCGACATTGGCAGCTGCCGATACAATTCCCGAGATCCACATCATCATCCCGAGTGGAATGAACAGCTCCTGTCAGGTCACACAGTGGGGGGGGCAGGGGGGGGGAGAGCTGCCGGCTGGAATGGAGGAAGACCAGGAGTCACGGAGGCGAGTCACGTGCGAGAAGGGGGGGGGGGGGGGGGGAGAGCTGCCGGCTGGAATGGAGGAAGACCAGGAGTCACGGAGGCGAGTCACGTGCGAGAACCAAAGAGCATACATGCACTGGACACGTTTAATCCACACACTGCATCTATAGTTCACGTGTAGCCAGGTATTAGAGGGGGGAAGGGGGGTGGTGGGGGCTCACATCCACGTGGGCCAAGCGAACAGGTAACAGTGGGTGAGCTAGTGCCATTTGCAGACCCGCGTCACCCTGAGAGAGGAGAAGGCGGCTTCACACACACACACGCGCACGCGCGCACGCACACGCACACGCACACGCACACACACCCGACTCCACCCCAGGCTCCGGATCTGTGGAATACTTTTACATATCTAGCCGACCTGTCCGTCTGCAGTGACCTCAGGGCAGAGCGGCAGACACGGGCCAGGGCTTAACCAAATCTCACGCGTGCCCGGCTGAAAAATGACTCTCTGGGTAATGTAGCCTGGATATATATATATATATATATATATATATATATACACATACACACACACATATATATATATACACACCCTCCCCCAGCCACTGCAGGTGAATTCCACGGGTTTTAAAAGGACGCTTTGAATTCGGCAGAGGCTCTGCTGAGAACAATCAGGGAACATGGCTGGCTGATTAGGTACGGCCGGTGTGGGGGACATTCTCATTCATGTATGCATCTCAGCGTGAGCGGTTCTTCACATTAGTCTTATGAATCCGCGGCTACCCCTTCAAGAGCGACTTCTGAAAGAAAAAGCCGCCGAGGTACAGAGCGGCCGAACGCACGCCCACCACACACCGACCTGATCCCGTGTGTGTGTGTGTGTGTGTAATTGTCGTGTCATGAGCGCGTCCGTGGAATCTTTGTCCATAGACTAAAATGGAACATCTATTTTATTCCTGGAGAACATATTTCCCATAAACCCTGTTGCACGGAGGATATTGACAGTGGCGCGGTTAACAATTGCACAACAGCACCCTCCTCCTGTTCTAGCCATAAATCAACGCCCCCCCCCCGCTTTGCCCTGAAATATAGTTTTCCCTCACCAACCCGGGAGGAAATGAACAGCACGGGATATGTGTATTTGAGGCAGACGTTGTTTGTGTGTTTATTTTTCTCATATTGATTAGATTCACATCTTGGCTTTTGTACGACCCGGTTATCAGATCTGTGTGTCAATACTCGAGAGGGATCCCAACGGATGCAATCTTACCCACGCCCGCTCTGATCGCGTGGCATGCCATGGCCACAGTAGCCAGGTATGCCAAGAGACAATCCTTTTTTTTTTTTTTCCCCACATATTATATTGCTGAGATGATTGTCTTCCGCTAATCTTTCAGGGAGTTTCATGGTACAGTCGGGGACATTTTTATCTGCCACTATTAACCTATGGTGACTAATGACAAATAACAAATGAGTTTTGGAATTCGTTTCCATGGCTTCCCATTCTTCCCCGCGGGACAGCAGTTTTAGTTTGCCGTTCTCTTCCACCCCGGCTGCCTTTCAATGGATTAGATCATCGTGCCGTGATGGCGTTCTCCTCCCGCGGTGTGTGCAGGTCGACCACGTTCGCGATCGAGTCCCATTAGTCTCCGGCGCGTTCAGATCTGGGCCTGGCCGCGCTCGGGTCAGTGTTTGTCAACCAGTTCACGCGCCCCGTGTCCGCTCCCTCCTGGATCTAGGTCCAGTCCAACATTTGGGAGGCATAAATAACCTCTAGTTGGTACCAAACAGAGGCAGACTGAAAATCTGGGCTTTTCTTTTTTTTTTTTTTTTTTAAGTCCGGAGTGGCTGCTGGACCGGAACGCAGCCAGATTGACTCCAGATGGCGTCAGCTGGCCTAAAAAATAATTAGAGTCTGCGATTATTGTTGACATCAAGCATTTGTAGTGTTATTAGTTTTACCTGTCCATTAGAGCCATTAAACTTAAATAAGTTCAGACCCATCATCCCTGTAGAGATATCCACCCACTTCCAGTTTTGATAAATAGTTTAAATTGGACTTGGGGCTACAAGTAGCCGGAGAGACGGATAAACAGACTGTTGTTTTTTTTTCCACAGCATTTATTGACAGTAAAATATCAAATATTGCCAAGACTATATCCTTTATTTCAGGCAAACCACACCCATGTACAAAATAAAGTATGAAGGATGTTAGGATGATGATGGTCACTTTCGGGAAACAGCACGAAGAACAAAACATCCCACGACACAAACCGAAAATAAGTCGCAGAGGAAGTGGTGCGGCGGTCATGGACAGACTTCCAATTTTGCCTCAGCTGCACCGATGCAGTACAATCTGCACTTGGGAGGTCAGAAGTTAATGAAATTCCTGTGTTCAGTTAAATAGTCATTAAGGCAATATACTGTGCGCCACACAAACCGGCCATAAATCATCCTAATTTAATAAATGTAGGAATAATGATGAGATGTCCGGCGAAGACATCTACTCACAGACCTCGGCCCGCTTTAATAGTCACTGTGTAAAACAGAAAGACGTCGGGGGGAATTTAAATAGAGATGCATCACGGACAAGTGGGTCACATCCTACCTGAGGATCGTGCTCCACATCACATCCCTTCCCTCTCGTTAGGGACATTTACTTTCTCCAACCCGATTATTTGGACTACCGCTTTACAGGCAATGGATTGCATCCCCGTTTTTCTGAAAATCCTAGCCCAGATCCTACACAATATAATAAATACATTTTACATATATACATTTTGTGAATCAAGATTTATGCGAGCGGTACGCCCTTTAAGGAACAATAAAGTGCAAAGGAGAAAATCGGGTGTTTTACCAATCCCAAGGGAATATACATTTTATTTGGGGGACTGAATGGATGCTGTTGTTCAGGAGAATTTATATCCCACTGAAAATATCCCTCCAAATAACCGGCAGGGGTCTTTTTTTATTTATTTATTTTCATTTCAGCACTACATTTGCACTGAGAGTGGAGTCCAAATATGAACCTTTCTGAAAAACAGACTCTTGCTGATTGAGTATAAAGGAGGGAAAAATGAAGGTCAGCACAGAAGCACTGGAAACATTTCCTTTCGTATATTTAGCTTCTGCATTTCTTATGTTATCATCATTTCCTAACCACAAGGTGCACAAATCTGCTGGCATCTTTTTTGCTGCGTCTCGCCCAGGCTCCATAGTGTTTCATTGTATTCTAGTGCCCCCTACTGGACCAGGAGCGAATGTGCTTCTAAAATGGCTTATGGGAGTCTATATTTCTTTACTAGAAAAATACTAAGTGTATTGCAATAAAGTAGTTAGTTCTCTGAAGATGAGACTTTACTGGACAGGCTTCTGCAGCACACATATCCTGAAGCAGACAGCCTCGCCCTACCTTGCCATCCCAAAAACAGCCCATTGGGCAAAAGAATCACGACAGTTGGGCAGTGCCTTCCGAAGCGTCCAAAGCAACGTCCAGCGTGAAGAGCAATCAATGAAATCTCTTTGACTTTTCAAGGCTCAAAATGCCAGACAGTAGGGAAAAACGGCAGTCCTATCGAAACCTGCTAATTCTTGGTGACATTTCCCAGCAAATTTTCGGCACGATGCAAATGACTTCCCCCGCAATCTGATTGAAACAAATGTCATGCAACAACTGGACAGAAGTCTTGTGGTGTTTCCTGCTTTTTATCTTGTCTGATAATGACGAATGCATATCTGGGATTGTTAAATGAGCCCGAGGAAAAGGATTCTGGGAGCAGCTGCTGTGTACCGGAAAAAAAATACAGCGTGAAAAGCAATCAATGAAATCTCTTTGACTTTTCAAGGCTCAAAATGCCAGACAGTAGGGAAAAAACGGCAGTCCTATCGAAACCTGCTAATTCTTGGTGACATTTCCCAGCAAATTTCCGGCACGATGCAAATGACTTCCCCCGCAATCTGATTGAAACAAATGTCATGCAACAACTGGACAGAAGTCTTGTGGTGTTTCCTGCTTTTTATCTTGTCTGATAATGACGAATGCATATCTGGGATTGTTAAATGAGCCCGAGGAAAAGGATTCTGGGAGCAGCTGCTGTGTACCGGAAAAAAAATACATATTTATATTATGATATGTGGTGGATGTTTATTGTTTATCATCCAGTCCGTGTGGCATTACCCACCGTCTCTCCACACGTTGTTGCACCCAACAGCAAAATAGAGAAATATATAACGACCCCTGCATTGGTACAGCCTTTCCCTCTTTTGTAACAAGCCTTTCCTCTCAAGAGGAGCCAGTGTAAAAGTTCAAAGCTCAGGCTCCTAGCAGCATGCGGTCTGTTTCTAACCCAGTACAGCTCGTCTGCTTGTATGGCTGCTGGGGCACATCAATTTGGCTGGGCTGAGATCTAAGGCCAGGAAGGAAACGCTGTCCAGGAGGGGAAGCGTGGCAGGGGTTAGAAAGAGAGAGAGAGAGGGGGGGGGGTAGCTGTACTACATTGTCCGGCAATGTACAATTTTTATTTTTTATTTTTTTTCGCAGGCTGACACTTTCCCTGTGTCTTGAACAGTGGCCAGAACCTCTGGGCTTCAGTGAACTTCAAATGGCCAAACCCGCGTGGAACCATTCTGGAGCTCCTCCGAGCCCCCGTGAATGGCACCGCACTGGCACTGGAACGGCCCTGGAGGGCTAATTAATTTTCCAAGCTGACAAACTGACACTCTGCCAAGCGCTCACCAAAAGCACGCCGTATAACAACATATCGCGACCGGGCGAACCGTGACAGAGCTGAGGTGACCGAGCAAACGTCTGTGTGACCTGATTATTATTATTCGTCGTGATTGGAATGCAGGATTTATCACGGTGACGCGTTTGCAGGAGATAACGCGGAATGACTGGCTGACCCTGCAGCCGGTGTCCCTTGTATTAGGCCTCACTTGACTGACAGTGCCATCTAGTGGCTAGAAATAATACATTCACATTTGGACTTCATCAATTGCCCCAGTTACATTTTTACACATTTGTTCCCCCCCACCCCACATTATGTTCTCGACTGGTTTGGTTATTCCAGTGGAGAGTAAAGGGATCCTCAGCAAGTCAGTGCTATACTAGACTGTAACTTTGAAGTATTTTCTAATTTTAGGGAATTCATATTCAATTGTATAATTGCGCTTCAAAAAAAAGCAGAGGAATATGAAAAATTGATCTTTATATTCTCCGTAACTGAGAAACAGAAATCTCCCAGAAAAGAGGGCCAAAAAATAGCTAAAGTAGCTTTAAAAATAGTCCGGACCCGAGTGGCAGAAATCACAGAGTCAGAGACAGAGGAAGGTTTAAGAGGTTAATTGTAAAATAAAGCAAGAGGTCTGCTGTGGTTGGGAGCAAGCGACATTCGCTGTGTGTGTGTGCAGGATCTAAAAGAGTCTGGTGAAATGAGCGTGGGTTTAAGTACTGCAGCAGGTGGAGGAGTTAATTAGCTGATGAACCACAGGTGCGCGGAGAGGAACACTCTCACACACACACACACACACACACCTAGACACACACACACACACACACACAGAAGTTCCTTGTCAGGACATTGCATTGTCCTCCATTCACTTTGGCCAAGTTAAGCAAAACCTTAACCCTATCCTAAGCAACTTTATCCTTAACCACCTAACTTTTAAGCCCACGCCTTAACCCGGGCATCGTAAATAAGATGTTGGCAAATCAGTAACAGGCTGTGTTCCCAATGAGGACGACTGGTCCTGACAAGGTCAATATTTATACAAAAAAAAATAATCACACACACACACACACACTAAAAGGGAAAAGGCATCGATCAAAAGAGACAGATATTGCATGAATTTGAAATGTGGACGTCACGACCCTGTCGTCCTTGGTAGTCGCCGTGATCATAGAAATATCAATTCACTTCACATAATGACCCAAAGGAATATTATATACTGGAACTAACTCGTGCCAAAGGTCACTGGAAATGATATAGGAGCATAATATTGACAGAAAACTGCATGCTAATGCACAGTGCCCTTTAACGAAGATCTAAATTCCATAATCTGAGTCGCTGGCCTGAAATGGAAGTTTAATGTAATCTTGGCCCGTGTTTATAGAGAACCTCGTTCCTCCTCGGTGCTCAGCTTGACGTAAGGGGCAGAAATTGAAAGTGCACGCATGTGTGAAGAATTGCATTACCACTGATATGCAATGCCGCACTGAGGGCGGCGAAGCCTATTTTTTTTCTTAAATGCGCTTAATATTTTATTTGGGGTTTCACGTTGGAAACAACTCAGAGAAACATATCCTCTTTGTTTCTGTGTCAGATGAATGCTGGAATGTCGCCCCTCTGTAAATTCCGGGAAATGATTATTAATTAATGATTAAACTCTTGTAATCCTCCGCCGCTCGGCATGCTGCGATTTGGTTCGGCCCGGTTCGGTCATCGACTCTGGAGTCTTCAGGGACTCCGCGAAGACTCGCAGTTAAATGTGGCACGCTGAGAGTTTTTTCGACTCCTGCTGTGCCCGGGCCTGCTGTACGAGGGCTTTGCGCACAATTTCTCCTCCGTACAAAGTGCCTGGCGTCATCACAGGCCTGATAATGTTTATGGAAGTTTCATCGCTGGGGTTGGGACAGTTAAACCGGTGCTTGCGGTTTATGGGGTCGCGCCGCCTCAAAGATGCTGTCGCGCGCCGGGTTTCATGGAGCACAGTGTGCCTTGATTCATGTACTCGGTTTATTCGCCATATAAACACAAGCACGCTCACATAAAATCTTTATTCCTCTCTTGACCGCGAGTTCACCGATCACAGTTCTTTCGCACATTTTCTATTCACGCAAATGGGCTTTATGACGTCCTATGAGAGGTGCACCGTTGCTCTTCATTTGCAGAGATGGCGAACATTATGTGTCAGCCACGGTGGGGCAGCTACTGGGAAATGAGTCCCGTTTATTTCCCCATCCGACATTGGCTTGAATCTCACCTGTCTCGCCTTTTATTGTTTCCTTCTCGCGAAATAGAGTGTCGTGAGGCACGTGTGTGAGATTAGGAGCTTGGAAATGCATTCACCATTTCATCCGACTGCATTCCTTTGCAACAGGGTTTGAGTGATGGAACAACTGACTGTCAAACAGGAGGCACTCTGTAAAGATTGTGAAGCCCTATGATGCAAATTGTTATTTTGTGAATATGGGCTATACATATAAACTTTTGTCTTATTTGATCATATTTAATATACATATGACAACATTGTGCCAATAGCTGATCGCCGAATAACTCCCATTGCTTTCCACTATGACACTTTTATTATCTGGATCCCATTCTAGGGAAATACCCCCAAAAAACACAACTTCATGTGTTATTGCAGTTCGTATCTTCCAAAGCTTTAAAAAAAAAAAAAAAAGTAACCCCCTAAAAGCTCACCAGGGTCTATAGTCGGGATTCTCCGTGTAATCCCTGGATTGTTCTGCCGTGTCTAACTGCCGCCAGGTTGTAGCCGCACAACAGTGTCGCACCGGGCCTCAAAGTCAGTCCCAGCGAGCGCATCAATTAAAGGCTGAAGCCGGCCTGCTGCCAGATGTGAACAGATCGCAGCGGCGAGGCGGACAGGCAGAGACAGGGGCCAACCACAATAGCAGGTAGGACATAATGAGACGGGGGCGAAAGGGGACAAACTGATGGAACAAAACTGGATGCAGGGGGGAGCTGTGGGGTAGGGGAGGCGGTGGGTGTACCGAGAGGAGGAGGCAGGTATGTGTGTGTGTGTGGTGTGTGGAGGGGGGTGGGTCCTGTTCAGACAGCTGTGTCAGAGGGCCAACACTAATGATCTCTCTCGGTATCTCTGTCAGCCGGGCCTGTCTCAGCAGGTAGAGGGGAACGTGTCAGCCGGCCAGGCTGCAGTCAGGGGAGCCGCAGTGCACGACACCCAGACGCACGCCAGCCCCGGTGGGTGCCAGCAAAAAAAAGGGGAAGAAAACACACGTGCCTTTTAATCAAACGATGATAAATTGCCTCCCCCCGTGACTGGGTTTGTCCCGCGTTTAATCGCACCATTAACCCGAACCCCCGGCCGAGCGCCTCCCTGCTCCTCGGGCCGCCCCTCTCTGACTTGCCATTAGACCCTCCAGCATTACCGAGCTGCCCTGACATCTATTGAGGATCTCATTAGGAGCAGAGGCGGGAGAGAGAGAGAGAGAGAGTGCCGGGGGTGGGGGGGGGGAGGTGGGGGCAGAGACATACAGAGGCAGAGTTGCAGACATGGAGACCGCAGCACTGCGCCACATCGCCAGAAGTATTTACATGCACGCACGGGGTGGGGGATTGTGGGATGTCGGTTGGCTGTTGAGGAGGGGTTGGGTGGATGAGGTGCAATGAGGCGGCAGGTCAGGAGGCCAGGACTCCATGCCACTGTGTGCCATCACAACAGCTCCGCGGCTGATGTGTGTGACAGGCTGTCACTGGAGTCGCCGAGCCCGGGCTCGCCACGTCGGCCTCGCGGCTGAGGGGGGAGTCAGGGGGAGGTGGAGGAGGAGGGAGGGAGGGAGGCAGGAAGGTGCAGAACCAACTGCTTCCTGTAACGTTTCGTGAACCAAAGCTTCTTCTGTAAGAGTCCCAGAGGAATATTTTTGTCGTATTTCCTCCGCTATTTGATTTCAGAGCGTAGTCACACTGGTTCCTGATGTGTGCCTTCAAGCAATTCCCTTTTGAGCCGGGCAAGATTTGAGACGAGATCGTACCCAATAAAAAAGGCGGTAAAAGGCGGAAACGCTGGCATGCTAACATTTTCCGTGTTGGTTGGAAAGAAATCGGTGCGACGTCCCCATATCGCATTTGTTTCTTGGATCAGTTGCGGCTTTTTGTTTTTATTCTCTCCATGTTTCTCTTTGTCGTTAAATCAGTGCCTCAACTTCACGTCTGAAGCGCCGTGGGCCTGTTCCATTTTTTCCCCCCATTGATTTGTGCTAAACTAACCTAAGCCGCTGCAGTAAAGATACTGCAGATAATATCATGACAGCTTTATCACGATGGTGACTCTCCCGGAGGACAGGGCTGAGCGCAGTTCCAGATATTTTGTTGATTTTTTTTCCTCAATATTTCACTGCTAAGTATTTATTTTTTATTTTTCAAACCATGATCATCAGCTATTTTTAAGTGCATACCACATGCTAAATACAATATAAAGATTTGTTTCTGTCCATACTTAAAATATATACATGTGTATATATATATATACATATATATATTTAATCATGGCATATTTTCATCAAGGAAATGCAGAACATGAGGCTTAAGCCTACCCTCAAATCATACTGGATTTGTTTTCTCTCCAA
This sequence comes from Colistium nudipinnis, assembly GCA_016785305.1. Taxonomy (NCBI): domain Eukaryota; kingdom Metazoa; phylum Chordata; class Actinopteri; order Pleuronectiformes; family Rhombosoleidae; genus Colistium; species Colistium nudipinnis. Next base: position 386,579 of record JAFBJU010000583.1, read on the forward strand.
ACATCAGTAGATATTAAAATTCAACCCCCGGGGACCGCTCACTGCTTCCAGCACTACCCACTCTATCCTCAGCATGCTTCAAAACATCTACTACACATGAGTGACACACATCATAGTCAGTGGGGAGTTAGGAAAAAAAGTGTGGGCTCGGACTAGGTGAGTGTGTGTGTGTGTGTGTGTGTCTGCTTCTCTGTGTATATCCCTGCACACAGACGTGCACAAACACACATAGCAATCCATCTCAGCCCCTTCCTGCTGAGAGTTCAGACAGAGCCAGACAGTCTGCTATCTCTATTAAACCGGTCTCCCCGAGGAGCCTCCTCCTGCTGCCAGACCTGGAGCACGGCGGATCCCCGAGGACTATTAATCTGAACACAACCGAGGCCCGAGTCCTCGGCTCGAAGGCAACAGGTCCTCTCGTATTTTCTCCTCACCTTCTCTGCAGGAGAACATGGACAGATGGACAAATGTGTTTACATGTCGCATATCTATATATATACATAGGTATCTGTATGTTTATCTGCATGTTTGCATTTAAACGGTGCGCGCACCCTCATGCAAATAGCCTAAATCAACATAAAGCAGAACCCGTGAACACACAGCAGTGGACATTAGCTGCTAATGTCAATAAAAAGTGCAGAAATTAGGAAGCTATCTGAGATTAAATTAGGGGCTAAACATTTAATACATCAAATCAACTAATATTAACAAGATTTGTAAATCTTCACTCGTCTCATGCTTCACCACACATTTGTAGCTGAGAATTTGTAAATTATGGTCATATTGCCCTTATAACGTGGTTATTCAGAATAAAACAATTCTTCCAACAGGCCACTAGGCAGCAGTAAAGTCCCACGCCTCAAATATACGGGTTCTGCAGTGGCTGTTCAAATGAAAGCAATTATGCTCTATATTCAGATAAAGACTACTATTTAAATACCATATTCTTATATTATTAACATCAGTTTATTATTGTGTATACTATGGGATATTTCTAACTGGAAAAGTGGGTAAACCACAGAGAAAAATGCACCGCAGGGAGAGTGAGTTTAGGTTTGCCGTGCCCCACGTCCCTGACAAAGATGGGTAGTAATGGGCCGAAAAATACAGTTGGTCATAGCTAATGGAGGAAATTACCCTCCTTCATTTACCCCTAAATGTGAATCACTGCCTTTGTGGCCAAAAACTACACATCTCCTCGGCCTGTTTTCTCTCTCTCTCTCTCCTCCTCCCAAACCATCTGTGGAAAATTGAGTTACTTGCCATTTGGAGGCGTGACACGCTGGGCCAGTGTATCACATGTTGCAAACACAGTGCCTTTAGATGACGGACGAGAGGAGAGATGCGGACACCAGAGTGGCTGGCACGGTGTGATTGAACATATTATGGTCTGCGCTGTTTCTGGATAAGCACTGGGTGTGCAGTATCAAGGGCTGAGCCAAACTCATATGTGTGCATTTCTGTTTTCTCCCCGAGGAAAGGAGTGAATCTGACTGCGGAGCCATTTGTGATGCAAAAAAAGTATTCCGAGCCCTATCCGGAGGATAAGAAATATTTTTCCAAGCTGTGCTCTTGTCATGGCGTACATGCTTTACTGTAGGATTTATGGTGGAACTTGAGGGCTGCTTTTAGCAGGCATGCGAATGCACTTATCTACTGTACATGACAGTGATTTATCAGAATAAAGACTGGACTGAACTTTTTCTTTTTTTTTCCGTAAAAATATGATCCTGGAATTACATCACACATAAGAAGAATATATATTGAAATATATTTTAACCCAACCATAAGGTCAACAACCAGTTTATATCTACAGCCAAGAGACAAGGTCGTATACATTTTATGGCTAAAAATACTGTATATGGACACCCATATGTGATGGCTGAAAAATCTAGAAATATCAGTTACTCTAAAAGCCGGACCACACTGAGTTAACTGTATAATTTGTGTATGTTAAATCTTAATAACAGCTTTCACGTGTTTCCTGAATCTTGTAATCACCTGGGACTACCTTCTGGACACCGGAGAAGGGCCTTGACCAAAGTGCTACCACAAACTTTGACGCACACTGTTGTCTGAAACATCATTGTGTGACTCGGAACTAATGGCTCAAACCATGAAAAAACACCGTGTTAAATAAACATCACAACCGGCATTGGGTCTAACCACTCCTAAAACCAACCAATCCCACATCTGTTCTCTGGATCAGGATATTAAACCAGTGATGGAGGTTTCATGAAGAACTAGGGCACCTTATGTTTTGTTGTAATGTTTTGCCGCGAGCATCACTAAGGCGACACCAGGCCGACTACTGTGGGGCCCTCACATACGCTGCCCAACGGTGACTGAAAACACACGTATAAGCCCCGGGGTGGGGTGAGGAGGAGGAGGAGGCTAATTTGAAGGTGTGAGACGACCAGCACAGACTGGATGTCTACACGAATTACCGGTGAAATGTTCCTGTAATGCCACAGAGGCAGATCCTCCCCTGGTGTCACTTTGATTTTGTCGTACGTCCTGAAAAAACAGCCACGCGTGGCCGTGCTAATGCGAAAGGTTGGGAAGAGGATCACACAAGCGACGACGCGGCTGGTAAGCCACACGCCGCCATCCATCACTTCCGCCCCACGTGCAATTCGATCACAGCCGAAGCCACGGCACCATAATGGAGCAGCAGGTACTATCCATCAGTGTGAGGGTAATGTAACACTCATAATGTCACACACAGGCTCTGGAGTCATGGCGGATGAAGTGCTCCGGCGTTTGAAGTCACACGTTCGACAGGCTAATGATGATGGAGACGAGGTTTTATTAAATCCCCCCCCCCCCCCGCGCGGCGTCCCCCACTTTGAACAAGATTCGTCTTCTCCTTGCATGAAATCATGCGTGCAGGACAAGTTTTTTTTGGGACGTTACCTTTTGATCCTTTTCTGTTTGGTCATTTTATGGCCTTTTTTTTTGCTTTTCCTCACTGAAATAATTGCATCCCCCTTCGCATGGTATAAGTTAAATGCCGCGCGGCGTCCCCCACTTTGAACAAGATTCGTCTTCTCCTTGCATTAAATCATGCGTGCAGGACAAGTTTTTTTTGGGACGTTACCTTTTGATCCTTTTCTGTTTGGTCATTTTATGGCCTTTTTTTTTGCTTTTCCTCACTGAAATAATTGCATCCCCCTTCGCATGGTATAAGTTAAATGCTCCTTATAGTTTCCCGTAAGGCCGAAGAGCAGGGATGGGTGGTGGCCTGCTGGCCGAGCCTTTTTAAACCCCAGGCTACTTTCCCCTCGGTCCACAGAGCACTCTTGACAGGCCTAGGTGGTATTTTATTATTTCAGTTCATTCTGTCTCTTCAGACTCTATAATTACTCCGTACATGTCATTTAACTCTGCCCCTTTTTCTTTTTTTTTCAAATTACATGTCTGACCCTCTCTTGGGGATAGGATTTCCCTGCCATGTATTTTAACATGCTCTATTTTAAACCTTCTCTCTGTTATTATTTTTCATTTTGGGTTTTTCCTTTAATCACTGCGCTATGATCTTGCTTTTTGGTATTTTATCTGGAACTGAAAGCTGAAAATGTAGAAAATGTGGGGCAAAGTCTGCGCGAAACATGGACGGCGTTTGGTGGGGACGACAACATGTTTGTGTTTGCTTTTCTGTCGGCATTTGGATCTGCGTCATCCCAAGCACAACACAGAGCAGTTAAGATGGTTCATAGCTGATGCTAATTTGCAGCGGTTGCCGCATCGTTCGTCTCCATTTTAGCAATCATTTCAAGACCGAAAGCTGACTCCCTACGTCCTGAGTACAAACAGTGAAATTGTGGGAGCGGCGGAGATGTCATCTCCAAGAGAGTTCCTCCTCTAATTTTAAACCAAAACATCACATTACTGGACGGATGCCTGTCTTAAAAAAGAAAGGCAGAGAAAGAGTGCAACGGGCCTTTCAGGGCCTTTGTTTACGTGAGCCTCGCAGGCACAATTCCCACAAATGTGGACGGGAGCCCTTTGTAAACAGGGCCTGAGTGAAGCTGCTGTTTGTCTGCCAATCTAAATACAACGAGGGCCCCGTGGTAAGCTCCACCGCCATCTCTAATTCTGGCTTTGGCTTTGGCTTTGGCTTTGGATTTGGTGGAGAGCGGGGGCCGCGGTTGGAGGCCACACTGCTGCATGCAGCCACTGAGGGAGGAACGTTTTTGTCCTCCGTGAAAGATGGGCTCCACACACGGGGATACAAACTCACCGCAAAGCACGCATGGACACGCAGTCAAAACGCAAACGTGCATCGGATGATGCAATACCGTGACGCAATAATGGATTTAAATCAATGCGATGGCGCAGACCAGGTCAAAATCTTCCGAAATATTCCAGATTTTTTTTCTTCTTGGAAATGATGTTTTTTTTTCCCCACCGATTACAGGGACCCCGATAAATTCCAAAACATCCGCAAGACTTTAGTCTTTGCACAAAGTGTCCCTTGTCTGTCCCGCTTACCCAATGGCATCTGGTGTGGCATCCTTAGGTTCCTCGTATGCAGTCCCGACGTGATGGCACGGGAAATGAGTTTCCCATGACATCAGTCTCTGCTGATGTGATTATCTGCATGGTATGCTCTCAGTTAAAGGTGGCTGCTGTGCTCCCTTGTCCGTTTATCATCAGCATATGTGTATGTATATACAGCCTCATCAGAAATCTGTTGATAATAACTTGATTATAACAGCAAACATGTCACAAAGGTGTGTGTCTGTGTGTGTGTCATAGCATGGAGGTTGGCCTTGGCAGCACTAGGGGGAGCCAAGCCATAACAGGAATTCACAGCGAAACCGTTTTTTTTTTTTTTTTTTTAAGTCCCTAAATGAAAGTTTTCTCCCAATTTAATTCCAACCCACTGATAAAAAGCACAGTTGTTGTCTTTCCGTCTTATTAGAGCTGCCATCGATGTGTGACTTGTCCTTGTCTATCAGCAGGCAGTTCTCAACTCGGCCTTGTTGTGAAAGTTGGACGTGAACTTGGTTAATGGAGGCCTGTGTTCATTAAGCCCTGCGGAGTGAGCTGGGGACAGGGCTAATGAGAGAGGCGCCTTTGAGGGACCGAGGCTGGCGGTGTAATAATTGGCCGTAGCAAAAAAAAAAAAAAAGCGCCACTGAAAAACAATGAGTTAAAATGGACAGAAGCTCTGAGCCTTGCAGCTCCCCCGTCCCCCCACTTAGCCGTATTTCACTTTTTCTTTTTTTTTTTTTTCCACTGATTTTTTGGTTGAATGGCCAAACATAAATTGATACAAAGCCGTAATCCAGATTCGGGCTTAAATTCGTCTCTCCCTCCCGCCTTTCGTCACAGGAGTGCGTGGAGTATTGATCCGAGACTGAATAATTGAGGAGCTTTGGCTAAGCGAAGCATGTGAGGGGAAACGGTACTGAATAGTACATCCCAAAAGTGGGCATCAAATGTGTGCGAGGGCAAAGAGCTGAGTTGTAAGTCGACCACAATTTGGGCCTCTTGGGGTTTTTGCATTTGTTTTTGTTTGGAAGTTTTTGTATGTACAATGGAGATAGCCAATAGTTTGGCTAGAGCCCGACTGATTAACAACACACGTATGTTTAAATAAGCTCAAACCCCATGTCACTATAAAACATTTCAAATGAATTCAAATGCAACGCACAGGAAACCCCGCACAGTCCACTTTCCCAGGCTCCCACCTCTGCCGCTCCTTATGGGACTTATTAAAATCCATATTTTTCCACCAGACTGCGTTAAAGATTTAAGAAACAGGCGCACCTGGGCCTGCTGTTGCCGACTGACTGTTATGGGTAAAGATTTGTTAAACGGTGAAATGAAAAAAAAAAAAAAAAATGTGTTAACTCGATCTCCGCTTAAGCCCCCGAACTGTGTTTTCATGTTTTTAATACATGCGACTGTCCCGACTTTTTCCTCCGCCTAGGTTTTGACATGAATCACAGCTGCCAACTGCCACAGAGCCCCCCCCGTGGACTCCGAAACATCTGCCGGCACAGAAACCTGATACGGTGTGTAGCAGTTGGTGCATTGCGCCCCAACGTTACTTGGTTGTGGAGAGATTTTCCGCAAACGCCGGGATTGACTCTCGATGGATTTGACAAAATGACCAGAAACACATTCCAAACCAAATGACACGTGCAATTGCAGGAAACGCTTGAATAAGTCAAGCGAAAAAGGAAAACAACTTGCACTGTATCTTGGTCCACTCTGTTACTTTGCGTTTGGCCACGAATCGTAGGCGCTGTGAGTTTTTGACGGCCACCGTCTGTCCGTTTCACGTCGTCACGCGCACACACGTGGGACGTCGCGCATCGTACGCATCTGTCCACATCTGGGCATTTTAGTTTTTTTTTGCTTCAAGAATTGAAACCCAACTTGCGAATAAAACGCACCCAAGCTGATCGGGGCGTCTGCCGGTGACCCCTGGTCCTGCTTCCTCAAATGTTTATGACCTGACATTTTCTGAATGCAATCATATACTGGAAAAAAAAACAAAAAAAAACGCCATTTAATGTATGTCACGCATACGGAAGACTCTTTCCACCCGTCTACAGGATGTCTCCCACTTCTCTAATATATCTCGCTCCCGTCTTTGCGCTCTCGCTCTCTCTCTCTCTCTCTCTCTCTCTCTCTCCCTCTCTCTCTCTCTCTCCAAACACTTCACTGAGCCACAGTGGAGAAGACAGGCGTGCAACACACCGACAGCTGATGATGAAATATGACCCGGTGATTTGTGGATCGTCTGCTGTTGAAGATGTTAGACAAAGACAGACAGAGTCAGACTTGTCGCGGAGAGCTGCAACAGATGGGAGAGGATTATTTTTTCTTCTTCCTATTCTTCTCTTTCCCTCCATTGCATAACTTCCAGTTGTACGACACACACGGGCTTGGGGTTTCTGCGCGAGGCATGTTGCAATGCATTAACATTGACAGGTAATGGCTAATTCGACACACGGCCAACGGAGCACAGCTGAATATCGGCCCTAGTGGCTGGCATTCCACACATTTACAGTTATGCTGACCAAGGTGTTTGATAATCACAAAATAATAAAAAAAAAAATGCGGTTAAATGCCTATCCCGGATTACACAATAGACATCCCTAAATGAATAAAATAATCGGTCTGGGAGCTAATTAGTGCATTTGTTTTGCATTAGGTGATATAATTCGCGTCAGCACATCAGTCGAAGCAGGTCCAGAGGAGATATCATAAATTCAAAGCCCTGGCGTTAAATTATGTGTTGTGGCAGATAGTTTGGACGGGATTCAGACAGCCTTCTCCAGCTTGGAGAAAATAAAAGTTCAAATCCAGCTCCTAACCACCCGCAGCCCACAGACATGCCATGAGTGACAACTCAGTGCTGTCATTGTCGTTTCCTGGACTTTTTCTTGATGTCACCGGCTTGCACTCGCTCCGTCACACGGTCGCGTGAAGATGGGCTTTACCGCGCCGCAAAGGACACGCTAAATGTAGCGAAGAGTAACGTGGTTTTATTGGCTAAATTGCTAGAAAAAAACGCAAGGGTTTGTTCGGCGAAAAAATAAAACTGTTGCGTGGAAGAAGAATCGTCAATCTGTCACTAAATTCTTGAAATGACGTGGAAACTTTGTCACTATTTCTACTTCCTGTCCGTTGCTGCTTTCTTGTAAATCCACAGCAATATTAACACCTGGGGTGTGGTCATTTGAAAACTCTCTTTCACGCTCACTTTTTTTCCCAAATTTTGAGGAAGATTGCTTTTGTTTCGGCGCAACTTAGCTTCTGCCTCTGTTATTTATGAGTATAGCTTAGTCATCGTCCCAAAAGTTGTTTTTCTACTTCTCAGTTGATTTATTTGTGGCCAAAACCCGCATTGAACAATCGTCGCCCCACATTATTTTGTACTTGGAGCTCGTGGTCAGGGCTGTCCACTTGCTGACCACTCTGAGGCTCTAATTCTTATTTTCGTAAGTAAGGCATGGCAGAGACCCAACAACGGCAAATGGAGGGCGAGTGTTTTATTCCTAATGAGGGCTGGTGTCATCCTGTGTCTGCTTTGTGCGTGCAGGCGACACCTCAGCCACAGCGACTTTACAAGGTGATATTAAAATGGAAAAAAAAAAAAAAAAAAAAAAGGTGTTGACAGCTGGTTGGGATGTCATCTGGTGGCATGACGTTTGCGAATGTTTTTTTTCTCCCCCAGCTCTCAAAGTGACTCATGCACAGGCAGCAGCGGCCAAATCGCCGTTCCTCCTGCCTCCCTCGGCCCGCCGGGGCTTTTATCAGCCGCGCATTTGTTCATTATAACAGCAATAAGGAAACAAAGGGGTTGGGGGTGGAAAAATGAACGACAACACAGAGGCCGAGCGTTCGGCGCATACGCAAGACAGTGGAGACCACTGCTGATGCCAGACTGCCCGAATTCCTCACTGATTAGCTCTTCTGAGGTTGTGTTTCAATTTGTGCGGGGATGGAAGAGATCCACGTAAACCTTTGTAGCGGCTTTTTTTCGGGGGGTCATTTGTTATTCCCTGCATTCAGTGCTGACACAGAAGTCAGTGAGGTGGAGAGAGTGAAACAAGGACAGGCTTGTGTTTGCGTGCGTGCGTGCGTGTTTCAATTCAGACTCCAGACCTGAGTTGAGAATTGGCAGGTTAACCTCTCCGCTCGAGCTGCTCCCTCCTGCGCCGTTCCCGTACGCTGCGTCATTCTGGGTGATGTGAACTGGCGCCGTTTCCCCTGGCTGACAAAAAAAAAAAAAAAAAAACTGGGCAAGTCGCTGGCTGTCAGAGGGCGGTGACGACATGCTTCTCAGGTGAAAAGTCCCGATTTCACCCACGCCACATTGGAACAAAAGGTTTTGAGCCGGTGCTGAAGAGCGTCTAATTGGTCAGGCGTGTGGCGTCTTTGTGGTCTGGGGAGATTTCGGAACGGACCGAGTTGTCGAGCTTACAATTCTCCCAAGTTACCTATGGGTCTATACGCTGCTGGCCACATTAAAAAAACACCGTTGGCCAAATTTCCTACCAATGGATATTCAGCACTCCGAAAAGGTACCGCTTGACGAGGCCCGAGATGTTACAACTGACCTATAAAGCTTGAAATATTTTTGTCAAGCACGAGCTCTTAGCTTTCTTTGCCTTAAAACCGATTCCTCTGTTTCCTTGAAATATTCTTTAAAAACCCCACCAGAAAGTGTGGCTGCATGCGACGCATCGGAGGAATAATTGGACGTAGGTGTTGAGTGTGGCCGGCCTCCAATTATTGTCATTATATGCAGCACGAAACAAGGTTGACACTTTGCTCCGCCGTCCGTGCCGTGATTTAGCACAAAGCTCGGTGCAAACATCAGCGCTGACAAACAATTTGTAAATGAATCTGGAGATCCCCTGAGTTTCCCTCTCGCTCGACCACAAGGTTGACATTTGTTATTTGGAGTGAAATGTAGCAACAATTAAGGGATGCAGTGACTAAACAAAAGCCGGTGGACACATTTAAGGGGAACTCCACGGATTGTACACATCCGTGTCTGTTTACACATGCCGGGGAGAACAACTGCATATGGGGAGAAAAGAAAATGAAAACTTGTATAAAGCCTTTTGCCGCTCCTGAAGTAACTGTTTCATTTCGAGTTATTTGATGTCGCTTGTTGTAGAGTTTGACAGAAAGACTTATTAGACCTCTGTAGCCTATTGCTTCGGGCTAGTGGCTTGAGACGGCATCAGCCAAAGACTAGCATGACACGCCTGAATCACAGACTCTTCTCCCGGTGTCCAGTTGCAGCGTGGGTAATGTGGGTGTCAGAAAAAAGCATGAGGTAACACGAACGCATGACTATCTCCTTTCTTGCGCTATTACTATTGATTCACTTTAAAATCCTATTCATGTTTCAACCTTCCTGTTCAGCATATTTTTTTTAAATATCCAGTACAATCAATACCTGAACATCATATAACCAAATATAATTTTTTTTTTCTCTTCAAATCAGCTATAGTCCTTCCATAGTCTTGATAACTAAGTCCAGGTAGGTCTCTGTGGTGCTGATTCATATATTTGTGTGATCTCGAACATTTGTTTTTTATAAAAAAAATAACAAAAATAAAAAATTCCTTAACTCAAACCAAATTGTGGTTTTATTTTTTGATCGCATCTTTTGACAAGGCTAAAAAGTCGCGTATGCAAATAATTGATGCAGCATGGTGAACAAATCTTTTACTGTCATTGTGTATTTGGTTGAAAAACTCCTGTTCCTCTCGGTGTGCCTTTTGTTTGACGCGTTATCCGCACAGGAGGTCCTCGGGGAGAGTTTTTCCCCTTTAAAAGATATCGCGTTGCCTTCTCTAGTCCTCCAGTCCGTGGCCGCGCTGTCTGCCTGACAAACATCTTTAATTGTGCTCTCCCTTTCATATGCAATGTCGTCTAGACTGCCGGTTGGTCCGGGATAATGACAGACCGTCGCCCGTAATTCTTCTTCTTCTTCAAGACACTTACTTTCGCGCCGTAACTCAAACTAATTGTAATCGGGGCGGAGAGAGGCGCATGCGGGATCACACAGGAGCACACGACCTGTTTTTAAAAGGGCTAGTTTATGACTGCGCCTCGTCATTTTGCCATATTTGATCTCTATCTCCTTTAAAAAAAAAAAACAAACAAACAGAAGCACTGCATTCTGAAACGGTAGAGCTTTTTTATTTATTTTTTCTTTCTTTGTGAATTCAATCTTTTGAGCGAAATCCTCCTAGGGAGTCATGAAATAAAGCAACCGCCATGCGCTCACACTGAATGTACGTGTTTCTACTTGCATTAAGGTTTCGGTCTGGAGCGTAAAACTCTGGGGGAAATACCGATCACACGCACGTTTTTCATAAGCTCACGGGATAATTGAAGCAGCGTTTTCCCATTCAATTACCAGTTTGCTACATGTTTCGCGCCAGACGAAACCGTCTCCGAGTGTGAGTCAACGGTATGGAAATGATGCGATTACGGAACCCCTTCATCATGCAAAACAGTGCCAGTCATTATTGCCGAGGGAATCACGAGCAGGAAATGGACTGCGGCCCCAGTGGTGCCCCTCCCGCACCGCCCAGACGTCGGCTCTGCTGGAGGAAACCGGGACTTTAATCGCAGGCGGCTCTGTGTTTATTCAGCGGTGACACCAGCAGCCGCTGAACCTGTGTTTATTTTCGACTTGGGCTGACTTTAGAGGGGAATAAATCATCCCCGCGCCGGCGCATCATGAAAACCACTCAAAAGATGTGTCGAGTTGAAAGGGACGGCCTCTTTGAAGAGCTGAGGCGTTGGGCCCGTTTGCGAAAGCATTAGCACATAATTGTTTTCCTTCCCTTTTCAAAATGTAAAAAAAAACAAAAAAAAACCCTCGTGCATTAATTGTGGACATTCAGGAATTCCAAATGATAGTGCTCGGCGCTACGCTATTCTCCACTTAGTGCCTCATTATACACTGGAAAAGTCTGTGATGGCCCATTATGGAGAGTGTGTGTGTGCGCGTGTGTGTGAGAGAGAGAGAGAGAGAGCTCGGCATTGAAACATTTCTTTTACCATGAGGATGACTATATTTGCAGGTCCTCTGTATCCTACGGAGAGGGGGCTCGCGGGACTCGCACGCGGTGTGAAGTGCTCCCGGGGGTGCGTGGTTATAGCCGAGAGGGGGAAAAAATGTAATAACTCAATGACGAAGACAGGCTGCCAATTACAGTCCGCTGGGGGAAAGAGGGGACGGGATCGGACACATTGAGAACGGCTGCGTTTTGAGACTCCCCAGGGAGGGAGACCCTCCATCGGCGTGGGCTGGCGGTCCCCTAAAACAAAATTATATAAATGCGATGGTGCCATGTGGGAAAATCCAAAGAAAATCACAATTGTGACTGATGCCGGCTAAGCACAGATGCGAGCCGCTGCATCAGTGGCAACGTTGTTTTTAGTTTGAGCGCACACCCGAGCCTGGGATCTCCACAATTGGCTTGGCACCTGGGTTGCACTTTTACAGTGTTTGGATTGCTCAACAGAGTCCTGCTTCCAATAACACCGGTGGAATGACACGCGGGCTCGACACTGCTCACACTGCAGATAAGCCGCTTAACTCGAGACAAGCCAAACAGACTTAGCAGAGCCTGTAAATAAGTACGGCAGTCTAGCTTTCCAGTTATTTCACTCCACCCACCACCACCCCCCCCCCTGCTACCCGTTACACCTCTTCGGCGATCGCATTGGGTTAAGTGCTGGATCCGAAGGATGTGAGGCGCACATGAAAAAAAAAAGAAAGCAAGCATCAGCAGTAACCTTAACCGGACTAACAATATGTAACAGAGACGTTCCCCCAGCTATCACTTCAGCTCCGATGAGCACGGTGAAATAGCTCAGCTGTGCGTGAGATGCCGCTCGCCGCAGTTTGTCAGTCAGAGTCAGTCAGTCAGTCAAAGGTTATTTCAAGTTGAAAATTAAGACAATACATCACCGGAGGGGAACGGAAACTATTTCAGCGAACAAAAGAGACACTGTGGAGCTGGAAATGATGGATTACATCATGGATGCGTGCGTTACAAGTTGAACGACAAGCTGAAGGCACCTGAATTTTTTTTATTTATTTTTTATTATATATTGGATGCGTTTGTAGACATGTGCAGTAATATTGTAATAAAGAGATAATAAAGAGATTCTGATTCTGATAACGTAAAAAAATGTTTCTGTATTTATTCTGAAGTATACATATATTATATTAATTTGAAAAGGTTTTAAATACTGCTAACCGGACATTTTTACATCGTCCCAGTGGAGAATGTTTGCGCATTGTCTCGACTGTGGGCCTCTGTGGGGGAAAAGGGCTCGCTTCAGCACAGCCTGAAGTTCCTCTGTGTGATGATGAGCATATTTTCGTCTTATGGCGACAGGCTTGCTGACAAAGTGAGTCAGGGCCAGGATATCCCGATGAATGACCCTCTGTGGCAGCGGATTCTTTGAGAGGCCCGTTCGGAGGATTAGGAGGCACTGGGCTCTGAACCCGTGACCTCTGCTGTTTGTTTACCTTTTCCTGCTTTAGGTCACTGTGACTTACTACTGTATTGTTGTGTCAACATCCCATGATCCATTTGGGATCAGTGTGTTACATTTGTGGGCATATTAAGGGGTCAGAGAGACAAACAGGCAGAAAGGCCGGATGCTTCTGTGTCCGTACTTGAAAGTGCACATTTGGGTTCCATGATTCCGACATGACTTTGTTTAAAAAATATATCTATATATATCTATATATATATATATCTCAGCCATTACATGTTCCAGATCTTTGCATTTCCATATCTGACGCAAACTACAGGCAAAAAGGTTTTTTCTCCCCCCCCCCCCTGACACTGAGGTGCTCATACTTGCGCAGTCAGGAAACAGCCAAAAATGTTGCCTGCTCATTACTGGCACACCACAGAGGACAAAGCGGCGTTATATCCAGCTCTACGTGCATTTCACGAAACGCTTGCTCATTCACATCTCATTATCTCCTCCATGCAGAGGAGAGCAGCACATTTCTAACTGTCTCAGTCTGGAGTAAACAAGACCCCGGAGTGGGAAAGAAAAAAAGCAAAGGGGCCCTGTCTTGTCTTGGCTGGCTGGGCCATTTAAATAAATCGATGCGCTAATCATCGGACGTGCTCTGAGTGCCCCGGCCGCGCTTCCAGTCCCTCTCCCTTTGAGGCTAATTTAATTAGGTCCCAATGCTGACAAGCTTCGGACGTGCGCACAGGAGTGCAAGGTGTAATTGATTTCGTTTTTCTTTATAACGCCACCGCTATTCTCAGCTTTTAGGTGGAAGCGACGCAAAGGACGAGAAAGAATTTAACGATGGAAAAACACTCGACAAAGAGCCCATTCCGGGGGCTTAGGGCGAGGTTAAGCTTATGATACAGCCGAGGTCTAATGAAGGGAGACTGAGCCTGGGCAAATAGGCCAACTAAATTTACCAGGCACTCCCTTTGTTGGAGATTTCACTGTGTTTTCCGCAATCCGGCACAGAGTTAGGAAAATGTAAAAAACGCACATACTGCTGCGGTCAGTCACACGGGGGCTATGACTAGCTTTAGCTGTCAATATCTGACAACATTGAATTAGATACCTTCCATTTATGAATTTGGCAATCTTGCTACCGAGGAGAAACGCTACAGCTTGAGGAAAGTAGAGACTTTCGAATAATTATCAAGTCATGTGCATTTGCACATTCAATAAGGTTTATCGTGGGAGATTAGAATTCGAATCTGGACTGCGGTAGTCTTCCCCCGCGGGGATGGCACTGCTCTGTGCTGTTGGAGGAACGTTTGGAGGAGCTCCGCAGTAGAAAAGGACTATAAGCACCCAATGATTGAGTCCAAGTATATGGACACAAACCCAGAATCCTCCCTATAAGGAAGTATTAGCGATTTAAATTTGGTTCAGGCAGCCATGGGTAACCAGTGGAGTCTAGGAGAACCACAGTGCCATGTGCCGTTTTTCGGTTGACCGCGGCACCATGCGCATGTCCCACAGTGCTCTTGTCTGTGGAAGGACACAAATGCACATAAATGCAGGTTGTTGCCCCCCCACCCCACCCACCCGCTGATGCCAACGAGGTCGTGGTGTGTAAATCCGTGGGTCAGGGCTGCACTCATTGTTTGTTGGTTATTTCATGTCGGAGAGCCTCTCCAAACCTTTAAACTCATCAATTATTTAAAGCCCTCTTGTTTGCCTTGTCAAGCCGCGGCCTTGCTTGTGGTGCAAACCGTGCGCCCCGGTCTACTTTTTTTTTTTTTTTTTGCAGCATCTCACAAGGCTGTGAGTCCGTATTAATATTTCAAATCAGGAAAGCAAACAGGCCCCAGTCCATCCTTTTATTAGCGGTTGGGGTGATGCAACACCGAGAGATTACTGATGCGCCGTTACGGGGGTTAGATTTCTATGCGGCCGAAAAACACGAAAGAAATAAAAGCGGCAAACATTTGTCCATCAATCTTTGCCACGTTTAATTGCATAAATCTTATTCGGGTTGGGAAGCTTCGGGCTGATTCCGAGTGGCACAGATGTCCCATGAATAAAACATCTGCGGCGAGCAAATATTAGCACATGCAGTTATGATTATTTAGCGTTTGGCAATGTCAAACACGCGCTTGTAGTGTGGCTGCACGATGGTAATGACATTGCAAAACACAAATCTGTGACAAATGACTTCAATGAGGAAGACAGAAGTGGTCCGTTAAGATTTGCATGTTTCCTTCCCAAAAACATCGTCATTTGCCCCTTGCATCTGGATGACGTTCAAAGCCAGTGTTATTTTCTAGTGGCATCCGAATCAGTCCACGCTAATTCCCCTCGCCTCCGTGCACAAAATGAGACGCAAAGGGGGAGAACGCGGACGTCCGCCAGCACATGAGATTCCTGAAAGGTTGCAGCGACTCCAGGGCCATTTCCGTCATCTCCTCATCTTCTGCGACCTGTCCTGTCAGGTTAAGCAATCTCACACGATGCGTGCCTCCTCACGCCGAAGTCTAAACCTCTCCCCTCCCGCCACAGCCGGCGCGTTAGACCAAATAAAATGAGAATGTTATCGGATCCTACTGCCATAACAATGTTCATATTACCTCTGCAGTTAAACACCTTGTGACACGTACAAATTGACTTGACTTTCTTTTTTTTTTTCTTGTTTTTATTCAGCAAATGAATAACAGGAGGAAATGGCAGGAAAACAAAAAAAGAAAAAAAAGGTTGCTTTGTCAACCGCTTTGGTCTAGGCTGAAATAGCTCCGCAACGATTGGCTCGACTGATTTTTTCATGGACCCCGGAGAATGAATCCCATTGAATCCCCTGCCGTCTCCTCCGGTGCCGCCGTGAGGATCCCATTGGTTGCTCGGGGTGAAATGTCCTGACAGCAACGGGGTGGATTTCCATTCAATATGGCCCGGACAATAGAAAATTGCAAGAAGATACTGTCCTCATGGTGTTGACCGGCAAGTGTCAAATGCTAAAACAGCTAAAAAAAAAAAAAAAAGAAAATGATCAAAAATATATCTGCACGTTGATATCGTCTTCATCATCTTTATCGTAATCATGTTAACATGCTCGATTTTGGGCGAAATACACTTTTCAATATGTAATGCAAGCCAATACAAAACCACAAGGTTAGGGTTTTTTGCAAGGCCACTGGCTTGCATGGGCTTACAAGCCTATATAATAATAATACACTGATTATTTAAGAGTAAATCGTAAGTAGGCCAACTCAAAACTAAAACTAACAAAAAATGAGCATTTCATTGAGGTATGTCACAAAATAAAAGCACAGTGTGTGAGACAAAAAGTACCATTCACATGCAGGCATGCCTGTGTCTTATCCAAACTCCCTACTGGTCCAGTTGCCCGTTGCTTATATGGCAATCCTTATCGCGCTGACGATGTTTATTTTGCATAAACTCTTTCTCTGAATGGAGCACTTTGTGAATTGTGGCCCGCCGTCTCCCTCCCTCCCTCCCTAGGTGGTCCTGCTTTATGACAACGTTTGTATATTGTGTTTTCCAAGAGGCCATGAGAAATGACGTCCCCTTGGATGCCCCTGAGACAAACGTCAGGGCCCGTGATGAGTGACTCTGTTAACATGTCGGGTGGGGAAGTAAAAAGCGTAAAAAAAAAAAATGTTGTCGCTCAATCACACGTGGCCGCGTTTCATTCTCTCAATTTTGGCCTTGGGCCATTTAGGGGTTTCTTTCCTTTACTGGTGGACGAGGAACAGTGGTTTCATTGCTGCAGTGACACATCCACGCATTTGTTTGTCAGACGAGTTTTAAAAAACTACCTTGCAGTAAGTACTAAAATTAAATCTAGCAAAAATGCTCACTGAAGAGGGAAATGATAGAGAAAAAACTAAAAAGAAAAACGCAAAAGAAAGACTTGGTATTTAATAAGCATTCAACAACAATGCTCAAATAATCTAAAACCAATATTTACTTTATCTAAATAAATCAAGAATTGAATTGGGTCAAAGACATGCCTCAGTGATTTCAGTAGTTTACGAAATGATCGTTATCATTATTATCTTTATGAGTATGGCTAAAAAATGTTTGTAAGTTTGATTTCAGTTTTTAGGTCTTATTTTGTTGGACTATTCCCTGGTACCATTTCCTGCAACATCTTCTGCTTGCACACAGGCTTCATGTTTTCTGCGTGTTCATTGTCCGTGGCAGAATTGGATTTTATTGTCCTTGTCCGCATAAATGTAAGATTAGATGTCCGACACAGGTCCATAACCAAATTCCCACATTGACCTCTACAACTTTTTGGTTCCAATAAAACCTAAGAAGTATCGGGAGGGGTGGGGGGGTGGGCATGGATTTTCCGTTTGCTTGTCAGCTGGAGCCAGACCGCTGTCAAAGATGGATGGGTTGATGTGGCCTAAGGTTAACCGACGGCCTCGAACACAGATGCTGTGTGTGGGCCTGACTAATGAGGGTCAACAGAGGCTACAGGGTCACTGGGTGGAGTTTTCTCTGTATAACTATTATTCAGGCTGATTATGGAAATAAATAATCCTCATGCTCCGACGGGATAAGCACAGCAAAGCGTGGTGCCATATCCCCCCCCCCAGAAAACCCTCTAAAAAGACACGGGATAAATAAATGAGAAAATTAGCTTATTAATGAGACACAAGTCAATATTCATTTGTGGACACAGAGCGATATGAAAGCATAGTTGTCTTTCTTCTTCAAGACCAACTCAATCAGCTCCCCACTGACTAAACTAAAATAAACAAAAAGGTTTTCGTCCCTGCTTTTTTTTTCCCCCCGTTTTAGCCGATAGCTTCACCTTCCTCGCAGTGAAAATGTCCTCCATCATGTGCTCACCAGGAGGTCTTCCCACCCCGCCTGTCGCCGTCCCCTTGACACAGCTCGTCCCCACGCTTGTGTTAATGTTCGCCGTGATGAAGGTGATAAGGGGCTGGCAAAACGGCGTTTGAAAAATGGATGAAATGACCCTCTCTGCGGAGGCTATGTTTCCCCGCCCTGTGTTGTCGTTACCGCGGCGATGTTTACATTCATTAGCACTTGTCTGAAATGTGTCACAATCTAGCCACCCGCCAATCCGCCAACCCCCCCCACCCCCCCGCTCCCCCAACTCGCCGGCCGCTCTTGATATCCCCTCCACTCTGTACTGCAAACAGATGCTATCAAGCAAAGAAAATGTTTTGTCTGCCCTCCATTAGCAAAGCCCAGGGCTCAGTCAAGACTTTACTTGTCAGAGTGCACAGGAGGAATTGTGGCTTCAAGAGGCATGTGCATTAGCATCTCCCTTTTTCCCCCTCAAAGGGTCACTTCCCTTACAAAGTAACACATGGTTGTGCTTTTCACTGGTGTCGCCTGTCTCTGAAGAAACTCTAATCTTTTTTTGTTTTTTTTCCCACCCCAATACAAGGAAGATAAATGGATGGGGATTCAAAAAAAAGAAAATAAGTGTAAGCCTGACGAATTTGCAGAAAAAACAAGGAAACAAAAGAGAGAGTAAAGCTGCACAGGCTCCTCTCCCCCCCTCCCTCTGCCACAACCCAGTCCCATTCCAAGCATACCACCGCTGTCCCCCGTATTTGATCGGATAGATCGAGTCATTAAACCCCATCTGACACGAGCAGTGGCCTTCCATGATAAAAGTCAAGGTTTGGCCCAATGCGGAGGGACGTACGGGCCTCCTTGATGAAGGGGGCCGTCTGACGGCTCGAGCAGGGTGGTGGGGGCAAGGGGCTGTGCGGAGGCGAGGACGAGGAGGAGGAGGAGGCTGGGGAGGGGTGGCGTTGGAGGCTGTCAGCAGGCATGGACCGGGGTCACTCCGCGCCAGGCCTTATTAGGTCCCCATCAGCGAAATGCTTGCTGTCAGGCCACGCATTGAAATGGAGGAGGGCTCCTGGCGCGCCTTCTGCCGCTCAGCACCAACCTTCTGGCTCAGTGGCCACGATCAAACCTGTCTGGCCCGGCCCACGGCGATGCCTTGTGTCACTCCATTAAACAGAATGTATTACTGCTTTCACGCCACCTTAAAGGAGGTGACAGGCAAAGTCAACTTGACCTTGAATGCTCCACGCAGCTGTAATTCCTGCTCAGACGTGTTAATCAACAACCTAATCAGATGTCTCAACAGGCGGATTTTAGAGAAATAAATTGACACAAAGTTAACGAGGGGGGGTTCGCCGCTGCCAACTAGTGAGAGTCAAATTCAGTAAGAAACTCTTTGAGGTTAACGCTGCTTTTCTTTTTTTTCAAATTCTAGCGTATGTCAGCTTAACAATCTCTAAAACCAGATATTCATAACTTTAGTCACAGTAAATGTAAAGACGTTTAAAAGTATGCAGTTGTGCGCAAGGTCGTCCCGATCAAAACCCACACCTAGCTGCAGTAGCCAATGAAAATGTCCACGTTCAGAGTTTGTGGTTTGCGTAGCCAAAGAAAAGAGGACCAAGTCCTATATGTACTGATCAACTGAAGAAAGCTGCGTGTTGGCCAAAATAAGCTTTAGGCAGGAGAGGAAGGCCACATTCCCCACTCTGTCTCACGACAGTTCCAATTGATTCAGCGCTGCTCTTTCCGACAGGGGCCAGGCAGATTTATTGTCAGGGAAAAAAAAAAGAAAAACAAAACACTAAATCTGTGCTGGTGGTCAATTCCTAAACGACTGTGGGAGCGTTAGGGGTGTACTCCGCTGTCGTCCCGCTTGCTGGCTTAATTGTTGTTTTTCTTCATGTGCAGTCCAGTGACAGTCATACACTCGAAATGCAGTGGGGGGTAATGAAAGTGAAGACCTAGGGGAGCGCTCCTTTAAAAAAAAGAAGAAAAAAAAGGAGATCAAGCGAAAGGAAAATAACCAAGTGCCTGACGGATCTCAAAGAGCAATATTTGGTTTGGGCCTTGTGTATTTGGACTGCGAAGCCGAGTATCAGTTGCAGAGCGGTGTACGTGCAACAGATAGAAGCTCCCACTGCCCCGCCACTGCCTCCAACAAACACTGCTCTCTTCTGAGACTCATAATAGTCATGAGATGATATGATGTCTTTCACATGATAGCTTTTTAGTATTTGGCATGCATGAAATAAATAAACAGCCGCTTATCTGCGTTTTTATACAGGTTAGGCAAAGGGACAATTCCGGTTCACTCTTTCTGCCTCTCTATGGATGAAACTCAAATACCTTAGCTGACAACTACACTTGTTGAGAAGTGCCATTATTAGGGCTTCATTTTAAGTTGTCCAATACTTTGGCGTATGACGTGTTTACTACTAATTAGCAGATGTTAGCATACCAATTTGCCTAGAAAGGCTGAGATACCAGGTAGATGTTAGCATGTTGACTTTAAAATGTTAAAATGTTGATGATGGCAGTTAGCCACACAGTGCTTGCAGTGTGTGCTGCTCTGAGAGCAGCAGACATTTTGTCATAATCAAAGTGGGGGAAAGCACAGATGTTCCTAATAACTCTAATGATGGCATTCACAATACAGCTCAGTGGAGTTCAGCCATCGTTACTTTTATTATTTACACCTGTGCTTCTCTCACTGCGGCATATCAAACTGTCATCTTTGGAAAAGGTTGGTTTATAAAGTTGCATAACTTGAAATAAACAGCTGGAATAAAAGCAGATTTTATGTCTCAATAGTTTCCAGCTATTATAAACTATTTACAAGCCGCCATAACCTTTATAAGACTTCAGATGTTTATTATTTGTAAAGCCAAAACTATCCATCATGTTTGCTACTGTCTGCAACAACATCACAACAACTGTTGTATATCTCCGCATGGTGAGGGTCAACGGTATGACGACTTGGCAAAGTGAAACCTATGGGGAGAAAACATTCCAGGTTCTGAAATGGTGCTTCGTGCTGAAGTCAAACTCCCACTGCATAATTCCTTAACTGCCGGATTCAATGTTATTTAATGACGCATTATTTACACAGCCTCTGTCCTCCAAACCAATGAAGCTTTCCATTCTTTGAGAAAAAATCTCCCCACCCACTTGTCACAGCCTGTATAACAGCATTTTCGTCTATGTCGTAGAGATCCGGGAAATCGAGGTGGAACTTTTCCACGTCGTAAAGACCTCACTGTTGGTGTGTTTTATTACAGTACCTGATGGTCTTGGATCAATAGTTCATGTTTCCTCAGCGGTCGGGACAACAGAAGCCGGGGAGCCAAGATCCAGTAATACTCAGTGATTAGTAAGCAGTTGAATCATGGTCATGGTAGAGCCAGTAAAACGGCGCGTCTGGAAAGACAACCCGACTGCTTTTCCACCCACACCGAAGATCCAATAACAAACTCGCTCTGCAAATTCCCCCGATGACAGCCAGCTCCCGATAAGTTGACGGCCCCTCTGCTCCTGTATGTGGGCCAAGGCAACGAAACCGCAGATCATTTGATCAGGGCTACCTATGCCAGTTACGGCCCTCTGACCATCTCTCTGGTTCCAACCTACTCCTGTCATTCTTCCCCGGATCTGGATTTAGAGTTGGGGAGTTAGTAACCGATGAACAGTCAAGGATTCATACGGGTGGTGGCTTTGTCATCTAATTTGCATCTGCAAGAAACCACCGGAGTGTGGTACCATGTACTGTGAGTGCATGCGCCCCTTTAAATATATGTGTGTGTGTTGATGTTTTTTTCCTGCTGGTGGTCTCATTTTACACGCGCAGCACGTGGCACTAGTATCCATTGAATCATAGTTATAGTGCTTGTCGTGTTAGACGGAACTCGTCGGGCTGGTTAAAACCACGAAAATGAATGTAGTGATGAATGGTCTTCGCACCCATTCCGCAGAGCATATTGTCCGGTTGTGACCGCTTGCTAATAACCGCACGGCTTGCTTAGTTTATTGATTTGAATGTTTAAACAGTATATTATTACACAGTTATAACCAGGTTCAATGACTACCCGGTTTTGAGGCTGATGATTGTGGTTGCTCAAAAAGGCAGACGGAGCAGGTCTTATGTAGCTTAACAGTAAAACAGCAATGTTTTAAGAAGTTGCTGTTGTAGCTAAGCAATGGAGAAGAAAAACTAAATGATCATTATTACTTGCACAAGAGTCAAAGCCAGTTTGCGTTCGGATGAAATTGACCAGGTCAAACCACGTTCACAAGAGGAACACACGATTATCCGCAACCTTGTTATTGTGAATGAGTTGATGAAATGGTATTTTTGGACTTTGGCGACCTTGCACCAAAAATATGCACACCGAACCGAGTTGACAAACAAATTGGGGAGACCGCAAATCGCTGAACAGGGAAAAATCTATTTTTTTTAGTGCCATGATGAAAGACATGTGATTCATACGATCTGTGGCTGACTTGGACGGGCTCCTGTAACTGTACCTTGAACACATGTTTTTGCTGAGGAGTTGAAAGATGGCACTCTCAGGGCCAGAAGTTACTGCCTCCAACCTTGAGGAGACATTACCCTGATTTACTTCCCCCCTTCCCAATTCTGCCTCAACTGTTTTATGCATAAAGGCACCGGTGAGAGGGGTTAAAAGCGGAGAGTTAAGAGGGGAAACGCAGGGAGACGCTCGGAGGAGCCCGAGCATTGTTTATTTTCACAGGAACATTCCAGGAGTTGACAGCAATTCCCTGGTCTGAGCTGAATCCGAGTGCAATTTTCCAGACTCCAGACACAGTGTGTGAACTCCCACTAACACTATAGTCCGACACAATGAAGAATGATTCTCTTATTCACACTTCCACTGCGATGGTGTGTGTGTGGGGGGGGAATAGAGACCTGGAAGGGCTACAACGCTCATTAAGTTATTCAGGGAAACACGGCGTTAAGGAGAGAGATAAGGTGCATGAAAAGCAAACAAAAAATTCATTTTGCCAAATGTTTTACTCTCACTCGCTGCTGTTTCTTTGCTTTTCCTTGGCTACCGCTTGTGGTCTATATTTGAATTCTGGGCTCGCATTCCAGCGTCCACCCTCCACGTGGCCGCCTGCACCGGGCTCTCGAGAAATGTCAGGGTAACCAGATGGTTACATGCTCGAGTCCGGTTACACCTCCATTAACGACCGCGAACAGGATCAACACGCTGACCCCAAGAAGGAGAGCCCCCAAATTAGCATAGGTATTTTGGGAGCCAGGCCTTTGGTTGCACGAGGATATTTCACAAGATTCGCACCCGAGCTCTGGCTGTACGTTCCCTCCTCAAGGTTAGGTTCAAAGTGAAAGGAAAAACGAGATCTGGCACTCGTAATTGTTTGCTTTGTGTTAAATGACAGGACTGATGTCATGTGTCTGGCGAATTTGTGAAGATGTGCAAATACGAATGAAATATGTTTCAGCGACATAGACAAGAGGACAAATGTATGAGACTGACAGGAAGTAAGAGGACAAGCTTGTTTTTATGATGAGCTAATGTCAGTCTTCTTTCTAGTTAGCTTAGCTGACGGCAAATTCTCTTCGAAATACTACATTTCATCTAAATTTGTGTATTTAATTCGCATTTTATGTTTTTAGAAATGCAGAAAAAACTGTGAAACTCTGTGAGAGCAGTAACATTATAGTATTTCTGAATGCGCAGTATTGTTTGCTTCATATCGCCCTAATTACTCAAACCCTGTCAGCGAGCACAGTGGCCATAAGGTTTGTTTGTATGGATCTTTAGCCATAATGGCCTTTTTGTTATGATATAGCCCTGAGCTTGCACGATTATCCTCAGGACATCCCTGAGCTGGAGTGTTCAGGGAGTACGGAAAAAAATTATAATGTCACCCTCTGAAAATTTAAATACATATATTTTCCAATTTAAAGTTACTTTTGAGGCACTTTAAGGTGAGGAGGGATGTGCAGTCGCCGGTTAAGTCGTGATGCAAGCATGATGCAATGGAGAAAATTGCTCAGGCTCATGTGTGGGGAAAGTTTCTGGCGGGTTCAGCCGCTAAAGTTAACGGGGTCAAACAGTTAATCCACACATCCTGAAGGGTCCGGTGTTTTTCCAGGATGGACCCGCGCCGCCGTGCATCACATGCAAAATGTTCCCAATTGTCCCGAACTGCGATGACTTACAATCATGAGGGACATAAACATTCCGACCTCTGCTCTCATGTCCGCTGGTCAATCACAGTATGTCCAAATATATGTTATATACTGAATAAACGTCTATATCCATTATGGCTACCATCTGGAAACTTAAGTAGCATGTTTGTGATTTATGGTTTCCTATGAACTAACCCTGCTTCCCCCTCTTTAGTTTGAAGCCCTGATGCAGAAATACTTATGAACGGAAAAGGAACATCGTCAGCGGACTATTAAACAGTGTTCTGCCAACAGGAGGTGGCAGCAGGAAAAAACACAAAGGGGCTGTCTTAAGGAGAACGGGTAGGAAATGTTTGCTTCCTCAAAGTGTGTGCATACCCCCCTGTGATTTTGAACATTTAAAAAAAGGAGGGAAACCAGAAAGCAAGTTGTTGAAAAGCAAGGAAAAAAAGTTTACTCAGCCCCAGGTGCGGGGTGTCCCCTGCTGAGGCCTTTTCGCCGACACTGTGTTCATTTGTCTGGTTGATGGGGTGGCCCGACAGCTAACTGGACCGGTGCCTGGTCATTGGGCCGGTCCCTGCATCTATTTTCTCCGTCCCTCTATGCTCTCATGCAGAGTGGGACAAATCCTGCTGGGTTTTTGAACGCAGCCGCTGTATGAAGCAGACATAGCATTTGAAGTCATTTGAGCGTATTTTGCATTGGTCCTATAGGTGTCCCGGCGTCTTTGCCTCGGGAAAAATTAATAAAACGGCTGTGCTTCCCAAATGTCCACTAACCAGCAAGTGGACGCCACCTCTGGGGGGCCCCCCAGGGCTCAGTGGACACGCTGTCCGACCGCTGGCACAGACACGCCACTCTGGGTCGGACTCTTTTCATTCAAAGAGCCACGCTGGGTGTACGCCGTGTCATGTCATTGTTTGGCAATGCCTTGGCCAGGCATGGGGTTGGGAATTGGGGTGTTGCCGGGCCCGTCCCCCATCCTCCCACCCCCTGGCCGACAACAGGTCCAACAGCGGGGCTGCTGGCGTCTTAGTTCCCAGCTCTTCCGCGCATGTGAACGCCGCATAGTTACCAGCCCTCTATTGAGGATTCTGTTTAGCGCAGATCAGCAGGGGTCAATTAATGAGCAGGCCCCTGACCATCAGATCCCAATTATGGCTTTCAGAGCCCTCCGCCGTGCAGCCCTCAAATACCCGGCTCCATTTGCCAGATAATTGTGTAATTACGGTTTGTATCTTTACGTGTAGCACCAACAGGGTCATGTTTTATCCCCCTGTTGGCCTCATTTGCTAAATTGCAGTTTTACTAATGACGAACTTATGCATTCAACTTTTGCTATTTTTTTTTGTAAAGAATTGAAAACGTTTCTCCCGTCCCTCACATTGCAGCAATTTCACTTGTTGTGTGTGTACATCTCCCATATGAAGACACTAAGAGCATACATATCACGTGTATACTTGTGTGTGCCAAATAAGAAAATTACTAATATAAGCGTATGACTAATACTTAATTTGAAGTGGCATGTACAAACTTTGCATGAGAAGGTGTCTCGTTTTTTTTTGTTTTTTTTTCCAAATAATGGAAACCTAGTATTGGGAGGAAGCTCTTGTAGTGCAGTTTTCTGGTAATGGATATGGCTTAAAGGTTTCGCACACAACAAAAACACACAAGCAACACCATGAAAACACAGCCTGTTGCGCTTTTGAAAAGAACCTCGGGGCAATTTAGTGATAAGCACTTCCTGCCAACACAATGCCTGATTTTTTTCCTGCCGTACTCTCCCCAACCCATATCCTGTGTCAGCCTTCCCCAATCGCGGTGTCAATAAACGGACACCTCTGCCCTTGTTTTCTCTCTGTGCCATAAATGTTTGACAAGACAGCCTTATTAAGGGAGAGGAATGTTATTTTTCACTTTTCAGACCTCCTCAGGTACATTGTCTGTCACTGTCGCTTCAATAAATAATGGGCTGTACCGCCGCTTCCCATGCAGCGCAGCCTCATGACATAAATATGAATACACCTTTGACTTGACATGGGAGGAATGAGACGTTTGACAGCCATGACAGTCGTATAGCTGCTGGATGGTGCTGCTGTCTGCCCAATGGTGTGATACAACATGCGATGCAATCAAAAATCTTGAATAGACATGCCACGAGCGTGAATTCCACAAGTCAACCCAGGAACTTTTGCCACGACATGTCTGTGACAAATTGCGCGTGGCATGCTAAAGTTATCTCGGGCATGTGTGCAAATCAACCCACAGCCCAGAGAGAAATAGAGTAATTAATTCTAATTGGGATATTTTCGGCAGGGCAAGGGAAGGACTATGAGTAAACGCTTCTCCGGAGCGTCTTTTGATTATTTTTTTTGCAATGGGAGCTAGAGCCCCATATGCTGTACTCAGGAGCACATCTGCGCCCCGTGCCCGTGGAGGAGTCCCCCCGGCAGAAATGGCTTCAACGCTACAAAGAGGGGAGGGGAGTGAAAGCGAGACACAGCCGCATTGTTACGCCAACCGCCAACAAATATCCCTCTTAATTGCTCCACAATCGTATTAAACTAGCCATTATGTAGCAATTAAATTTGTTTAAGCCCCAGCTCCAGTTACAGGTTTTCGGCGTGACTAATTAAAAACAAGGGGGCAGGAAAACCCCGGGCAGAAGCTTTCGGTAAGCTGGGGCTGCAGCTCCCCCCGTCAAGGCCGCATTTGGAGTGTCAATCAAGACGGAGTCAGAGGCAAGTCGTTGGGGCAGACCTTTTTGATTCAACCCATTCATTCCCATAAGCCCCTTATCTAGACTGTCTCTGCATAGTTTCAATTAAAGTGCTGCGCACTTTGTGTTCAACAGAAAGAGGCCTCACTTTTCCCCGACGGCGGCCTAACCGACTCCTGTGGTGCACTTTATATTGAAAGTAACAGGAAATGAGTGATAGTATACATATATGTTCATTCTACATTTACTGTGGTTAAGAAAAAAAAAGGCAAAAATATCACAAATCTTACAGTCTCTTGCTTTTTTTTTTCCATCATAGCACAGTGGTTACGCTGTTCTTACACGAAGGTCCATTCAGTGTGTTTTGGCTGAGGTCCAGCTACGCTCAGACTCTTTGTGCCTTCCCCCCTCAGGTCATCGGAGGTGAGAGGCAAGCAGATGATCACACCGAGTCCAATAATAGGCCAGGAAATGAAAAGAAAATTAATTGGGCGCCAATAAAGGACAGATTAACACGGACTGATTATCCACTCTGTTCGAATGTTTCTAGCAGACTGTTTAAGCAATGAAATAACGTATCAGTCCAATGCGAATGTGCCAGTTACTCGCATTGCTGAAATGCATTATGATATGCATTCGCTCGATACAGAGTCAGATCTGTGTGGAGCAATTAGGAAACGGTAATCCTTCTCAAATACACGAGACAAATCTAAATGTCGCCTTTGCGTCATGTTTTTTGAAATGTTTTTCAACATTTTCAGATTACCGCGCAATTACTATTACAAACAACTGACTTGGTTACAAAGGTTATACAAACTTTCCAACTGTTAAGAGAGCCGTGCAGGTGTGCTCCGCCTCAGATGTTATGGTATTACTGGCTTCCCATACCTCTGGCCTCATGTGCCGACATTACACGTCATCAACCACTTGCTTCGCCAAAGCTCAAACACAAACAGAGGCCAAGCTTTATATTGATTTTTTTTCTAATTATTACCCTTATGGTATATATATTTCCCCCCCCCCAAAAAAAATCAATTTATCTCCATTTAACTCCCTACACTTTATTCTTACAGTTACTGCGAAAAGGGACACTTCTGTGTGGAACGATACCGTGCTGTCACACAGAACTGTGTGGTGAAACGGCACCAGGTGAACAGACACATGAGGCAGCAAGTTCCTGTTCAGCTGCAGGCCGTCGGGACTGATGGCACGCTAGGGCACTCCGGGCCTTTTAGCTTCTCAGACTACATCTGCACATTTCAGTGTTATAACATCGATTTTTGGTGTTTATGCCTGACACCTTTGAAGCATTTCTGGCCCCATCGTAGTGTTAAAACTTTCGGGTTACGTTGGCGTGTTTTTTCGGATTATTTTGTACAACTAAACAACCAAGGGCAGATTAGGCAATCTGCTTCCTGTTTTCCTCAGCACATGCTTGACCCGTGGGTTGCGAATTGTCCCGTGATGGGTGGACACATATTTGTTACTTTCATCCAAACCGAATTTAGAGGAGCCCACGTTGACTGTGACACTATCAGAAGTAGCCCCGGCTGTACATCTTCCCCTTCTCAGGGTACGATCTTTTTCTTCTCCCAAATGTGTGACAGCCCAGTGTAAAAGCTCCATCGTATAAAACAACTCAAGTACATTTTCTTGGCCTGCTCGAGACGTTCTGTGGCATACTTAACGTAATAGCTTAATCACAGCCTGGAAACATTTTAATGGCCATTCATTAAAGCTCATGAATACACCTGAGACAGCAGTAATGGGTATCACTCAATCAGCACAATTCCTCCGTTGCACGAAAACAACAGTGTACTTCGAATAGGACTTGCGAAACTGCTTCAAGCCACTTGGACTGCTCCATGTGGGCTTAAGGAGTATTTGCAGTGTGTTATTCTTGGTGTGCACTTGCGGTCCCCGGTAATAACTAACAGCGTTTATGTCTCATTACGCTAACCATAGGCGCTGGTCCACTTTATTCCCCATTGTCATGGCTAAGTTGGCTCCCAAGTAACTGCGGTCGTTCTTGGCAGGTGGAAGAGGTGAGAAATGACCCTTAAATTTGAGAAAAGTTTTTTTTTTTTAACGCAGCCTCGAGCGAGAGTGACAGCGAGGGAATTTGTTTGCGAGAAGGATGCGCCGGTGTTTGAAACTTTCATTTCATTAGCAGAGTGGTAATCGAGATGCATAATCCGCTCTGATTTAACATTTCATGTTGAATTCCTTGTAGTCAAGGAGTTCAACGCGGGCCTCTGGAATTCTCGCAAAGGTGTCGGGCTGAAAGCGGCCTATTCATCCGGATTCAATATGAATCTAATGTTCATTGGAGTCAGATGTCAAACGTTGCAATGGCAAAGGAGGAGCGTGTATTATGTTGTCCCCTTAATACTGGTGCCACTCTGCATGGACTCAACTCCTGAAGGGGATTATTGTGCTCTGCTCAAGTTTCATGTCGAGATGGGAAATTCACACTGGGATTAGAAGTTAATATATACGACTGCCGCTGATGGACATAGCTGGGAAGTTTAGATGCCCATCTTCTCTCTCTCTCTCAGTGCCTCTCGTTCTTTCTGTCCAACTCCACGTCGTTACTGTTTTTTTTTTTTTTGCAGTATTGATTGCCTGCTTCCTCTTAAATTATGCATTCCGCAGCTCGGTTCAGGGGGGCTCCCAGGTGGCTTTGTCAGAGCGAGAAGACACATGTACTCGGGCCAGTGTGGCTGGGAGCGTCAGAAATCCATACAGGTCACATTCATGTCACCCCGTCAGTTTTAATCAGCCGAGCCCGAATACAAGCTGGTGACAGGGCTTCGGAGATACGGGGGATGTGCCTGAGCTCTGGGCTGCTCCCCCGACACACAGGATTCTGGTTCAATACTTGCTGGACGCCACGGACAGAGACTCATTATCATCAATGTGTGGTTTGTGGCCGGCCCGGATGATGAGACGTATGCCGGTCTGGGGCCCGCTCCACAGTGTGTTCCCATGCCACAGCGCAATTTGGACTTGACGGGTATATTGGAGTCCTCATCGCCCTCCGCAGGCTTTGCTGCGCCGAGTGTAACGATGCACAGTGTTACCGCGGCGCGGCTCGCTCACATAAGAAATGCTCGACAGCAGTTTCCCCAATATCACACTGAATTTTGAGAAACCAACATAGTGGGCCGCGGTCACACCAAGTCGGTTTTCTTTTTTTCAAATGCTTTTTACAGAAACTGTGCAACATTCTGTATTGTATTAATGGTGTTGAAAGCTAAATGCTAAAGTTGGCAAATGCAGAAAATATGGTAAGCAAGATTTCTTTTTCTCTGAAAACAGAATGTCTGAAAAAATCGGAATTATCTCTCTTTTATAACAATATAGCGTTTTTTTCTCCCCCCCTTTTATCTTACATCACTCCTTCGTGATGCATGGGTACAAGCGGTCGGTCGTCATTATACGCACTCCATGCGGAGCAGATCGCGTTGCGGCTGTGTGCGTTAACCTGGGCCAGTCTTCCCACGGAAGGGCGAGTCTCCAAAAAGGGGGCCAGTGTTCTTTTGATGAAAAACAGTCGCCGGGCTCGGAGTGTTGCATTCCGAAAAGGTGCGAGAAATACAAAAGGGTCAAAAGAGCAAATCCGGCCTTCTGTTCTTGCTGCCTTTATTTGCGAGGTTCGCGCAAGGCACAGTGTGATTTTCTTAACCCTGCCAATGAAAGGAGGCTTGATTTTCACAGGCCAGTGGACCTGCAAAGAGCAGGTGTGTCTCAGATACAGTTTCAGACTGTTTTTTTTTGTTGTTGTTATTTCTTTCCGGTACATTTCCCGGCTGACGATACCGCCGCCTCTTCTAAACTGCCGCTCATCAGTAGTGAAAAAATAAATAAATAAATAGACAAATCGGATGAATTGATTTGTCCTTGAATTTACTCGGGACTACCGTGACAGATATACAAACTTTTAAAGTGGGAAGCGACACCAATCGCTCGGGAAGATCAGCTTTTTTTTCCACTCCCTCTTAACGCTTTCCATTGAGTATGTAACAGTATATGAACAACGCGATCAGCGAAAAAGCTTTCTCGTGTTCCACCTTTGGCTTTGGGAGGGGAAATACCCGATCTCTTCCTGTAAAGGGATATCAGCTGAGGAAGTAACCATTTTGCGTCTTTTGTCCAGACAAAGAGGGTCTCTTTTCAGGCCTAAAGGATGACTGTACGTATAGACAAGGTCTCTAAACACGCATGAATAAAGAAAATTGCAACAGACTCCGGTTTCGTTGTTCTGTAAATATAAGAGCGAGCCCTAAATACCCTTAACAATGATGCACGCTGCAAATGTATAGTTGGTGGGTGTGAAGGTTGCGTCAATTTGTTATTGCCTGTTGTGACACATTATGTAAGCAGAAACAGGCCTGGGTAGGAGCCAGAGACACAACATCCTCTGTCATGAGGTGACTCGCTCTAACCCTAGATATAAAGCGCTCGAAATAAACCCACACTTGAGCGGGGGAACAAAACCGAAATGTTTGTTCAGACTCTTATCTCGAGCTGTGCACGTCCTCGGGGGTTGTGCACCCTGTGCTGGGCGGTTTATGTTTGGGCCTGCAGGATGCATTATGGAGCCTTCAGGAAGACGTGCACAGTTCACTTCCCTTCGCAGGCTCCCAGGACGGAGCCACGGGTACAGTTAAACCAGACAGACACTCGGATATATTGTAGGTAGAAAAATAAGGGCTTCTTGACAATTAATTTACTCTAAGGTAGAGTCTACGATCATTCTTTCATTTGAAGTCAAGAATAATCCCTCGTTTGATTTCTTGCCCAGGAGAATTACCCAATTTCAGGGACTTTTTGTGTTATTTACAATAAACTATATTTTATATGTTTACAATCTCGCAATGCTTGGAATGAATTGTTGGGCAGAAATGTTATCTTGTATCAGTGCGAGAAAAAAAAAGAATGCAAAAAAATTGAAAGTTGGATGCACAATAGCAGAAGGTGAGCACCCAACTGTATTTTAGGGAATCTAGAGGATCTCCTCTGAAAGTTTCAAAGTTGCTGACGTGAAGTGTTATCTTTATATTTAAAAAAAACCTCTCTTGGAAGTTCCATAAGGACGGTCCAGGGCCCCTCAATATCTCAAACAGCCTCGGTGACATGTGAAAGCACACATGTAAAAAAAAAAAAAACGAGAGGAAGCCATGGGACAACAACCTACGGCGCTCCTTCGGTGTCTCCGTCCCCGCCTACTTCCATCTCACATGGCTGCTATGACCTCATTCCACCTGAGCCGGGCTCCCAGCTGCCTCCTGGGAAAAAAAAAAAAAAAAAAAAAACTCCGGGCCTGAGGTGAGCGGTGCTAGCCATCATCTTTTCCACGCCTTCAACCCCTTTCTTCTGAGCGCATTGTCACCACGTCAACTCGGCTCCACCGGCAAACATGCTGAGCTCAGACTGGGAACGTGAAAAAAAGCATTGTTCCGGGGAATTACTCAGGTGTGGTCCCACAGTAATAGGTGGACTGTTGACAGAGCTAACTCAGTTAATGTGATCAAGTGTGTACGGAGTGGCAATCGGAGCGCTCCTTATTTAAAATGGGCTTTAATTCTTTTCTTTTTTTCAGTGCAGATGTTAGTGCAGCTCACAAGTTTCAAGTGCAACAGTTATTACTTAACATGAAGACATTCACATGTATAATACGGTAATAGCGTATCCCAGTGCAGTAAGGTATTACGTTATAGTGGAGAATAAGTAACACTATTCAAATATATGATGTATAATTTTGGTCGCTATATTAACGGATCATAACAACTTCTGTTAGCCCCTAAATATCCACGTATTTTCACAGCAGTGTAAGGAAAAGCCCAGGAATTACATCAGTGTCAAAACTCAATTTCTTGAAGGGCTGTAACAGCTTGAAGTCATTAGTAATAGCTGTGACTGTTTACGTTGGCAGGCTGAAAAAATACATAGAAAGGTGCTTTTAACACAAGTCATGTCACTTTGACTAGTCACCGACACAAGCCCGGCCTCACCCTAATTACTCCTCATTGAACAGTAAAACTTTAAACGTCTGCGGGAAGACAAGGGCGCTCTGTTGGATTACCGCGAATGTTTTCAAACGTAAACATTTCCAGTGCGCGGCGGCGGCAACGTCATTGTTGGTGGAAATCGCCCGTGAATTACACTAAGAGCTGCCAAATTACTCGATTCGTAAACATTTACAGCGAGGGGGCAAAAAGGCAAAAAAAAAAAGATTTGGAACGCGGCCATGACCCTGTCCACATCGTGTTTCAGGTAGTGAGTAATCCTCTTGTCTCTTCCACTTCTCGGCCGGGTGTTGCTACTCCACTGAAATCGCTCTTTCTTGGCAAGGCTACCTGCCATAGAACAAGCCTCTCTCCTATTACAAAAGGCTGGGCTTAATAAGCGTCCATGCTATATCAGTGCTGTATTCAATTTCCTCAGATCTTGAAAACGCCGCGGTAAAAGTAGCTGAAATTTACGGCTGGGGGGCCCCCTTAGGTTTTCTTAAAGGGAGATTCCCTCGTGTTGGTTCTTAAGCTCCCGCCAGAAAAAAAATAAATAAAAAATTGGCTTTGCACTCTTCATTGGGCCTGTGGGAGAAATATGGACATTTTACAGTAAGAAGTTTAGAAGCAGTGTAATTGGAGTTGGGCCAGGGTGAGACGCCCCCCCCCCCCCCC
>JAFBJU010000583.1:420012-462929 GCA_016785305.1 Colistium nudipinnis
CCCCCCCCCTCCTCCCCCCTCCTCCCCCGTGTCCTGCAGCATTAGAGGCCTCTGAGCCCCAATCAAATCTGCATGCTTTACACACAAGGTTTCCTAATTGAAGCAGGCCTTGGGCTTTGAAAATAAGGCTGCACCAATGAATTAGCATTTCTCTCAATTCTAGATAAATCATTTTCTCTATTACACTGTCTTGCTGAGATTTAAATGTTCAGCCATTATCGGTCCAATAAATATAACGCAACAACCAAGAGTCAGTTAACAGTAAGCTAATTGCCTTATATCGCCTAAAATCACTTTTTATTTTCTTCACTTTGTTACGTTCTTTAATATTGGAAATAGTGAAGATAAGCACCATTGCTAATGCTTTCACTGTAGAGGCACCCAAATAGTGTCTTTTTTCACTGAAACAAACGTTTTTTTTGGTTTACATATGAGTTTATTATACTATAGATACAAGTGTGTTTTGGGGCCATGACAGCCACATGTTGAGGTCCTGTGTAATCTTTGTGTTTTAAATGAAGCCTGAGTCTTATTGTACTAGAGAAAAATGACATAAAGCTGGGCGTGCAGGAGCCAAGTGCCCCTCTGGCTGTCATCATTCATGCCATTCGTGATCGTGATGCAATACCCAGCAAAGTGAATTACTGCAGCAGATAATTACAGGTAAAGTACAGAAAAAAATAAATAATATATATATATATATATATATATATATATATTCTAATAACCAATACCTAATAACTAGTCCAACGGAATTGTGCCCATGTGAGTTTTGCCTGACAAGACATGAGAGTCCTGATGAGTTCTCCACTTTGATAATGAGAGCACTGAACACCACAGGGGAACCCCGCGCCTTTTAGTCAGATAACGCTGAACGGCGTCAATGTGCCGGTCAGACTGTTTATCATAGGTGGAATGAATGCTGATGGTTGTCAGAAGGCACGCGGGAGGAGTCACGCATGCACATTAGATACGGCCGAGAAGGACTATACCGTGTGCCAACTGAAAGCGTAACTGTGGGAGCCGTTTTTAGCCAAGGGAATGGGAAAATTAGATTAATGTGGCCACAGCATGCCAATCAGTTATAAACCGGGGTGAATGAGGTGAGATGGGAAATATTTTCCAGGTGACCGTCGGAACGAAAGCCAAGGTATGCCCGGCATCTCCGGGTGAGCCATGCGCAGGACAGATCCATCGTTTGTTTCCCGTCAGGCAGGGGCAGACACACAACAGAGGACGACTACAAGAGCAGAGGTACAGCGTAGACAACTTTCAATATGTTTTGTGACTGGCAGCTGTCCATTACATTGAACGAATGAGATTTTTTTTCTTCTTTTATCCTGCATTCAAAAAAAAAGCAGAAAGATGTTGAAATAAAGTCATGTTGGATGAAATCTTCCAGCCCAGATAATTGTTGTGCAAACCTGAGTCTACAGTCCTGCGGCACGTTGAAACTCCTGAAAGAGATTGCTGTGCGATACAGATTTATTTAGCCACCACTCCCATTCTTGAACAAGACTCTTGGCACAAACTGTTACTTAAGTAAACATGATGGAGGTAACCGAGGAAAAAAAAAAAAAAGTTTCACATCCGATGTCTGAGGATGTGAGTCACATAGTGAGCTCACTTGTTTCGGAACGGTCTGTCACTTTAAATTCGCAAATAAGTGCAGATAATAGAAACTGAGGTCACATTTGTGACTGCACACGTTGCATTGCCAGGTCGTTCTCACTCCATGGCAACAACGCTGGGCTCATTTTGAACGAGAAAAATTGGCCTCGACTGTTTCTTTAAAGCATTTCGAACGGAAGGATTGAGCCTCTTTTTTTTTTTTTTTTTTTTTTTTAACCGGAGGAACTCTTGCTTATTGAGGGAAACGTGAGCCGAGCGAGGGCCACCTTCCGTCGCCGGATCCGTCGTTAAATAAAGCCCTCGTCAACCACCGCGTGCTCACGCCAAAAGAAACATGCGTGGCCGAACAACTGACCTGTGTCTTTTTTTTCACAGTCTGCCCGTCCGGGGAGCCGTTACTCCGGCGAGTGACTGTTCTTTCCGGCCGTTTCGGGGGGGGGGGGGGGTACGGGGGGGGTAATGGCACATAGGGGCCAATACTCCACAGTGACCGGGGGGCTGTTATTCCTAGCAACCACCCGAGCTGCTGGGGACATTAGTCAGGCGTTTTGGATGCAAGTGAAGGACACAGCCCCAGTTTTAAGGCATTACATTTTGAGGAATTAGAGGCATATTAAAGGGATTTATTCGCTCACATGTCTCAAGGCCAGGATTTAAAGCAAACCCTGTCCTATTGATCGTTCTTGGTCTATTGTGAAAGATCGCATATTTATTCCATCGATGCGATTCTCATGGATAATGTATCTATGGCGCAATCGCACAGCGCCTTTTTATCGCATTCAATAAAGGCACATATTTCTGTCGGCGCATCTCCCTCCCTGGTATTGACTGGGCAGAAACAATGTCATTTGCCGGCTGCGAATAAAACATGGATAATCACCCCTGGCCTTTCGACAGCACTTCAAGTCAGCCATCAAGCAGCATGCCAAGTGTCTGACATTATCATTTAATAACACATGTTGGCTCAGAGAGCAAGTGCGACTGACAATGAGAAAATGCATTTTTAAAAACTTTGACAAAGAGCTTCTCCACCTTAGCCGTGTATGGTTGTTCACGGTTTTTTTCGGGCAAAATATGCCTGAGGGATTTAACTCTCAGCGTTGCACCTCTTGGAGTTCACTGGCTGATTTGAACAGCGCGAGTGGGGTATGCATGCGGTGTAGGTAGGCTTGAATGTGTGCACAATTCGGAATATGTGCAAGCATTTGGGCCTGGGATTCATTTGAGAACACACAGCACTCCAGGTCGATGAAAAGAGGAGACCGTAAAAATGGAAGAGTGGTGAATGAAAAAATATTTTCAAAGAAAATTTCCATGTCCATGTCCCGTCATTTCCCATGTGAAAACCTGTTTAATGATAAAGTACTACTTAATTGGCTTTTTTGCTGAGAACCCTCTTTCAGGGAGTATTTGTTTTGGAACGTGAAACGCAGAGCTGCTTTCCCCCGACGCGCGTGCATGTCAGAAGAGTTCAGGAAAATACAGGCAGTTTAAAAAAAAGAGTCACAAGCCATGAACCCAATCCATCACATTTGTCTTCGGCACTGATAAGCAGCCAGAAGCACCCATGGCAATATGTGCCATCAACGTGCTTCTAACAGTTGTACTCAGAAAAAAAAAAAAATGGCGTCCAATGGGAATTTCAGTCACCGAGTAACCCGGCACATGCGTGATATATCGTACATGCACGCGTGGAGCGGAGCGCAGGGAGCTGCAGTGGCACAGTCTGTCCTCTGGAGGAGAGGGCTTTACAACTGATTTATGGTCCGTTTGACCCCATTAGGCCCACGAGCACCTCCGTATCCACAGCTCTGGGGAATGTATATGTATGGGGCCGTGTGTGTTGATGTACTGCAGAGAGATAGGAAGAATGAAAGGAAAAAAACGTAGGGGTTGGGAGGGGCGGCGGTGGTGGTGGTGGTACAGGAGGCTTCCAAGGCCACTGCCGAGCAGGGTTCTGAGCGCCGCGCCAGGCCCATGTTTATTTCATAAATATTCTCCCCAGCTGTCAGTCTGGGAGAGATAGTGCGCGCTCTCCACCACCCCACCGCCCCCCCTCCCCTTCAGCTACCCACCGGGGTAAATAAGCACCAACACACCTGCGAAGCTGGTGTCCTCGCACGAAATGGGGAAAGCGCCTCATAATAAGCAGCTACTTCAAGCCAAAGCGGAGACGCCGGGATTTCTCCCCAGCTATTAAATCCACACTTTCTTTATTTTTTTTTTCGAAACGCGGCCGGGGATGTGTTGTCGGAGCGAGGGGGGGGAGGGGGGGCGGGGGGGTCGGGCGCTGGCGTCCAGATTAAAGGTCAAAGAGGCACATTAGCCCTAATATAACAGCTAGGCATCAATCAACGGCGCCATACTTCACTCTGCTCTCCTCGGGTATCTGGTGGTGAGAGACACATGACTGGAGCGGATATAGAGGTCTAAAGGCCCCCCTCCCAGTCCCCTGGGTCCCAACACACTCTGCACTCATGTGGAAAAACTCCCTAAAAAACAAATGCTTGGATCTTTGCCCCGAGGCCATATAAGCCATATTGACTGTGCATCTCCTGTATTCATTTGGATTGAAGCATCCATTCATGCCCCCCCCCCCACCAAGTGTTTTTTTTTTATATGACATATCTGCCTTTTGCACCGCGTGTAGCTCAGACCGGGCCCCGATTCTCCCCTGCTGCCTGCTGCTCTTATGTAAATAGAGCTGTCAGCCACTTGTTATGGCCAGGCTGGGAGTCATCAGGAGGCCCTGGCTGCCCCTGGCTCCCTGGCCTCCGTGTGATTCATCGCTGGCTGGGGGACGGACGGACGGACGGATGGACGGACGGGGGGGTTGTTGAAGTCTGCCCGAATCCAAACAGTGAGGGAGGACAAGGGTCGGGTCGGTGGGTGGTTTGGGTATGACAGAACGAGGCGAGAGGAAAAACGAAGAAAAATACAATATGGTGGCGGTGCGGGGTGCGGGCGGGAATACGGTGCTGACGGATGATGGAGCGAGGAGACACTTAGGGTGGATTGGCAGTTTGTAAGGAGACAAGTGCTGTGGAGGAGTTGGGTACGTTGAGCTAAAGATGAACTCAATGAGTGCGGGGTTTTCCTGGCTGCCTCCCCCCCTCCCTCCCTCCCTCCCCCTCCCCTCCCCCCTTCCTCTCAGTCACTGTCACTCCAATCATCATGTATCCTTCCTGCACTTTTGGCCTCATTATTTTTCCTCCTGCCGCATCTCTCCCGCATTTTTGCCTCTCCCTCCCCTCGCTCACTTCATTGATTGGCATGAACCAATTTCTAAAACTTTAATTTCCTCTAAACCCCAAGGAACACATTGCCTCCAACGATTCTCATGTTTGACTCAAAGTTGCCGTGCAGCGAGGACTCGTAATGATACCGGGGAGTGGAAACCATGGCGGCATTTGAATATTATAAACATTAGCTGGAGGTATATTTGGGCTCCGTTGCTGAACATCTCCTTAATTGCTACATTGCTGAATTTCCACTTTCTGAGGCCTGAATTATGAACAACCAGCAATTTAATAAAAAATGAGCTACTGCTTGGAAATAATTGCACATCAAGAATTCTTTACAGCCAGTATTCCTGGGCCACCATGGTATTGTTGTTAACCATCACTTTGCGGATTAAATCATGGATCTTAATGCTTGTGCAGGATTTTATACCGTTTATACATGAATTCCAGTAAATAACTATCAACACTGTTGCATATTGTGCAAAAAACATAGTCTCTTACAAAAACATTATTTTTGACAAATAGCCTTTTAAATGATGGGATTATTTGAACCAAGCTCTAAAAAGAACATTGGCAGCCAAGTTGAGTGTGTGTTCCGCATTAAGTGGGTTAATGTCGGCCAACTTAAACTCAGTTTCGAGCATTTTTATTCATTTTTTTCCGTGTCATCAATGCGTCACCAAAATAAAAATGTAAAGCTCATGCTGTCAGAACTATGAAGTCACTACAGTATGCCAGCAGCGCGATATACACCATTTTTGTCATCCCTTTAATTTGCGTGTTACAGGGACCCTAAAATCATAATGACTGCTGTATAATACATTGCAAAATATGCCATTATGTTTCATGTATTTAAAAGCTCCATGTTTTTAACCCCTAGTCGTGCTGCTACAATTAAGCATTTAAAACATTTATATTTATTGTAATCACATAAAGGGTGAGGGTTTTGAAGGAGGACTTGGCTGGACTGGGCTTTTTGGTGCGCATTTTAGCGGCCAAAGCACAAGTAATGTCCCTCAACTCATCGTTTAACCCAATCGAAAGCTATGAGCATGGAATATTAATAAATAAATACAATTTAAAAAATAAACCATCTGTTTTGCTTATATAAATAATGAATAAATGATAAATCAATCACTGCTGTTTTAATATGAGTAAAATACTGAAAATAAATAAATAAATAAGCCAACCAGCGACTCCGGTACAGTCTTTCACTCTTTAAGTACTTGGTTCACCTTCTTCAACTGCTAATCGGGATACACATAATTATAGTGAAATTCTTCTGCATTTGGACTATATCTTTCTGGTGGTGCTGCAAGCGAGCGCAAAATGTGGGTTTCCGCCTTGACCTTGACTCATTATCATTTTCGTACAGCAGCTCTGACGGCTATCGCAGTTTCAATTATATCTCTGTGAATATTCAATTTTGGCATGGTGGCCAAAACAACCCACTTTATCTCCCCTCAGATAGAATTAAGTCTCCTAAACAGATCCCAGAATCTCAATTCATTATTTCCCCTGATGATAAACGAGAACTTCGGGCCACAGTGTGTGTGCGCGTGTGTGCGCGCGTGTGTGTGTGAGGGTATGTGGGTGGGTGGGTGGAGATACCAGATAGCGTTTAAATAGATCCTTCTGCCAATTGATGCTGAAATGAAGACGCTGATAATCTCACAGTCCCACCAATTGAGCTTTTTGTTTTGATGGCGTGTGTGTGTGTGTGTGTGTGTGTGTGACTGAGCGCCGGACTACAAGGCTGCCGCTCCTTGAGATGATTACAGGGCGCACATTAGCACATCTGAACTTGTGCTTCCGACTCCACATATGCAAAGAGTGATGAATTGGCAGAAGACGGAGTTTATCTGGACTGTGCTGAAGTCTTTTGGTTGCGATAACTGCAGATAGCTCGGTGGCTCATGCGATTAAAAAAAAACAAGTGCCATTGGGGGGGATTTAGATGATTAATAATCACATTAAAGAAATGAGTGGTACATCTCAGGGAAAAATATCTGGGGATTGAAAGTGTATTTTGATTGTTTCGCCCCTTCCTCTCAGGGAGACTCGCTACCTCGACTGTTTTCCACCGTCGCCTTCAGATCGGCCTTTTACACATGTGGAATAAATTTGGATTAATTGCAGCGCCGGTGCCAGCCAGTTCCTCTCGGCTCGGCGACGAGCGCAGGAATCATCCGCCACCTCTTCCTCGCGCGGTATAGCGCGTCCCTCGTCATTCCACCGCAGAAGCCCTTGCCCGACCAAAACAGAGGTAATTAAATCTCCCCCGTTCTCATTAAAAAAATACAGCTGTCTACCACCGAGCACCACCGCTCCACTAAGCGAATGTAAATTATCATTTTCATGGTACTGAGAGAGAGAGAGAGAGAGAGAGAGAGAGAGAAAGAGAGAGAGGCTATTCTCAGGCTGTCACCATGCCCTCGCCTGCACTGTGCAAAATAAATGCTCCCCAGAAATAACTGTCCCTTTGTTTCTTCCAGAGTTACATAGGGAAATGGCCCTTTTTATTACATAATTTGCAGATTAGGTGCAGTCATGGGTCTTTTCCGGTAACTGCGGCGTAAATACAAAGTAATGTTTTTCGTATCGTGGTCCTGGTCACATCTAAAAAAGGACTTGAATGTTATTTTTCCGGGGGGAAATTTGTGTCAATTACGTGTGAGCAACAAAATGGTCTTTTAAAGAACAGCTTTTATTTTAATATCTATGTCTGGGGGAAAAAGGCGGGAAAATAAAATGCACTGGCCTTCACTTTGAGGAGGGGGGGTGGGGGGGGAGTATATAAGCCTCTACAAAACTGATATAAAATGCATCCGAAGAAGACTAGGTATACTCACTTGGTGCCGAGGAAGAGTTAGGCGTGCGTGTGAAACAATAAGGCATGCAGAATCGCAGTGAATGACAAGTTATGCACGGGCGAGGACGACAGTCAGGACCTTTTCCCACAGGTGCGACAGTTCATGAGGGAATACGATTATTACTGCATGGAGCCACGGCGGTCAAATAAGGAGATTTCATTGCCTATCGCTGGCATTGAGTCAGACACACAGATGCCGAGGGTTGCAGAGCTCTTGCGGTACATTGAGATTTCATTTCACTTTCATGGCAGGGGCATGGGGTCTGAAGATGTGCCTACCCCTTCTGTCAATCATCCAGGCAAACACACCGAGGCAGATCTATAATTCAACTACAGGGGAGCTCATACAATTCATAGGGGCTAGTGTTTTCCTGCCTTTCCCCCCCCCCCTTTTTTTTGGCCTCTTTCCTCATTGTTCAGTCTAGTTGCATTTACGCTTTCACAGCCAAGGCCGACGCCTGACATCTTGACGACCCGACTCACCCTTTCACACACAGCGGAGGTTTTAGGAGTCACACAACACAACTCAATTATCCAAACTGACTGAGAGAGAGAAAAAAAACTGGACAGATTTGGGGCGGGGATGTTCATCCAGCTGTCTTCAATTTGTCCAGTCATGTCCTTCGACAGACATCTGCATTTAAACCCGACTAGCGCAGGACTAGTGTCGTTGGTGCCGCCCTGGTGTCGAACATGCTGAGACGCAGTGTCAGCTTCAGAACGGTGCACATTGTGTGGTGTACCGTTTGTTCTGATCGGCACGAGACAGCGTATATTTCAATGTGTTGATTTGCAGAAGTGAAGAAGAAGAAGAAGAGGCAGCCACTTTCTCAGATGAGTCACACTCCGGTGTGTCAGCATTTTTTAGGAAGGCATTGCAAAAGGGGAAAATGAATCAGAACGTTATTTCTGCGTGTTGCATGCATCAGCAGGTGGATAAATAAATGAAATTGAGAAGTACTAACCGGAGGCCGACTTCACAGGCGTTTTTGCTTGAAACCGCCTTTTTTTTTTTTTTTCATAATCTGTTTTCAAAAACACACTTTGAAGAGTTTGTCCCGCTCCACGCGTGCCTTTCTGCTCAGGGTTTCATCAGGGTACTGCTGGTTCAGTAGAGACAACACCGCGACCACACACTTTGCTTTCTAAATAGCGGGCACGGCGCTCTCTTTTTCTCCATGCACTGCGGAGCATATAATGCGGAGAGCTCCGGGCTAAATTACAGGGGCACGTCTCCAAGTACCCACCACAGACAAGTTATTTTTAAGGTCCAAAACCCAATGTTCTAATGTCGTTGTACTCAAGCAGAACACCAAAACAGCCACCAGCGAGGGCCTTCCGTGAAAACGTCTGGCTGGGACTGATGTCCATCTCTTCGTCGCGTTTCCTTTTTTCTCTTTTTGCCAATATCAGTTTGAATGGAATGGTTCGTGCCCCAAGTATAATTTATTGTTTGTAGGAGCTGTAATATGCTGCCGCATATCACCCCTTTGTGGACCTTGGAGACACTGGTGGGTTGCAATTATCACCTCCGAATAAGGGCTAGGCAGATATGTCAAAGCTATTTTAATTGAGTGGGGTTTTTTTTTTGTTGGTTTCTTTTTATTTCTGTTTCCACAGAACATAAAAAAAACGGTTTGCATTATGGAAATTGAGTTGGCCGACTTCCCCACAAATGTTGTGTTATTACGCAATTACTCACAATGGGTAGCTCTGTACTTGCTCCTACCTGCCAGCCTTACTGCCAATGGATCAAAGTGGTCAATGAAGGGACCAAAAAAGTACAGTAAAATAAAGTGTGTTTTCACATTATTTTGTTGTGTTTTAGTTTCATGTTGACATGTTAATTTTTCCTTTTATTCAGGATTTATTTTGTCAGAAAATCCATTCATCCGTCTGTTGCTGTGTGCGGTCGTCGGGGGGCCAACCCTTCTCACACTGGACACCAGCAAGGGCAACTCTATTACACACAGACAGGACACGGTACTGTATAGACTCCACACAAGAGAGGGACCATGCGAAACCGGGGCAGCTGCATGTGTGCAAAAACCTGCTGAGGTGTCTCGGTCGCTTCCTCATCCCGTATTCCCATTCATCATACAAGTCCTGCACTGAGCACGCAGGAGGGTCCCATGCAGGTACTTACACGCGTTATTCATTATGCATTTGATCTCATCTGAGAGCATATTTGTCAGATATGGGTCTTGGGTGCTTTGAACTCTTTGTGGCTGCTGCCGTATTTGAAGCAGGCCGCTTTATGTCTTCCGCGCTAGCCGCGGCCCATCCCCTATCTCGACAGGGGCACGCGCAATTGGCTCCGGGTTACCGCTGTGAGGGCACGATGACACCTAGCCATTGCTGGGGGCGCGCTGCGGTTTGCGGGCAAATTGTGCGAGCGTCCGTGTTTGGCGATGGAGCAAGTCGATTAATCGGCGCGGAGCGGTCGGGAGACTCCGCGGCAGCGCGCCGCCACCGGAGGGGCCTCTTGAAAGGGGGCGAGCGGTTCCACTTCAATGCCTCCAACTCCTGCCCAAAAAGGACGGCAGGAAAAAGGGGGGGGGGGGACAATCAGCACTTTATCTCCTCTTCAGACCGGGCTTCCGCACGGGGGGGAACAGGAAAAAAAAAAAAAGCAGGTGCCAGGTGCTGGGGAAGCCACACTGATACGGACGTGACGCTGACCCCGTTGAACTTTGTCTTTATAAAAAAAAGAAAGGGCCCCAGCGAGTCTCCTTGATGATCACAGCGTTTAGAGAAAGGAGAGGTGGGGGGGGGCCCCCGAGTTCTTTGAAGGCCCTGTCAGTCGGCTACCGTCGGGAGCTCCTAGGTACATTTGAATCATTACTTCCTAATTCAAAAAGCAGACCATACCCCTGGTTGCCTTCGGCTGAGGAGTGCATTAACTAACTAGGCTCTTTTTCGGCACGTGCTAGGTGAGGGTGTCGCAACGGCGATCTTGCTTTTAACTCAAATATTCAGCTCTCCTTTGTCACACATACAAAATGCCACGACTCCAGGCAGCCTATCACTCTGCGGGGTGGACGCTCTCAACATGTGGAATCTGAGCTACTACTTTTCACCCCCCAGTGCTGTTTCAGAGAAGGAAAAAAAAAACAGCCCCGGTGTTCGAACGGCAGGGGGGGGTGAAAAAAAAAGTGGCCGTACATGGGCGAAACCACGTAATCTTGGAACGTATTTGTCCAAACAAAGCCCGGTCCAATACCATCCCGCTGTGGCTTCCCAACGGTTTAGGCATCATCCACCTCGATCCCTACAATAACACTGGGAGCCTGGGGGCTATTTTCAGATTTCCCAGATTTCCTCGCAGAACACAACACTTAGTGGTTAAGAGCTGAGTCTCACTCAGCTGTGTTTGTTTGTGCAGGTAACATCTGCGCCGACTTTGGTGTGTGATAGCTAAGATTAGATACAGAACATTTGTAAATGTGTACTTTTTTTTATTTTTTTAGATTTCGGGTTTATGGCCCCATGAAAAAAGCAAACCACACGCCATTGTGCACGGAGCTGGGACATGTGCCTTTTTCATACTGTTCTTTTCT
Source organism: Colistium nudipinnis (assembly GCA_016785305.1). NCBI lineage: Eukaryota > Metazoa > Chordata > Actinopteri > Pleuronectiformes > Rhombosoleidae > Colistium > Colistium nudipinnis. The sequence goes on from JAFBJU010000583.1 coordinate 431,319, forward strand.
GTCACTCTCTTTAAAAAGGACATCTTATGCCAAGTACTCGGATTACATAATATTTGCGTGTCTGTACGCACAAACGTGTAATATCGGAGTGACACATTTTACTTGGCAGACTCACAGGGAGTAAAGTCTCCCAATACTCTGAATGAACTTTGCGGAGGTTCGTTTAACAGTTCACGCACAATAGCTTTCATGAAATTATTGAGTGACATTTTCTGGAAAAAATGTGTCCACTTGTCACGAAGCAAACGGCCCCATGCTTGAACCGTTAGTGTTTGTTGCTATCTGCCTCTATTGAAACCACAAATCCATCAATTGAAGTCTATTTCTTTTAGTTTGGACAACATTCACCATTTACAACAATGTTAAAGCAAATTTCCAAGCCATTCCTGAGAGCTGCTGCTCCTACGTCTCCGTGTGCTTCATATTCCCTTTAACAAACTGAGCCAAATTCGAAACTGGAGCATTGGGGTCCAATTGGGTCCATGTTGTGTTGTTTTCGTAAATATTGTACCGAGTTGAACCGTGTTTTGATCAAACCTGATGTGTTTGTCAATGTGAGCTTAATGTTTTGTCTTAAAATGCTGTTCTGCTCATAGCAGGCCTGATAAAAATCACCTGCCAAAGCCAAGACATTGTGAGTCTTTCACCACTATCTGCCCTGCATTGTGCACGATTGTGCGCCATCCCAGGGCAGGACAAAACCTGAAACGGGAGCTTGTTCCCCTGTCAAGGTCTCGTCACCCAGGTGTGCCAACAAAAGCTCCAACACATCCCACCAGTGACCCCTGGGAGGGGTCATGTAAGACTCCCGACTCTGAATTCCTGTCTGACAAAACCCCTTAAAAAAAAAAAAAGGACGCCTGAATGGGGGCAGCCCATCCACAATGCAGCGCTCCCAAAAGGCGCCATTCAGCGAGTCCGCGTTTCAATTGAGACATTTTGGAATGTGTCGTTCCTCCGGGAGAGGTGGAGCCCCCCGGTTTCAAGTTTATATCAAAAAAAAAAAAAGGAACTGCGCGCTTCAACGACTGCAGGTTGCTAACTGGCTTTGCCCAACTGGCTTTCCCGATGCCTGGTTGAGGGGCAGGCAGCGAGAGCCCCGAGGTGGTGTATTATTCTGGCCTACATTCTGGCTCAGAGGTGCCCACAGCCCGTCCCGCACAATTATTCAAAGTGTGACGGTGCGGTTGGGTTTGGTATCAGTGAAACGCAGACTCCCTTCCCGTTGCCCTTGTCCCTCTTGCATCCTCCCGGCCACTTGCTCTCTCTCTCTCTCTCTCTCTCTCTCTCTCCCTCCGCCCCCCCCTCTCTCTCTCTCTCTCTCCCCCTCTCTTCTGCCTTCAGCACTTTCACCACATGCCGAATGGAGCAGCTCGCCAGAAGGTGTTTCAAGGGCTTGAGCCCTTTCAGCCTTTGACAACCATGGCTGTGCAAATGCGGAGCTGTGACCTTGGCAACAGCTCTTATCCAGCTCCATTTCAAGCCGCGGGAGGAGGGGACGCTGCCGCTGGCCGTCGCGCCTGCACTGCCGCACTTCAATATCTTAAATGAAAGCTTAAAACAATTCTAAGGGGGCACAACGATAACAACGTCCCATTAGACACTACGCTGTTCTTTGACTGAAATAAAAGATGAAAATAGAGGGGAAAGGGGTGTAACCATGTGCGGAACCAGATCCTCACCCTAAAATGCAAAGTCCCTCATACAAACGTGCGGACTTGCCGTCAAGGTTGCGTTGGATTTAAAATGTCCAGCGTCAATGCTGAGTTATATTTCGCGCCAGGCTAGGTCTGGAAGAAAGAGCAGTAAAAGCGAAAAAAAGTGTGTTACTCCGGCAGAATTGAGTTGCATTGGCATAAGCTGACAAGACTCTCCCTCTCTCCCCTCACTCTATTGACTCTATGGATAATCTTGACTCCCCAGAAAAATCCTTAAGCAGCTGGCCACAAACCTTGTGCTTGAGCGCACATGCATACAATATCTCCCTCTAGCCCCGGGGCTGTTTGCCCCCCCCCCTCTTGGCATAAGCTGACAAGACTCTCCCTCTCTCCCCTCACTCTATTGACTCTATGGATAATCTTGACTCCCCAGAAAAATCCTTAAGCAGCTGGCCACAAACCTTGTGCTCGAGCGCACATGCATACAATATCTCCCTCTAGCCCCGGGGCTGTTTGCCCCCCCCCCTCCCTCCCTCACTGTTTTTTTTTCCTCCAGTGACTTCCCCCGAGCCAACATGTCTGGAAAAAAAAAGAAAAGAAAAAGGCCAGGATTTGTTGGTAGGGACTGGATGCGCGAGTGCCAAAATCAACACCGCTCTTCTCCTCGGGGGGAGACCGCCAGCAAATTGGACTTGAGCGACGGTTTTTAGTTTCCTCGGAACCTGCGTGAGGTGCCGGCCTCCGCCGCCGGGCCCTGCAGCGAAACCAGAGACGCTCGTGTCCATTCCTGTATTTAAAAAAATAAATAAATAACAGCAAGCCACAAGTAAAGTGGCGGGACAAATTGCCCACAGTTTCAAACGGATTGATTTCCTGTGCAAACAGGTAGGCCATTAGAGAGTTGGTTTGGATTGGCGCTCATGCCACGGCGGTATTAGAGGTTTCCTTCAGGTACGGCGGCCAAGCGGCGAGTTTGTCTACATCTGTGAATGCTAAAATAACAAGCCACAGTATTGATTCCGACCATGCCGCTGGCAGGCGATGAATTGGAGCTGCTGGTTGGAACGGACGTACACATTCGCCGTGAATGAAAAGACAGAGCGCCCCGGTGGTAGACTGTCAGTTCTCATTTGGCGTGCCACGAGATACACTGCGCGGAGACAACAGAGAAGGTGGCTGGCGAGCGGGGGGGTTCAATCTTGTATGGCTTGTGCGCATCTTTTTTTTGTTTTTTTCATCATTGCACATCCTCACATCAAACCCAAGTGGACAGCTGCGGATGACACCTTGTTTGAAGGTGTTTGACGTTTGATCGAGGGTTGTGTTTGATGCAGCAGGGATAAAAAAGCAACACCTTAGCTTTTCAAACTAGGGGTGCTGCTGTTTGAAGTGTGAGGGGCAGCGCGGGGAAGCCCGTTTCTGATCAACTGCTATTGACCTTTCGGGAGGGGGGGGGGGTGCTGGAGGGGGGCGGGATGTCGGATTCAAAAGCTCGGAGACGCCACCACGGTTGATTTCAATCCTCGACCTGGAAACGATATGTGGATACACATACACAGAGTTCTTATGCTTTTCCACTCTTTAAATGACAAATTTGTCCCATGACATTTATTTATCTGACTCTTAATGTCATTGCGTGTTTATTTGAGATCAGACACCGTGAGGCAAACCTTATAGGTTGCGATGCGGAAACGTGAAAGGGCCGGTTCCAGGGCAGACCAGGGCGGCTGCTTATCTCCTGTGCTGGGGCTTCCTGATCCCACCAGAAGGAAGGCAGGCTCCAGCACACGCAGGGAACATCTCCTCTGAGCACATGCATCCTCCTCTTCCTCCTTCTGCAACATTTTCCACTGTGTCCAATCGCAGGAATTTCGGTAACTACAGGGTAACCTGCTAACTACACCTGGTAATGGAGTCAACGTCTCTCGGGACTCGGTATATCCCTTTTCTTCATTTGCCCACGTTTTATTTCGCGTGTGCATAAGTACTGCGCCACATCACTCACACTCTCACGCGTGTGGGCTGCTGTTTTTTGTGGATTTGGTGGGGGATTTGTTTTTTTCCCACATCCTGACCCTCCTCTGCCCCCAACCCCCTTTCTCTTTTTTTCCCCGAGTGCTTCAAAGGGCAGGTATCCTCAACCCCCTGAGGCCAAGTGATTGAAAGCTCAGAACGAAGGACAGGGTGCCAAAGTCTTATAAAGAATGCATCAGGGAATACATTTATTATTCAGATTACATTGTGACGGCGCCCGTCCGCCGAACACAAGTGTGTTCCAGAAATAAGGTGTTATTTAAAGGTTTTCACAGGTAATGTTGAGTGAGTCGGGGGGGGGGGGGGGGGGGGGAGACAAAAAACATGGGGGGGGGGGGGGGGGGGGTAGAGACTAAATGCATTAAATTCAAGGGAGATGAAAATCGGGCGGATCGGGCAGAGGCACAGGCTTCTTCCATTTTACCAAAGATGACACACTTGTGACCAGCTCAACCATATGATATGGCAACAGAAAAAAAAAAAATCTACCCTCCTCCACTTTAATGGTTTTCATCTCTATAGATTGGGTGTGACCACTTCAAATATTCTGGGGAATGTTGGCGTGAAGAGCTTGTGAGATTTGCCCTCCACTGGGAGGCTTCCAGATGTCAGAGCACCAAGCGATTAGCATGGCGCCAACATTAAGGAGGGGGGGAAAAGTGGGATACAAACATATTCATAACCGTCTCTCCCTGCAGGCCCCTGGCCACCCTGCCGCTGCCGACGCTGCTGCAAACCGCTCTTTTTCGCGTGGCCGTAAAAATCCTTTTCCTCTGCCTCTGTGCCATCCCGGCGACCTTCTCTCCACATGATCAACTCCTATCAAAAATGCCTCTCCAGCTTGACGGATTCCCACAGTGCCACGGGCCACTCGAGCAAAGGCGCAGGGACACGGCAGAGGGTTTCGAAGAAAAAGAAGAACCACTCCTGGCAAAACAGTAGAAGTCAGAAATACCAGAGTACTTTTACGGTTCATCTAATGAATGAGATGAGGTAACACTAAACTGTTTTTCTTTTTTTCCAATTCCATGTCAACTGTTCAAATAAATAAGCAGAACCCCGGATACCCCGCTCCTTCGAATGTATGCATAATTATTTTTGAAATTGTGTTTGCCGAGGTATCATTTACCCCATATTTCCACAGTGGGCTGCACGAAATGAATTTCTCATCAGGTTTAAAGCTTTTTTTGGCAGGCTATCCCGGAGCCAGCCAAGGTCCTTGAAGTAGCAAAAGGCTTTCCCGCCGCTCGTCTCCTCCGCATCCCGGCAGGTCCGAGGATTAAATTCACGCCTCTGACGGGCCCTTAAAGGCAGAGCAGTGCTTCTTCCGCTTCCTTCAGATATCACTCCCCAGAGGACTGACAGATGAGGCCTCTTTATTGGGGGCTGCGGAGCAAGTGGTGCCACAGCGCAACTGGCATAATGTGACTGGGCTTAGGCGGCGCGCGTGCCACTTCTCAATATGTCTCCCTCCGTCTCGCCTTTTGCCGTCTCCCCCCAGCCACATCACTCACACATACATACCACAAGCCCTCGTGCTTATTTTTGCCTCGTGTGTTTGCTTTTTTTTTTTACATCAGTCCGTCTCCCTATATATGTCACTCAGCCTCCTATTTTTTAACCCCCACCCCCCCTTCACACTTTTGACTAACGACCAAACAGCATCGAGCAGTCTGGGTAATGGGTAAACCCTGTTTTTAAAATCGCAAAGAACAAGGTGTATACTCCCCACCACCACTTCCCTTCCAATATCAATGTTGAAAGTTATGTTAAAAACAAACATTTTAGTTTCTGTCCACCCAGACAAATCGGGACTTTGGAAGTAATGAAAAATGTATACTGCCTTGAGACCACTAATGCGGGGAATGTTATCACTCTAAAGAAGATATCAAAAATGGATTTCACACTTGGGCATGTGCAGGGCAAAAACCTTTTTCAGTGTCAGTTATACCTTCGACACTATGAGGTTTTTATTCACATTTGCTGTGTACAGCTCACCTGCCTAACAAGGAAAGTAAGACAGACAAATGAGGGGTCGGCCTCTAACCATGACAGTTTTTCTAGCTCTTATTTAGTCAAGGTGAGCCCTCGAGCACCTCACAGCTGTAATTCTTAGGGCTATTGATTTTCCTCCTCTCCCTCTCTGCCCCCTGCTCCAATTACCGGCAACCACAAGGATTTCCACGAACTGCTCCGAGACCACATGTCTAGATGCGTCTTCAGATGCCGCGCCCGGCCGCGGAGGCGAACCTTGGGAAAGTGTTTGTGGGAGGGTTAATGAATTTAGATCAGTGTTTGCCGCAAACACAGCCCTGCCATCCATCGCCGGCGTCCTTGGAGTTGGCGAGTCCGGGGTTACAGTCGGGTCGACTCCGAGACAATGCGTCTGATTAGGATGGCAAACACCAGGGACGGGGGGAAACGGGCGTCTCGCTGCCAGAGAGCGGCGAAATGTTAAGCCCCGTTCCACACCAACAAAGCCAAAAAGCGTTGGTAAAAACAGAGCAAAGCGGACAAAGGCTGGAAGGCACATTAATACCCATACGGTTTACTCCTGAATGAGACTGAATGAGAACAGAGACGAAGTAGCACTGAGCGTGGAAAAGTTTGGTGAGTAATTACAAATGAAAAATCAATAAAAAGAGCACAGCAGAAACGTGGTCGTTGGATTGATTCACTAATTGACCTTCTTCTCGACAAACGGGAACACATGCATTTGTATCGTGGTACACAACACGTGGCAGTTGTGTATAAATATTATTTATTTATTGGTTTTGGGTTGTAAATGTTTTATTTTTTGGTTTTGTATTTGAAGTGACGGAATATAATGACTATGGCATGAGCATCCAAGGTAAACATGTGAGAAGGTAAGAATGAAAAACAAAGTGAATGCATTACATAACAATGCACCACCAATTTGGAGACAATCCCTTGAGTAAAGTTTAAAAAACTAAAAACGGCTTCTGCCAGGCCCACAACGCTGGCAGGGACTAGACTGTGAGGTCATTTTTCTCACACGCACTCGCACAGATGCTACTGGGGCATTGATGCAAGATATGAGCAAGATAGTGACTGACAACTAGAAAAACCGTGAACTCAGCCAGCTACTTGAAACACATCGCAGCGCGCAGGTCATCCGAGGGGTAAAACCCAATCGCTGACAGCTCGCATTTCACAGCTGGGAGGCCGGACGGCGATATTAGACAGTGTCCTGGCTGAGGGGTAAGGCTTGTGAAACACCTCCGTTCATAAAAGACAAGCAAAGGTGATGAATCATAATAACTGCACACGTGTCTGTTTTGGTCCAAGAACAGATTATAGTTATATCGACTATTCTCGGATCCCTGCCTGTCCCTGTTTGAGAGCACGTGTGGAAGAAGTGGTATTTCGAGGGGAATAAGCCCATCGCTTACTGGAGATCCAAGCTCGAGCAGGCACGGCAATTTGTGCCCATCATGCAACACTAATATATAACGACACCCCTGGAAATGCTGCTCGCTCGTTTCATTTGCAATGCTGACTTCGCCTCCCGACCACACTAACATGGCACAACGGCGGAACACGCAGGCGGGCTAATTGTGCCGAGGTGGCCGACAGCGACATGAGAGCCCATAATTGGGGGACACGCTCTGTCCATTTGCATATCACTTTCACCGTCTCCAAAAGGTGATGGAACATTATTAGCCGGAAAAACTCGTCGTATCCACGGTTGGCTCTGCCTGCATTCGTTTATTTTCGCGAAATATTCCCTATGGCTGTATGTCTTTGTCTTTAAACCTGGCATGCCCACATCTGCCATCTTTATTTGTCCTCACTTGCCTTTTCTTTTGGATGGACACAACTCAAGAGGGCTGCTCGTCGCAAAGGCCACGGGACCGTTTTGCACGACACCTCGATAGAAATGAAAGCGATTTTACTTGGATGGCAAGTTGCACAATAGGGGCCAATAGAAGCGGCCTCGTTACTCTTCACAAATGCAGCTCACTAACTCCCCCCCCCCCCCCCCCCCCCCCCCCCGGCCCCCCCGTTGCCCCCGCCCCCCCCCCCCCCCCCCCTCCGAGCGGCTTCCCGTTGGACCTCGCAGAGCTTGTTAGCGGAGAGCCGTACACCTAGGAGCAGCGGAGTTGACCGAGCCTCCTCCCTGCAGAACAATGAGCCTGTTGTGCTTTGCTCAGTAGTGAGGAGAAGTCCTGGGAGACCGCGGAGGCAGCTGTGGTGCGATCCTGGGACAAGGGCTCGGACTCAGGGAGGAGGGGTTCAGCAGAGGGGGGGCGTTTTGGGAGGGGCGTAAGGTTATGGAGTGCAGAGGGTCTGTGTGTTGTGTTGTGGGAACCCCCGATCTCCCCACTCAACCCTAGCCACCACCACCGCCAACCCAACACACACACACACACACACACACCCACACCCACCCACCCACCACCATCCACCCCATCTTTTTTTGACTTCAGAAAAGGCCAATGCAACAGAACTGCCATTTGCAATGCAGATCATGTCGAGGAGGAAGGAAAAAAGAAAGCTGGGAATCAATGGTCCTGTATTAATCTGCTGACTGCTAATGTCCTCCACAATCTGATTCTTGACCCCTTCCCCGCCAGCCCTCAGACAAACCACCATTGTCCCACGGGGCCTCCCTCCACTCCACTGCGTAGCCAAAGATGCCACATTAGGCGAGGAAAATCCACAACTTTACGTCTCTTTGAAGGGAGACGCAGTAACTGTCATTTAGAAATGTGTTCAGCAGGTTTGGGGGCCACGAGCATAATGGGCTGAAAGGAGGAGAGTGCGAGGAAGGGGGGAGAGGGTGGAAAAGTGGGGGAACCAGTCAGCGTTGGGTGAACGCAGCGTTGAACCCCCTCCGGTCATTGTCATAATATCACAATTTGTGTCACAAATCTGGTTAGAGCGACACGGTAAATCAGCGAAAGAAAAGCGTGAGTGTCAGGTGACAGCACTCTGAGACAAAAAGGGGGGGCGCTTGAGAAAAAAAAACGGCACCCTCCGCACTCGTCGTACCTGAGCAGCTCTGGGCCCGAGAGACAGCTTCATTATTTTTACACGAGCCTAAAACCAACAGCCACCTGTTAAACAAACGCACCAATTAGCAAATCAGACCACCCACCCCCCCACACTCTTTCATCTCCCTCTAGTGATAACATCACAAAGATGTTTTACCTCTGATGGACCACCTCAGAAAAAAAAAAAAAATGTCTGAGTGCTGCTCTCATTATACCCTTGGTGGCATATATATTTCCATTTTCAGAGTTGATTGCACATCGTTTAGGCTTGATAAGCCGGTATAGTCAGAGATTCTCTGTGATTTCAATGCTTGATAAAGTTCCTTTTCATCTTATCACTCTTTAAAAAAAGAAAAAAAAATCCAGAGACTCTGTGCGGAGCTTATTCCCCAGCGTATCTGAATGCTAACAAGCCCGTGTGAAGCGCACAGTGTCACCCTCAGCCGCTCCGTCCGAGCCGAGGGGAATGCATACAATTAGTAAACTCGAAAGGCCCATTGAAAGCATCCCAGCTATTTCTAGCCATTAGCGATTTTGGTCTGAAGCAACAAACTGATTCCGAGCCTTGACCTGGGGGAGGGGAGGGGAGGGGAGTAAATTGGCCGGGATGTGATCGTGAAGCCCAAAGTTCAGCATGTGCAGGTCGCTTGGCCTCAGACGATTCATTATGCGGGGAGATGGAGACGGAGGCTCGTCCCGTGGCACCTTTGGCTGTAATTTGGAGGAGAGCAGCTGAGGGAGAAAAAAAAAAAAAAAAAAAAACATATTTGAATGCACTGGCCCCTCAGCCTTTTCAGGGTGTGACATGAGACTTCATCTCCCTCCGAGGTAATGAATAAAATAGGAGCGTTTAGTTGTTTGGCTCTGGTTTTCCTTCAGCTGCATATGTGGAGTGACGATATTTTTCTTAAAACAAAAAGCCGCCTGGCAATATATTAGGCCCACACTAATTTGTACCCTCTCTGCGTTGGTCCAAAATATGGAGTTGATTGTGCGTATTATACGGTCACACTACTGCTCATTACTAAGTCCTGTCTCATCGACTTTGAGATATTCTGTCCACCCCACAGTGCATATGTATGATCTCTGACCAGGCAGCTCCTGCATGAAACTCCTGCACAGTGGATTAGCCGCCACTGAATGGTATGATTTGGGAGCCAATCTGTCAGTTCACCCTGTCCATGAAAAGCCTGTTCACTCCTGTTGCCTGCTGTTTATTTATGAGCAGGTCTGGGCCCGGCGTTTTTTAATCATTCATGAAACTTCGACGGGCCGCAAAAGAAGTCGGCACCACACTGGATTTTCATTCCAACCCATGCCAGACAGGCAAAATAAAAAAACGAAAAAAAAAATAGGCAATTTTCTCAGAGATTCTGAAAGGGAAAAATGATGGGAGGAATCTGTGAGTGACACCCGCGGATTTATATTGAGCCGCGCAAACGTTATTGTCTCATTTTGTTTGGGAGTCATTACTTTGCTTTTAAAAACAAATGAGGATTGCTAATCATTGGCATCCTCATAAAATCTCCTACGACAGATGATGCAACCTCCAATTATTCCTCCGTTCAGCTTGACCTGGTGTTTTCGCTTTGCGATAACCAATCAAATAACACAAATCATCCAGAGCAGGACTATGCAATCTCCTGCACCCAAACTAACCCAATAATGATTCCCAAACTCAGCTCTCAATCATTAAGTGAAAATAAATTGTGGAAAGGGGGGAATTGAAATGTTCCCGAGAGGTCAGTGGCAAGAAAAAATCCACTGTCATCATCCAGGGAGTGGAAAAGTTCATTGTTGACACATTTGCCATCGGGCCCAAAGCAATCAGATATTAAATGGGGAATGGGGAAAAAATAATAACTTGATTAAAAGGGAAATAATATCGTCTTATTAGAAGCAAATTTGCTTGACCTCAGTGCAAGAGATTGGAACCATGTCTGGAAATGTTTTCACAAAATTGGAGGACACTTAACAGGTCACTGCTGGAAAACCTTTTTTGGCAAGCGGAAGATTGGAGTGCTGTGTGTGTGCGTGTGTCTATGTGGGTTCATGAGAGAGAGAGGGAGGGAACGTGTGTGTGTGTGTGTGTGCGCCTGTATGCGTGCATTGAGGTCAACAGCTCTCGTGGATCAGTTTGAACAGTGTGAAGATCATAAACCCATAAATCCACACCATTAACTCAATTGCCATTAAGACACTTCATAAATCAACTTGTTTACCAATGGCTCGTTTCCTGCGTGTGGACTGGAATCACACCTGCCTCGTTCTTCATACCTGGGAGAAGCTTGTTTTTAATCATCTCATTCAAACGGGCAAATCCTCTATGGCCTAAATTCAACCCCAGCGAAACAAACTGCACTTTTGATGCCCTTGGTGGTACGAACGCAGGCTCCGAGGATTAATGAGAACAAAATCATTAAAAACCATTTAGCAACAGCCAGGTGCGTAGATCGAGCCACATCAGTTCGTTTTCATCTTGTTCACTTGGCAACTTATGATCTGGAATTCTGTATTCACCTGTCCAAACAGGGCCAGCAGACGTAATGTGAATAATAAATGAAAAGATGTGCTCCAAATGGGTTTAGTGTGGACTTGATTTCAAACATGCGAGATAGTTATCAAACGCAGGAGAAAGCTCTCATTGTGATAATAACAATAATGTTACATTAGTAATACAATCATAATACATGGATGTGTAAACGTGAGTTTCATGCTTGTGTGCAGTGCAATCGCGAGCAAATTCCCCAGCCTTGTTGCCGCCACTTGATGACCAGATTTGACAAATGTGGAAGTGCAGCTGCGCGCAGAAGTGCTGCCTCTCTGTTTTGGAAATATTTCTGCCGGCGGCCGTGCCAGCATCCCCGGATTAGGCCCGAGGAAGGCCGCATTACTCTGGAGACGGAACATCTGCGTTTCCAGAGGGCAGTCCGCGAGGTACCCGCCGGTTCTTGGAGGAGAGACGAGGGCCGGCACTAGTCCATTTCCTAAAGGTTAGCCAATTTGCCTTAAACGGTGCTGCTGGCGTCACGCTGCACTGCGCCGCTGCGTATTCACCGACACGCCGTGCCGTTTGCCCAAACAAATTCCACCGACTGGAAGAAGACCGAAAACTCATGTAAATGAGTAGAGTGAGTAGAGCAGGGCTGGGAAGCAGCAGCACTGACGACGAAGATGGATGAGCGGCAATAAATTAGTGTACATTAAAGCTGGGAAGCCCCCGATGGTAAAAGTACCCCCGCTCCCCTCACCCCCCCCCAAAAAAAAAAAAAAAAATCACAGGACGACAAAAGCACGGACCCCATATAACATTTCGAAACGTTTCCATTTACATTTGAAGAGTCGGGAGGCCGAAATGAGCGCGCTCAACAGCGTGAAAGCAGCAGTTAATCGAAAACCGCCTTGATCTTACTGGGACAACAAGCGGCCAACAGGAGAAAAGATGGATTGGGGACTCCGAGGGTCACCACTGTTTGTGTGTTTGCTTTTGGTGTTTGCAGAGAAGGCCTCTTTTTTTTTTTTTTTCCTTCTTCTTCTTTTTCGACTTCTTTTTTTTTTTTTTTCTTTTTACGATGCCATCTGCGCCTCCGCAAGAAAGGCCTGCATTGTCCGTACATGCGAGCCCCTTGTGAATGATCACTGTGTTGAGGCGTTGGTGACAATACCATTTGAACTTCCCACACTGCTTCCCCTTTCATGTTTAAAGTTCTGCTCAGCGCCGCCAAGGAAAACAAGAGCGTAATGGACATTTTTCGGGCCCGAGCAATTATGCGAAACGAGACTGCCCTCGCGTTTTGTTTGCGATTGGTTTTTGTGGCGGAGCGAGCCGCGGCGCAGTCTGACGAAAGTGCACAAGTTCAGTGGATGGGACTGGACCGCCGTACGCAGGCCATTTTCTTTACATGCGGTGTTTCGAGAAATTCTAGAAATCCCTCGTTCGTATGTCTTTCGTGAATGGAGTTAAAGCTCATTGCCCAATAAATATAATAAATTGCTGTTTTATCGTAGACATGGAGGTCAAGGCAGGTTTTACCTCTGGAAATAACAAATATAAATAAAAAAATGTTATTGGTTGTCTTTCAATACGATGTTAGACCTTTTATAATCTATATCCACATCTCCAGCAGAGGTACTGTTAGCTGGGACTGTGAGTGCTTCTAATGCATCATTATTACTGTCACATAGACAGATTTCTAGTACAGGATACCGGGCAGCCCGATTCATTCGGCAGCGTTATGTTGCAACGGGGGAAAAAAAAGGCAACAACTAATCAGGAGGCAGAAATAAAAGAGTAAACTTTATTGTTCACAGGTGAAGCGCATCGCAACAGCCGACGGCTCCCCATGCAGACTTTTGCCACACTGCCAAGTCCTCTGCACACCGTGCACTCCAAATGTGCTTGCTCTGCACCCAGCCCCTCACACAATAACTGTCATTCCCACTGGTTAATCACATCAATTTGTTTTGCCGGGGCTGCATGGCTGTTGTTTTTGCCGTTTCCCGAGCATGCCCAGAGGAGGTGTTCTCCGGGAGCAGCCACGAAACAGGGGTCCCTCTCTTTCTGCGGGGTTGATGCAGGCAGCTCATTAGTCGCCTCTCTCTCTCTCTCTCTCTCTCTCTCCCCCGTCCCTAAACATCCCGGTTTGCATAAGCAAACAGGACGTGCAGCTGATGTAGGCAGGAAAAGGATGATGGAATTTCGATTTGCAGTACTTCCCAATTGGCAATTTTCTGCCAGGGTTTGTACATTGTAGATGGGGAGAACAACAACAACAACTAGTTTACAATTTTTAGCAATTCAACTGACTTTTTTTTTTTTTATAAAATAAACATTGCAAAATGCACACACAGTATGTTTCAGTTTACAGTAAATGTGTAACCTTTGTATTATTAATTGACTCTTATTCTGATATTGATTGAGATCCATACAATTATTTTATATATATATTACTATTTTATTTCCACAATATTACCTCAAAAATATAAATATCGCTCAATCACAATTTGATTGAAGTATTGAGGGGCAGATGTTGAGTACGAGTACATTTGCACATGGCTCCATCAGAGGCAGAGAGCAAATGTGGTATGGCTGTCCAACAGAGAGGAAATGAGCTGAGGGGGTCTCCTGGGACACGGCAGGCCTTTGGTTGGCAAATGGGATGGAGGTGGAATTCCAGGTCCTGGAAGAAAGAAAAATAAAATCCAAACTCCAGAATGAGTGTGAACGTATGGATCCTCTAAAGCCCTGTCAAAGCTTTCCAAAGTAAACAAGATCACTGTGCCTGCTTTGTCCAATTTTCGAAAACCAGGGTCCTGCGTAAATTACACTTGGTTTGAAAAGGGGGCTTTTTTTTCCCTCCTTCCCCACAGTTAACATGAGAAGTGTTGATTTTACATGTGAAATGTGAAATGGACCTCCGCTTACTCAGGCACAAAGTATGGATGGAAGTAAATATTTGAATAAAAATAAAAAAAAATGGGTCCAGAGCTTATATACTGACCCTTTTGTCACAAGCCCCCTTCAAAATGAAATAAATATAGGTCTGCAGCTCATAGAGATTAGCGAATAGAGAACACTGAGACATCAGCCCTATTTTGGTATTGATTGGACATGCTGTGAGACATAGTCAGAAATCACAAGCTGAGAACGTGAAGACAATGAAGCCACTATTGAAGTTAATCGAGCAAGAGGGTCGTCGAAGATTCGTTGCGGCACAGGACCCCGGGCGAGACAAGAAACATCTTTTCATCTTCACCGGGGACATGTAAACAGTCATTAAGACGGTGGGAACGCTATTCACGCTTTTCAGCCGCCCGATAAATGCCGGATGCTTTGCCAATGTCTACACAGGCAGAGCACCAATGCATAACCATCACAACACTTTGACGGAAAAGAAAAAACTGGCCGCTCGTGTGAGGAATTTTGTGTGCACCTTTTATTTTTTTTTAACAATTGACGTTCGTACACACAACACACTCATCCATTCAGTTCGTGCGCACAGCAAAGGGATTCACTCGGGCTGACGATAATGTCGTTTTTCTTCTCCACAGTTTCAATAGCAGATGTGCTAGTGCTGTAAAAGCGGCAAGCATGCATGGGGTGGGGGTGGGGGGGCGTCTTGTTAATTAGCTGAGAGTTTTGAAAGGCCCCGCGTCCCAGGTTGGCTGGCAGGTTGGCAGCACCTGATTAGAAGGGCATAGCGAGGCGCTGAGACGACGCTCTGGTTCCCAAAAATAAAGAGGAAAAGAAAAAAAAAAACTCTCTCTCAGACGTGCACACACAGGCACACAAACACGCATGGCCCATATGCTGGCCTCATTTTTTTCTTCACCTGACAAATTGCATTCTCGTTGCGAAAAAGCGCAGACACTGAAGAGGGGGGATACATGTGTCTAAAGCTTCTCTTTGAACTGGAAATGCAAAAGAGATCATTAGACATACAACATTGTTTTCCTGATGTGAAGCGCATGCTGCGGAAAAAGGCTGCAAATTACTTTACTGCACAATGATGACATAAGCAGATGTAAAGTTTACAAAGAACGAGATGGTCTGGTTGAATCGAATGGAGAAAGGGAAGACGTGCGGGAAAGAGGACAGGAAATGTGCATATTTGATGGATCTTGTGTTTTGGCAGATGGCGAGTACGGTGTCGTAGACTTGTGTTACCGTCCGTCCGCGTTCAGGCGTTATGAGGTCCCTCGGGGGTCTATGATTTTGGGATATTTGTGTTTGCATGCCGCGTTGTTATCCGCCTGGTGCCCTCTGTGTCAGGACCACCATGGGAAGTCCTTCCCCCTGGGGAAAACCACACGATCAAGGCCTCAACTGGGGAAGCTCATTTCATGATTTTCTCTCTCTAACCCTAGCCCTTACAAATAGGACCAAGTGTACTCCCATTTGTGTTTCATATTTTTTTTTCATGGGGAGAATGTTGGGAGAGTGAAGTCTACAGGTCGGTTTCATCAAAATTCTGTCTCGTAGTGTTGATTCATTGAGAGAAAAAAAGTCATACCATCGTCTTTATTTTGAAGTCCTTTCCTGCTTAGAGTGCATCGCGTTGACTCTGACCTCTCTGTTCTGAGGGGTCAGAGGTAGGTAGAGACATACATTGACTGAAACAGAAAGAGTCAGTGTCTCTCAGTTGGACATCCCGGACGAGGAGCATATAAAATGGAAGAAAGGCCACCCGGTTGCCAGGTGGCCAGCCAGATGGGTACACCAAATCTGGGGTGTTGTACAGGTTACCGGGACCTCCCTTCCACTGGTCCGGTGTCCAGCTAATGGACATCTGTCACAGTCCCAGGACGGCAGCCCCGGCCACGGCCAGAGCTGCAATGAAATATGCATGAAACACGGATGTTTAGCACTGGGCCCCGCGCCCGCTAATCAATGATTCGATCCATGGCGCCCAATGCCGAGTACATTTATTATACATTATCTTTTCATGCAGTCAATTTTATGCATTCCGATTTCACCTCCAGACGCGCTGCATTGAAATGAGGCACGGCTGAGATTGTGTTTAAAATTTAAAGTGGCTCCGATTGCCCCCGAGCTATATGCCCTCCTCACTGTCACGCACGCCGGATTGTTGGAAAGTGAAACGTATCTCCTCGCGCACTCCTCCTTCTCTAGCACGTCGGAGCGTCTGGCGCAAGAAATTGCACAGTCGGCGCTTGCGCAAACAAGCAGCAGACGCGCACATGTGGCGCGGTGTCATGTGGGCCCAAGCTTTTCTTTCTAATTCCCCGTTAAGAGGGAAAAGTGTCCTGCCCGGCTAAGTGACTCGAACACGAGTTAGCGGTGGCAGCCAAGGGCAAAGCTGGCTAATGTAAACCAAATCCTGTACCTGGGGAGTGCAGCCTATTCAGGCTAATCCACTAGCCTGGAGGCTGCTGCTGCTTTAATAGGGGCGCTGTGGACCTAGTCATTGTCCTCGCCACTCAAGGAGCCCTGTGCAACATGTTTGCCCCACTGAGCTTCTCCTATCTGAATATTTGTCTAAGGTTGCAGGTCTTTTTTGAAAGACAAATCATAGCCCCCCCCCCCAAAAAGAAACAAAGTACATTTCTCATGCGAAGCTTGTAAAACAGCATAGGAAGCCTTGACTCTAGGTTTGGGCTGACAACTGCGCAAATAAAATTAAAAAAAAGGAGCAGAATACAAACCGAAAGACCGAAAGGAAAGAGGATCTAGCGAATTGCAGTGGTTGTAATATCAAACGCACCTTTCTCCGCAGGCCTGTCATTTGGCACCAGCCACCGAGGGAGCAATAGCAGCTGTCAGCGGCAGCCCTTTACATATCTATTCTCCCAATACATCTCATTGGATTCAATTCATTTTACCTCGGGCACTTTTGTCAGTGGCCCCCCTCGCACATTCTGCCATTTTATGTGCCGGGCTACGTGCGCACACCTGGAGTATGTTTTTGGGGATTTTTGAGCCGTTTCACTCGGTGTGTTTGCACACGCTTCATGCCGTCATGCGTGTCGGCTGTGAGCGCTGAGCAAACATTATTTACACACACGTTTACCCACCCCCGGGTACCATGGGAGTATGAAGCACGCCGGGGGCTGCTGGGGTTACACAGCAGGGGAGGAAGCCTGTGAAGGGCTGCCTCACTAAACCCGCTGATTATCTGCGCCATTAATTCACACCCCCTTGACCTTGCTTCTCAATCTATAGTCCGGCACTCATCTTAAGTGAGCACAGCGGAGGCTCACAGACTCGTACTGTATGTCATAATCCCGGCCGTAAAAAACAGCGCTTGTATGTTGGTTTTTCGCTCCTTGGGCACCTGAATGACTTGTTAAAATACTTTTACAGACAATCATGAACTCAATGAACCTAAAGTAGGGATTTTTATTTCCTGCCACCATTATTAGGATTTATTTTATTTTTTTTGCAGAGGTATGCAGGAGACTTCCTTGAACTTCTTTGGGAGTCGAAGTAATCACTCTATATGTAAATTAAAAATTTGCCAACTGTAATCAATGCCAATTTGCGATTTTTGAAAACTGCTCTGCATCTGTGTGTGTGTGTGTGTGTGTGTGTGTGTGGTTATTGCTGGAATACATAATTAACCCCCCATGCTTTATGAGAAGGGATGGATTGGGGTGGGAACTTTATTGCTGCCAAGTTATTTTTCTGATTAATTTGAATGGGGGGGAAAAACAAGTATAAAAGATTGAAAACGCATCTTAATTCCACACGGTCACAACTACTTTTGCCATGTTCCCATGCAGAAATCATGCATTTCACGTTGAAGAATAAGAAGGAAGGGAAATTCAAATGAAGAATTTGTCCACTGACTATTAGCGAGCGCCCGACTCGTCTCCTAACAGATTTTCTCTTGCCACCGCTCATCAACATCAGAGATGTGTCACCCTTTGATGGCTCCGTTTTGGTGGGGCGTGTGGTTGCGCGCGCTGGGTACAGGCAGCGTCAAGCTGGGTTCAGAGGTTAATTGTCAGTATTTTGGTCTGTTGCTCCACGTGTAGCTCTCCGTCCACTTTGATTCCCCCCTTCAGCGCTTGACTGGCGTGGCAATGAAGGCGTTGTGCCGATCGCGCTTTCGGCGCTCATTAACAGTCATCATGCGAGGCACGGCGGCCTTCGCGCACCCCCCCCTCCTCCGCCCTCCCCATCTCGGCAGCGGGACGACGGTCGCGGGCGGGCTGGCGTGCGAGCGAAGCTCGGGGCTCTCGGCAGGTGATGAGAAATAATTCTCCGGGCTTTAATTGAAGGTAGAGCTGTCATGTTCCGCACAGACAGCCACATGTAATTAATTCCAGTCTACCAGGCTTCAGTTTGCCTGTCAGCTACCTGCCTGAGTTGCCTGATGCTGCTAGAGGGTGGGTGCTGCGAAGCGGGGATTGATATGGGTGGGGGGGCTGGGGCGGTGGAGGAGGAGGAGGTGAGAAAGGGAAAAGTGTGTTTCTGCGTGTGCTCGGCCTGGCTGGGGAAGTTTCACTGGAGGGGTGAATAAAAAGCAGTGATCATCCAATTTGTCTCTGCTGCTCTCTGTCTCTCCCTCTCTCCCTCCCTCCCTCCAGTCAATCTCCCCCTCTGCTTCTGTCACCATATTTCCTCTTTCAGGAAGAAACGGAAGAAAGAAACAAATCCAGAAGCACAGAGAAGAAGAGTGAGCGACAGTAAATGTAGGCCCCTCCGCAGATAGCCCGGGCCGCTAAACATAGCCTGCTTGGTTCGGCATCGACTTCAATTTGGGGAACCTCAGAGTATTTTGTTCCTCCATGTGGCAATTAGGATGTCAAATCAAACTTGGGAAGGCAAACAGCACAGCAAGCCTCCTCGCTGCTATTTCCAGACACCGCATCTATGTCTCAAGCTAACACACACATCTTTTCTCTCACACACACGGATCTCCTAAGGATTACACAAACTCGGCTCAGAAAGAACTTTCTCTCGCTGACGGACACCAGTGTTATGGAAATGATCACATCCCAGAACAATAGCGGAGTTCCTGACCCGACAGTCCGAGGTGACATAAATCGAGGCGTTTCAGGGAAGGCCTGACCCCTGACCCCTCCAACACCAGGCCCCGTCCTCACTGTCAATCAGGCTTTTATCTCCCTTGGACCTTTAAACATTACCCAGACAACAATGGGGCAAAGCCAGAGCACTCATCCCCAATCACACGCCTTTTTTTCCAACATTTCACACCGTGGCATTTTGCGACCAGGACAAATTGCAGTACAATCAGGAGAGACAAGTGAATTAGCGAATTTATTGCAGATTAAACAGTTTAAATGAATTTGAATCTTTGAATGATACCATCTTTCCCATTGGAATCCCACATCCCCCGTAGAGTTCAGACTCTCCTCTCTCTGAAGACTTGATGACTCTATGTTCAGGAATGGAGTTCCTCAAGGGTTTGTATTTGACCCATTTTCTTTTGTATTTTTTATGCTAGTGTTGGGCTTTAGAGTGCATTTATTACAGTGAAGTGGGAGTAGTACTGGACCATTGGGATGAAGAGATCACTTCAATTTACCAGTCAAAATACATCCATATCTGATCCATGTGGATGGTCATTAGTTTCGGGTAGTGAGGAATAAGGCATAGTGGCAACACAAGTGGCTAAAATTAATTTCTTCTGTAAGCTGTCAACTACACGAACAGGCACAGCAGTCTGTGATGTGAAAAGGTAATGTGTAGGAATTATTGTGTAAAATATTTTGTTCCCTTTTCTTTTGCCAACTTATAAGTTAGCCAAGGGTAGGCTAGGCTGTCTTATGTTTGGTGGTTAACGCCTCCTTAAATGTTATACTATTCCAAAATGTCCATGATTAGTGGGAAAACTGCATACATGACAAATAATGAAGCCCCCGAAAATACTGTCAGTCAGTTCAGCACAGCACAGCACAGAAGACGACGCACACCCTCCTCTGGTGCAGAGAGGTTGTTTTGTATGTGTGTGTGTTTTTTTTTTTAAACCCCATGAAAGTGCCGTCTATTTTGTCGCTCTGTTTTCTTTTCATTTTTCCTTTTTTACCATCAAGCCATGTAAATTATAACGGCCCTGATCCCATTCAAACACATTTAATGACAGACCAACAGTGTAAATGACAGCTCTGGAAAACACTTTTTGTGAATCAGTAACCGAAACGTCAATCTGGGTGTTTGCGTTCGCGCTCATGTTCCTGCGTGTGCATGAAGGTATTGGTCCTGCGCCAATGTCGGGCAGTGTGCGCTAAACGAGATAAAAGAGTTTTCCAAGAAGCCCACTACGTGGAATGTGGACCCTGCTGTTTGTCTGCAGACAAGCCCGTACCGAGGCTGGAGACACGCAGGAATTTGGGGCAGAGCCGGGCAGGGCCACTGGGGGACATGGGACTCACTGTGGGTCACCGATTCTAAGGTCATTCCTTCCCTTTTTGTGTCCCCAGTCAACCTCCGATATGTCAAGAGCAACAATATTTATTTGGACTGAGAGCAAATCCGCCCTTCCAGCCTAATCCAATCAATCTGGCACAGACCACTGCAATGGGATTTTATCTGAATTAGCCTCAAAGTGACGATATCAATGCGGTGAGATTATTTATTTCATTTCTTTCCAGTTCAAACGGTTAAAATGACACATGCACAAAAGCTTCCATATTTGGAATCGACAAAATCAGAAGTTAGGCCAAAACACACACTGGCTCGGGGGTGAGCACAAGAATGGCTGTAATCCCCTTTCCTGCAAACTGCGTTTACCCCGGTCTTTTATGTGCCCATTGATTGCCTCCAGGATGCAACGAGGCTCACCTGTGTCTCCTCACAGAGAAGGCACACCTGCCTTTAATATCACTAAACAAGCACACAGCCTGAAGCCACAACCAAAAGTGTTCTCAAACAAAATCTAGAAAATAGCTCATATATATTATGACATGGTGCTATATATATATAAAATAATAAATAAACTGCTCTTGATGGATTGTGAGCTACCTTCACTTCTTCAAAGAAAAATAAATAATAATAATTTAATACATTTAATAAATAAATAGATGTTAAAAGACGATGTGTGTGGAGAGAGTGAAGCTCTTCGAAGTCTGTCTTTTCTTTGTAGAATGTGCGGGACTTGATTGTTTTCTTGATTTACGGTAATGTATCTTCATCTGATCTTTTTCTCACAGCAGTGCATTTAAAATGAATTTAAGAAAAGCATTTTGTAACAGATATGACGTGTCATAGTGTAGGCTTTTGTTTTTACATCAATGAGCACATGGTTATATGATCCATAATTAAGGCCTAAAATTGATTATTAGCTTATTTTTATTAGGTAGAATTCCTCCATTTTGGGGTTTGGGGAGTTTCCGTATCTGATAGAGGGTGTTCTATACTAAAAAGCTTTTATGAACCCCTGAGGGAAATGTGTGATGGGTGATAAGGCTGGGGAGTAGGCTGCATAAATAAAAACTGATCTGGTTGAATTGTGTTCATCTCGCGAACAGAGTGACCGTTGAAGGAGAACAGGGTAAGATTGTACCGTTTCTGATTAAGTTCGTTAAGCTTGAAAAAACGACTGTGGCCTCACAGAGCTGCAAGCGTGGCTAATTGTTACCAACATACACCGCAGCATTTATCTACTCTACAATGGAACGACAAGTTCAAAAGATACAACAACACAACACCATCTCAACCAAACCAGAAAACATCACAAATGCGGTGTTTTAGCTCTGTTCTATTGGATTGCATTAGATAAGTTGTTCCTACCATTTAGTGCGCGCTGTAATTGATGTTGACAAGTGTTGATTAGGGGAACTGTTCTCTGACAGAGCTGATCAAGCTCTCGGGTTCCTTTGCCAAATTATTAAAGACCCCAAATTCAACTATAGCACACAGCACTGGCCCGGTGGCTGACTTTCCTCCGCATTCGGAACTTTGAAAGTTTTACATATCCGCTAAAATAGGAATTCATCAAATGTCCAAGCAAAGTTCACATTGACTATGATTGTCATTACGCTCCTTAGAAATGGTGCGTTGCCTCCGCTGTCCTATTTTCCATTTTAATAAAAAAAAAAAAAAAAATGAGACATTAGTCATGCCAAGAGTTCCTTTTTAATCGGGGCAACTTGGAGTGTCGAAGTTGGAGTGTCTATGAGCAGAACAAAAGTCACTTCTTTCGCGGTGAATGAGCTGCAAATGTGGGCCAGCCACCGCCGAGGCCCAGCGTAGCCCTTGGGCTCACTTAAGCAAGGCCCGTAAAAAAAAGCCATGACTGATTTACATCCCCGCTGCCTGGGCTTCTGCCGAGCAGCGCCGCCCCCCGTCCCACTGTGGGTGCTTCAGAGGACCACGGAGGGGTGGGCTGCGAGCGTCCAAGGACTACGGAGGAGGATGAGGGGGCGGAGAGAGGGAGAGAAAGAGGGGTCAGGCGAGAATAGGAGTGGAGAAAAGAAAAGAGCGAGAGAAGGAGAAAGAGTGGGGCATAAGAGGGGGTGGGGGGTGTAGAGGTCACTAGGGCAGCGCGGGGCGCTCCCAATCAGTGCTGTGTAAACAGGCCTCCTCCTGGAGTGGACAGGTTGCAGAGGGGGAGTCCTCCACGGGCCACTGGGACTGTCAGCAGAGCAGATAACTGATGGCAGGAATGTGGCATTTGTGCTTAAAAAAAAAAGAAAAAAAGAGGGAGACCGGGGGGGGGGGGAGGGGGGTGGGGGGGGGGAGTTCAACGAGCGGCAGAAAGCGGGGGCCGCCAATTAACATCTACTTGATGCATTCATGAAGCCGGGGCCCTCTGGCTCCTTAAGCTCTGCAGCTGCATTTCTGCTGGCAGGAGGCTCCCGTGCCTCTCTCCGGACCTGTACACTCGCAATCGCACTCGCGCGCGCCCACACACACCAAGCCCCTCAACTGCCCCGGCGCGGCTCTGACCGTGCACAGCGCTCACATTGTCAGACCGTTCGGTCATTGCTCTGTAAAAGCAACGGTCATCTGGCGAGTTCCTTAACAGCACCTGAATGGATTTCTGGATTCCTTTGGAAGCTCTCCAGATTTTTGTCGGCTTTCCTCTGAAGTTTTTTTTTTTTTTTCCCCTCGTCACAAATGAACAAGCAGCCCGCTCGAGCCCCATTTTCCCCATGGCGGCTTCTCACTCCCCTCACCACATATTATCGCCGCACTTATCTGTCACTTTTCCAAAAGCCCACCTCCCTGTCGGTCTGTCGTCTTGTCCGATTTAAACGGGGACTGCGGTGAGGGGAAGAGTGACATCAATTTAAGAGTTAAGCTGCGACGCTGGGATTAATGTGACCTGCAAGTCAAGTCCTGCCTGCCGCCTCCGTGTGTGTCCCGTTTGCCCGAGACGGCACCTCGTCCTCCCTGGGATCCCCCAACAGTTATTAGCCTGCCCTGCCAACCGGGGAGCACACAGAAACCGGATCGGAGTCCGCTGACCTCACAGCTGTGCTCAAAAGAGCAGGCAGGAGCCCTCTCCCTCGGCGGCCTCAATCTACAAATGAAGCCATGATCCCTGTCCCTGACCCCCTCCCTCTACCGCCACCCGCCGCGGTGGCCTTTGAGGCCAAGTGAGGTGTAAACAAATCCAATATGCGCCGCATTGTATGGCACCCCGAGGGTCCCGGTGAAGTTACTCTGGAGGTACAAATCACCTCGGCCCGCGGTTTTGCTTGCTTTTTCTTGCCCTACTTTCACCCCGGAGGCTCGCAGTTCGGCGCACGGAGAGCGCCATGCCCAGCCGCTGCCGTCGTGTGGGTTTATTTACATTTGGACGCCTCAGATTGATTGAATGGGCCCCCTTTTTCCGGGGATCAGACCTCCGCAGGCCTGCTTAGCGTTCACACCGGAGACCACCGTGCAAAGGGGGAAACGTCTGCCGACCCTCTGTCTTGTTGCGCAGCGGTAAGATGTCCCTGCCGCACAACTTTGTCATCGCAAGCTCTGGCAGAGTTCTGTGCGTGCGGGACCGTGTCTCACCACCTTTGTTTTCCTTGAAATCTGACCAGCCTGTGGACAGTAAACACACACTGGCTCAGGTATGAGCACATGCACTTGATATAATCCCCCTTCATTGCAAACTGGGTGTACTGTGTCTTTACTGTGCCCATTGATTGCCTCTAGGAGGCAACGAGGCTCACCTGTGTCTCGTCACAGAGAAGGCACACCTGCCTTTAATATCACTAATCAAGCACACAGCCAGAAGCCACCATCAGAAAGATATTTAAATAACATTATATATCTAAAATCACAATACTGTGGCGCACAGTAGCTAATATATTATATATATATATATACAGTATATATATTTGGACGCCTCGGATTGATTGAAGGAGCCTGTTTTCAGGGATTGTGCTCCAAGAATCACCTTTGTTTTCATTGAAATCTTACGAACCTGCGGGAAACGTGCGTGCATGCTTTCCCAAACATCTCGGATGGAAATCATTCTACTGAATGTAGCCCTTGGAAATGAGACTAAAAACACAGACTCCTACCTGAATCTGCGTTCCTATCGCGCCATTTTCTTTGTTAATGGCTCCAGATTCCTGGCAGTTTTGTTGTTTGTTTGTTTTTTGCTCCACTTTTCAAGGACGTGCCCCAATGTTGTGTAAACAGGGGTGTGCAAATAAGGGTGTGCAAAGAGCGCTGCGGGTCGGGCAGGGCACAGGACAACTATCCATTTCCTGGAGAATACCCTCCCCTGACCTGGCAGCCAGCTCTCAGGTCAATCCAGGTTCAGCCGGAGGGAGTGGCCTGCTGCCTGCCTGCATGTTGCCTGAAGAATTAGAGAAGTACACAGGAATGTGAGACGATCCGGGGCCTTAAAATAAACCCAAAGCGGCCGGCTTGAAGTGGACAGCGTGGCCAGAGCTCGCCGGGGCTATCTGCCGGTCCCCCGACACCGGCCCCCCCCCCCCCCCCCCCCCCCCCCCGCCCTATCGTTTCGCGCGAGGCCACCGTCTGAATCCACAATACACCGAGGCCATTGACAGTTATCTGCCCCGAGTATCGCGGTGAGTCTCAGCGTGCATAGAAGGCATGACAAAGCCCAGTTTCGGTGTCACTGGTTGTTGACAAAAGCTCCTTTGTGTCCAGTTGTGTCACGAGGAGCCGTCGGCGGAGGAGTCCTCCCTTCCACGGGGGGGACCTGTTGGGGTGAGGGTGGAGCGCAGTTCAGTGGAGCGGCAGCAGCGGCGGCGTCGGCGTTTGCGTGTGAGGGAGGAGCGACGGGCATACGTGCGCCTGCCTGCATCTGAACACATGAATGGGAGATTGTGTCACGGGCCAGTGAATCAATTCACCCGACGTGATGTAGTGCACTCGGCGGATTGGCAGTTGCTCCAGATGCATACCGCTCGCCGTCAGAGAAAAAAAAAAACACTTTTCAGGGCTAATTGGATGTGACGAGTCCGCGAGGCTTGACGAGCAAACTAATGTGAGCAACAATGCCGTCCAACTCGTCAGCGCGGCCTGCCGTTGTCGAGTCGCGGCCGGTGACTCCCGTCTCCTCGGACTCGGGTCGTCAGTTGGATTGATCGTATGGAGCCTGGACGGTCATCAAGTTGGTATTTACTCTCATGCAGCTGTACACTCTTATCTATGTATCCATTGCGTTTCTATCATTTTCCCATCAGGCAACTTTTCCCAATAATTTTTTTCGACAACGGTGGCAACGTGTTTGCATTTTCAAAATTCTCCCGCACCCTATAGTCCCCGAACTACATTCTCCGTCTCCTCGGACTCGGGTCGTCAGTTGGATTGATCGTATGGAGCCTGGACGGTCATCAAGTTGGTATTTACTCTCATGCAGCTGTACACTCTTATCTATGTATCCATTGCGTTTCTATCATTTTCCCATCAGGCAACTTTTCCCAATAATTTTTTTCGACAACGGTGGCGACGTGTTTGCATTTTCAAAATTCTCCCGCACCCTATAGTCCCCGAACTACATTCTCGTGGATCGGGGATCCCAAATCGTTCTGCAGCCCAACCGTTAAGAACGAGAGGCAGAGGGTTTTTTTTTTTGTTTTTTTTTTAATTAAATGAGTCTTGGGAGAGATAATTAAGCGGCATTGTGTAGGACCCAGACCCAGCCGGGCTATCCGACGATATGTGGCTCTGCCCAACAAGTCCCGGGGCCAGTCAGCGAGCTGGTGCAATTACAGGGCCGTCTTACAGCATCAGGTATTTTAAATATAATAGGGTTTGGCCTGTTTTCTCTTTGCCCCAGTTAGAGTTCCTTTTGTGCTCTGCCTAATTAGACAAAGAAAAAGAAAAAAAAGGTTCTCTCCCTCCCGCACTCTTGAGTCTCGTCGCCCTCGTGTAATGGAGGTTTTCACCGAGGCCGTGGACACACGGAGCGCGTGCATTCGGTTCATTCTCTGTCGACGCGACACCTGTGCCTTTATGACGGATCAAAGTTGCACGTTCATATTTCAACAAGGAGGGGACCGTATCGCTTTGTCAGCCCCGACAAAAGGGAACCTGTGCATACGGCAGCAGATGCAGCTGTGTTCATTATCGGCGGGGGAATGTCGGGACTCAGATCTGCGAAATGACGCAAATGGCGCTGTCACACGCTCCGGAACGTCCCGCGCACCAATTAAACCAAATTGACAGGATTGTTCAAATCAGGGCTGATAAAGAACCACCGTCTGTTGACTGGATACACTCAAACACACACACACACAAACAGCGAAGAAGACGGTCACCTTTTGGATTTGTATGCGTTTACTTTTCCAGTGTAAGCCATTAATGTTAACTATGCCTTGCTTTGTCGAGAGCTTTTCTTTGGTTTGCTCACCATCTGCGAATGCAGCTATCGTGTATTTATTTGCTGATTTAATTAGAATGATGCAATAAAAAAAAAGCATGACATGAATAAGTCAAATATTTAGCAGAGCACCAGCATGGCCGCTCCTGCATGCATTTTTAATGACCCGTCAATGCTCATTGGTTTTCCGTACCGTTTACCGTCCCACTGGGGTACAGATGAGCTCTTTTTCAAATTTAACGCGCTTTCTGTGTTTTTGGGAAGTGAATATTTAAGCGTGCCGTTGGTTCTCCGCGCGGGACGGGACGTGAAGAGATCCTTTCTCCAAGAACGCAACCTTTGGGCCAGATGTTTTCGATGAATGGACGAGCACTTAAGGAGCACTTAAAGAATCAGTCAACAATATATTACAATGAAGCACATACTGATATCAATCTGCTGCTACACTCAGAGGTTTCATAAAACACCGGTGCCTATACGTCAGGACAATTAGGTGTCTGTTTTTAAAAAAGACGGTTTTTTTTTCCGCAGCATCTGGAACATTTAAATGTCAAAAAAGAGCCAGTGAAACATATTGTCCAACACCTGCGTGTGCTTTTTTTTTTTTTGCTTTATGACTTGACTTGATTTGTCACCATCTCTCCACCAAGATTTAAAGTCAACTTTCCCTGAGTCCCACCAGGGGCAAATCCCCGAGCATCCCCACACAAAGGGGCACCAGCTTCTACCTCACAGAGGCTGGGTTTCAGCTGCGGTCAGCTGGGTTTTCCTCCACACTTCTGTCTGCTGCAGCTAATAAGACTATTTCAGCCGTCTACCTGCAAACTGACGGCTGAGATGCACTCCTCAATAATGCATTAGACAGGCAGGCTAGCACCCCTGGGTCCCCTCTGTTTCCCCCCGCACCCCGCCCCACACATACTGTACAGCCAAATACAGTGATGATGTTGCCTCGGCAGCCTGACTCAAAGGTGAGCAAGGCCTATTGATTCGAGGGGCCAGAAAAGCACCACTTCTCATCTTCTCCGGGCCGGGCTGCAAAGAGAGGAGGTCAGAGGAGGGGGGAGGAGAGTAGGGGGAGGAAAGAAAAATAGAAGAAGTCGAGAAGTGGCTGTTGCCCTAAGAAGCTGCTTTCATGGTCATCTTAACCCCTCGGGCATTCTGCAACAGGGAGAAAGTTTTAACCCGTAATATCTGAGCTATCACACTAGTAGTAGCCCAGCAGTGTGCAGATTTTAACTTTGGCCGAAAGCAATGCTTTCCCCTTTGACAATTCTTCGGCGAATAACCCTCGGTATCGCGGGGCTCGGCTCGGCACACTAGCTTGAGGACACATGCGCTAGGCAACAATAGGCAAACGAATGAATGCATCAGCCTTGCCAAACGGACAGATGCACAACGTGAGGAAAAAACGTTCCTATACCTTGACGCACTTGAGGTGAACTGCGCATCGCTGCCGCAGCAAAAATCTCTGCAAATCGTGTGCGATTCAACACATTTGCCGCATGACTATGTCTACGCATGCCACGTCGGTGAACACTATATAGAAAAGTGTAGAGGGGGAAAAAGGTCCGCTAATAATAACTTGTGATAACGTGCCATATGACACGATATCACGAGGGGCTTTATCATTTTTACCGCATCATGACACCCTCTGTCCACTTTGCAACTGAACAAACTTAACAAACTTAACAAAAAACGAAAAAAGATTGTGGGGAAAACTGAATTGGATTCTTCGTATTTGCAGCATTTCTCTGTATGGGGTCGTGCTTGGTCTCTTTGCGGCGATTTATGTACTTGTGATATCACGTTTCTGTATTTTGCTGCGTTGACTTTAGCAATGTAAATGATGTCACGCTGCTTTTGTGCCAGTGTGTGTGTGCAAACATGTTTTTTCTTTAGTCGCGGCGTGACGAGCCCCCCGGGGACACTGTGCATAACAGATTGGCGTTGATGTAACGTGTGGAGTATTTATATATATATATAAAAAACACAAATTGTTCACGTAAGTCTGTGTGCGAAAGCTGAATTGCATGTTCGCTCATTGTAAATTGCGTCATAAACACTCGTGCCCCTAAAGCGGACCAGGGATCAGATGAAGCGCATTGTCTCCCCGTTTGTCTCTGTCCGTGGCGGCTCTCTAAGTGGACTCCCCATTGATGAATGCACAATGCTTGCCCCTTCCCGCGCAACAAAAGCCCCCACCACCACCACCACCACCACCACCCCGACCAGATGGCAAATTAGCGCCAATTGTTCAAAAACAATGTGGACGGCTGATGACAGACGCCCAGGGTTGTGCGGCGTGGAGACGGCGGTCGGCCCGTTGTTTGGACAGCCGACTTTTTCTTTTTTTTCCATTTTCCATTCAGCCCGCACTCCGAGCGATCGAGGGGGCGACTGGGAGTCATTATTCGGTACTCCCGGGGCCCGGCCGTTTAACACACATCCGCTCAATTCAATCTGCTCCAATAGACACATGGACTTGCGATTTCTCGTTCCACGCGTTGGTGGAAAACAGATGAGGTGCTGCTGATTCGCTCGCTCTGGCGCGGTTTTGACAGCGAGCCCCCTTCGTTCTTTTTTTTTTTTTTTCCCTCTCCTGGCATATAATCTGTCCACGCTCTAGGTCATTAAAGTAGCACCGGCTTTCGGAGCGACGCGATCATTAGGCTGACAGCCGAAGGTATTAGTCGGCTCTGCGCTGCGTTTTATTCACAGCTTATTCACCAGCCGAGTTTGTTTTTCGAGAGAAGGCTACTCGCCGATTTCGACATTCGAGGGCTCCGCCGCTTTTTTCTCTCTCTCTCTCTCTCTCACACTCCGGCTCCGACTTACCACGTGTTGTTCTTACAACACGTCACCGGAGTGGAACAATATGTGTTGTTCCTGGCCATTGACGGAGATCTCCTCAATGTTAATGACAGCCGCAACGGAACTAATGAGACATTAATGACAGACCGGGACAGTTCCCTCTTTTGTGTGCGCAGAGAAAAAGCAGACTCTCTATGATGAATAGCGGCACTTGCTCGACGGTATGTCGTTTTAAGGAATTACAATCAGCCGGCGGCTGATGCTTTGGGTAAAATGTCGAAAATGTCCACGGTGTTTGGGTTACAACGGCACAAGGAGAGTGGGATGAGGTAGCGGTGTTTCGGGATTATATTTAGAGAGAGGAAAAAACAGGAGCTCTGCTGGCAACGGCAAAATGAAGAGGTCGCAGCTTCTGTTCAAACAAGCACAAGGAACCAGGACTTTTATTTTTGCCTCACGCGGGAACAGTCCAAAGGACGCACACTTCTGCGTGGACAGCCGCGGTATTTACCGGAACCACCATCAATTAGGGCTAGGTTGTAAATCAAAATGAAGAGACAGCGCCGAGGAACACAGCCATAAAACAGGGAAAAGCTCAGCCCCATTACAGCGGAGCTCACTTTGTGCAATTAGGCTGTTTATTTGAACTCCGAGAGAAGAGTTTATAAAAGCCAAATTGGAGACATAGGGAATCACGGTAGATGACTGAGTAGTGGTGAGGTTACTTCCTAATTTTTTTATTTTTTTTTTTAGATTTCTCTATTAGAGGGTGATTAATGTAAGAGCTACTCATTTATACATTTTGGAGACCTAGTCTAGATCTTGTTTTACATTTCGATCATCCTTCCGTTCTGGTTATGAGGTGGATGTGCTGCTGCTGCTGCTGCGGTGTGGCAATAAAAGGTGGGCCAGTGCTGTATTTGTTTCTCGTCTTATGTCACGGAGTCTCGGCAACCCCTGAAGGAGGGTGCGGCTTTCACCCAATTGTATAATTCCAATACCAGCTACTAGTCAGGCATTCAAAATAAAGTCCACGTGCTGTTTTGTGGCAACCATTTTGTAGTTCACACACACTGAAACGGTACTCGTCTTTAAATGTCACTCTCAGCAATAACAATCAATAAACATGATTTATGTAAACGCATTTGATGAATGGCGTCAATACCACGTGGGAAGGTTGATTTTTTATTTTTTTTTTACGTTTTTGTCTAGGTGCACAGTGGCGGGGTGTACGTCTTGGAGGACGAAAACCTCCGCCGTGTCTCCTCATTGCCAGTGAGACGTGCTTGAAAAATATCAATTCACCTTCGCTTTCATGTGAATCCGAGGAATGCCCCCAATTAAACGCAAATACCGCAAATCAAAACACCTGTTAGTGACGACGCGTGTTTTTCACCCCGGACCTCTTTGAACGTCGCCCTCTCTCTCTCTCTCTCTCGCCCCCTCTCGTCATCGCTCTTTAGAACGGTGATTTACAGCCCGTGACTTCATATAAAATGTGATGAATAGAGGGGTTGTTGGTTCAGAAAGAGATAGAGTGGATCCTGTCTGCGTCGACAGTGGAAAAAGAAAAAGCTCTAGGGTAATGGAGGGAGGGGGGGAGGTGGGTGCGACACGCTTGGGCATGTTGACTTAAAAGAAGGTATACGGAGGCCCTCAGCACGTCCCGGCACTCCAGTTCCTGCCATTTGTTCTCTGTCTCTGGGATAAAAAAAAAAAAAAAAACTCGGCTGAAAGCACAGGATGTCGGATGCAGACAGCTCTCTGCGTTTTGGACACGTTTGTCTGCAATTACTGTCTTGGGTTGTTGCGGGGGGGGGGGGGGGGGGGGGGGGGGGGGGGGGGGGGAATCGG
>JAFBJU010000583.1:463162-506593 GCA_016785305.1 Colistium nudipinnis
GGGGGGGGGGGGGGGCTTCCTCTCAATTTTTCTGTATCCCCCTCCGCTGCTCCGACTGTACCTCTCTTACAGTCTGGGTTGCCGGGTTGTTTCACCTGCCGAGCAAAAGTGAGCAGAGTCATACGAGACTCCAAACCCCCCCCTCCCCCAGCCTAAACCTGCCTTTTCTGTTCCTTTCTGGGATTTGTTTGCCTTGAATCCTCATTGGGGGAAATCTACCCCGCAATTAAGTCATTTTCCAGGAATCTGGCTCCGTGGTGGTGAAACGGGAGAGGGAAGTCGGTCTGGTTGGGCCCGTGCTAAGCCGGGCCTACAGAGTGTACAAGTGTAACTCGCCCGGTTCTTGGCAGAGGAAACGAAGGCCTCCTCGCCAGCACGACCACCGCCGGCGTCCGCGTCGTCGGCAGCGGGAGCAGTGTGAATAATACCGCTCAGCTGTCCTCTCACTGAAGCGAGCTTAATTCCATCGGGTCCTCTCCCGTCATCCCGCCTGACGCCCGCCGCGATGACGCGGAAAACCCCTCCCCTCCTCGCTCGTCCTCGTTCCACGCAGATTCATTTCAGCCGCGCTCCGACAGACAGAAGCCTCGTCAGAACCTGCCCACCTGCTACTATGCGGGGTTACCGAGTCACGGCTGGCATCGGGAATGTGTGCGTGCGAGCGCGCGCGTCTCTCGTTGCCTGCCTCGTCTCCAGCGCCTGCCAAAGCCACTTCCTTAAACATGTCAGACATAATCCCGTCATAGCTGCGGGGGGGAAATAGCCGAGGCCGGCAGGCAAAGCAGGCCAGCGTGCGGGTGGAGGGGCGGGCGGGCGGTTGGAGGGAGGGAGGGAGGGAGGGAGAGGAGGATGATAAATAGTCCAGGTTATGTGTCCAGGTGTGGCTGTCTCCACCATCCGCACCTGTAGCATAGACGTATTTAGAAATAAGCGATATTACCCTTTTCCCCCGGCTCCCAGCGTCTGCGAGCACTTAGGGGGCGTGGCTAGCGGTATTTTTACGCACCCAAAGCCACAGTAGCAGTGGATACTGGATGTGGGTTGGAGGTGTTCCTGTCTCTTGGCAGCGCTTTCCGTCTAAGTGGAAAAACACAGATGTCAACAAGACTTTTGTGGAATCTCGCACGCCGCCGCTTCCCCCCCCCCCCCCCCCCCCCCCCCCCCTCTCTCTCTCTCTCTCTCACTCACTAACGTCGGTTGCCATTTCAAAACCAGACCCAGGCATAATTGGCCACAAGCGCGCACGGTTAAAGGATATACCAATCGCAACTCGGCTATCATTTTTCGCTACGGTCGAGGCGCCATTTCGATAATTGATGAGAAAATCGTTCTCGTCGGTGCGTTGGCCGGGGATCTGCCAGCACTCGATCGTCCGCAGAGGCGAGAAATAGAAGTAGCGCTCCTAAAAGCAACTAGAGCACTGTATAGAAACCGCTTTGTATGGAGGTGAAAACTGAACATGTCAAAAACTGGTAATAATCCCTCACTGCACAGTAATAATAAAAATCCAAAACACTTGAAAGGACTTTTTTTTTCATGCTGAAAACTATTTCCTTATTATTTAGGATTTCTAAAAGCGACATGTTTACAGATAGTGCTTGTTCAATGGACACTCCGTATACTCATTACATCATTCCATTATTTGAGTCCATAATTCCCCGACAAACGCTTTGGAAATCCTCCGGTGGAACACCCTATAGTGCGGTATATTACTTAATATCGATCTGATCGTTTATACGGAGCTACAGCCCAGAGGATTGGAAATGAAAAAAAAAAAAAAAAAGGTCCACAGCAGCACACGGCAGCAAGTCATCGAGCAAGTGGAGGAGAAACTGATCTTAGTCGTTCGTGTTTCCACCCGCCTTCACGCCTCAAACGTGGGAACACACAGCGGCTATGCGGAGCTGCACACACAATCGGTTGTGCGTCTGGAACAACAACATAAAATGTATGTTGTCTTGGGCCTTCTCCTGTCAGCGTGCGCGCTGTACACATGCGAATACGAGATATCCACCTCAAGTCGGCCTCCCCGTCCCATCTGTCGCCGACCCGCCGACCTGCCGCGTCCTCCGCCTCGGATCCTCCTGGCACCCTCGGCCCTCCCTCTGCTCGTGCGAGTGAAGAGTTCTTGGCCGCCGGGCGTTCGGCAAATGTATGGAGCACATGTGGTGGCCTGTTTTCCTCTTCTTTCATTTCGCAGCGCAAGGCCGCACATGGGAAACTGCGAAGTGATGTTTTAAAAAGATGGCGACGTTAAAGATCAGACGGACAGCTGAGCCGAGTTGGGGATGCAACGGGTTGACTTTGGGTACAACAGAAAGCTACCGACCAATGAACACAGCGAAGGAGTGCATTTGCGCTGCATTTCGGATTTCCACGCACGATTCCGGTGTCTTTAGGAAAGGAAACTATACCCTGTAACGGCGGGCCAGTTTCTCGCCAGAACCCGCATTAGTTTATATACTGTTTTATTTCCTCGCTAAGTCCAAGTTCTGTGGTTTCGGCCTCTTGACAAAATAGCAGGAAAGCATTCCATCATTTCTGCCCCGCAGCTGTAGTCCAACATTAACAAAGTCTTCCCGAAGCATACATCACCCTGCCGTGGAACTGAATCTATCCCAGAGGTTTCGGGGAGAAAACGAACCGTAAACCCCCCCCCAACGGGGCTAAAAGTAGCATCTGTCAATAAAGTGGAAACTGAAGGGCTTGATTATACAGCTGTCTGGCTGGGAGCCATCTCTGCAAGAAAGGCAGGAGAGGAGGAGGAGAGAAAGAGGAGGAGAAGAAGAAAAGTAAGAATTTGGTTGTTTTACCTCGGCCGGGCCCTTCCTCGCCCATGCAGCTGCTGTAAACGCACCAGTCAAAACAAATCAGGGATGCCAAGGGCTATAATGCTTTCTGCACACACACACACACACACACCCTGGCTGCACCTATACACACAAACCCAAACGTGCGCAGTATTTCTTTTACTGGCTTCTTCCCTCCCGCGTACGCACGTTGTGAGTTATCTCTCTGCGATGGGCTTCTCATTCGCGTCGGGTGATATGTGAGGCCCGTGGCCGCGTGTAACTCCGCTGCCTCTTAGCGGGTGTGCAGAATTCAACTTTTCTCATATGGATTTTCGAACACAAAATAACCCGCATTCGCGAACGGTGAAGGTTGGTGGAAGAGCCGATGGATACAGCAGAGGACAGAGGAATGTGGACAAAATGGGGGCCCCCTTCATTCAGATATATGTGCTCTGCCTGAAATAAAACAATCCCCCGCCCACCGAAAAAAACAAAAAACAAAAAACCTGTAAGCCAAGCCAGGTCAGCGGCACACTCCAGACCGGCCTGATGATTGAGTTTGTGCGGGGAAAAAAAGCCAACTGGAGTTGATGCGCGAAACAGCGGGCAGCCGTAAAAAACAAACAAAAAAACATTTGAAAATGTCTGTAAATACATACATACACACAAACGGCCTCACATCAGGCGAGACGAGGCACAGCTATGGTTTTGTGCGAAAATGGCTCTTTTGTGTTTCTCCCGCGGGATGCTACTCGAAGACAGACCGGGCAGGCCGCCTTCGAAAGCGGCATCCTTCCTCGCAGAATAAACTGGGCGGACGAAAAAAACACGACCCACACGTAAACTTTTACAGCACAACCTCCCCCCCCCCCCCCCCCCCCCCCCCCCCCCCCCCCACCCCCCACACCCCCCACCGCCACCACCAACAACCGCCCAGCTTTCCTCCCCCGTCCAATCCCGACTCCTTTCTTCTTCCTTTTTCACATGCTTTTACAGTGAGGTGCGCTGAAAGCTCTCTTTGTGGCCACGCTCTGTGGCGCTTGAATGGTACCAAACAAGCGGCCCAAGTGCACCGAGCACCCCAAGACGGTCACTGAATAGAATTCCTCCCCTGACTTCTCCCTGGCCCGGTGACAATGAGTGGGACCACTCCTTTCTAGTCGAGCCCGCACTAATGGCTAAGACAATATTTGCAGGAATGAGGGGGATTTAATTTGCATTCAGGCTGTCTCCACTTCTTTTCACAGGACTCCGGGCCCCGCTCAGTTCAACCGCGCCGCCGCCTCTGAAAGTACGCATTCTGCCGATTTCACTTTGATTTTCCTTTTTCACCCTCCGCCCTACCAGCTTTTTTTTTTTTTTTTTTTAAAGGTGTGTGTGTGTGTGTGTGGAGGGGGGGGGGGTCGTCCTTCAAACACACCACTTGCAGCCGTGTGCTGAGTTTCACCGATTCAGATCCGGAAAAAGCAGAGGGAACGTTGGAAGGGACAGGTGTGGCTCAGGGAAAAGGACAGGACGATGCCGACGCAGAGGCCCTCGCGTTGTTAAAAACGGTGTCTCGTTTTCTCAAACATTGCGCTCTGCCTTTTTCTTTTGTGCAGTCACGCTAAT
This sequence comes from Colistium nudipinnis, assembly GCA_016785305.1. Lineage (NCBI taxonomy): Eukaryota > Metazoa > Chordata > Actinopteri > Pleuronectiformes > Rhombosoleidae > Colistium > Colistium nudipinnis. Next base: position 467,566 of record JAFBJU010000583.1, read on the forward strand.
CGCATTGATTTTCAGATTAACCTCAGGTGTGTCACATCCAGAGCCCTAACGATCTTCATCACGGAGGAGCCCGCGACTTCAAAAGTGTCGATACCACAGCCTCCAGCATTTACTATAAAAGCTTTTTTTTCTTCTTCCGCTTTTTCTTCTTTAATCCCAAACTGATATTCATAAGCAATTGATACAGGTTCGTAATTAGCTGCGGGCTACAAAAAAACAATTTCTCGGACGGCAGCCGATTAAAATAATGCAATTAGCCGAGTCGTTTTAAACGGACGGCGCTTTAGATTACAAAAGAAAAATACAACGGGGGGGGGGGGGGGGGACAGGCCCTAATGCGGGGGGGGAAACAGGCCCTAATGCTGAGTGACAGCAGAGAGAGTGGAGAGATGTCGTAAAAGAGCAAACTGTGTTTTTTTCCCCCTCCAGGCTCCGCAAAGTCCTTTAACGCGGGCTCCAAACACAGGTATTAAGCGCTGCACGCATTGCTAATTATCGCGGCTACGTTTTTACCCATTTGATGCTGGAAAATGAAAATGTTCCTGGGGATTGTTGCCATACAAATCCCCCCGGCTTAATGCCTGTCGCTTCAATTGCTGCCTTATAACCGACTTTTTTGTTTCGCCACCCGGCGAGAGGCTCAGCGCCGCCGCCGCGCTGACAAGAAGGACGACGGGAGCACAAACGTCAGTTGGGGTATTAAAAGGAGTGGGGCTGGAATGCGGCCGTCCGTCCGCTGACAGACAGTCGGATCGTTTCCGTACTTAACGCTGACAGTGAAATCTATATTTGGGCTATGAAGCAGCGATCTGGCTGTGTCTTTTTCTCTTCTTTTTTTTTTCTTTCTGGCTCGACGGGGCTGAAAGCAAACAAATGAGCTGCTGAGAATCAAAGTCACTTTACAGTGCATCGCAGCATTTTTGCGGTACACAGTGTGCGAGGCGCAGAGAAAATATCCTGGTGAAATGATTTTTATTTGCCATGATTGAATAGTTTAGGCTTTCTGAGAGACGCTTGGGAACGTCTATCGCGGAGACTGGGCGAAGCTGTGGGCCGCAGCCGAACAATCTTGTGTTCCTGAACACTTTGTTTTTGACCCCCGTGGTATACAGACGGGGGTACGTGATAAGGCACTCAAATTAAAGCCTCTTTGGCATACATACCTACTGCTGTAGGCTCCCTATCCTCATTCTGAAGTTTCAAACCGAAGGAACAAAGGAGAGCATCAAAGCGGAGGGCTCGCCGTATTGTGCTCACAAATGGTAAGAGAACCCCCGATGTGAGTTTTGAACATAGATCACAGAGCATGCTTCAATACCATCAAGGCACACCTGAAATTGTTCCTGCACATCTAACATGATCCCGGGCAGCACATAGTTGTTTTCAGATTTTTTGATTTAGAATTAGAATTGCGCATCGTCCCACACAAACATGCACGTGCAAACACACACAAGTCGGGGGAAATTTGACCTCTGCATTTGACCCATCTGTGGCGCATGCAAGGCCACAGAGCAGTGGACAGCTGAGAGCGTCCGGGGAGCAGATGGGGTTAGTGCCTTGCTCAGGGGCACTTGAGGTGCTCTTTTGTTAGTGGCGGGGGTTCGTGCATCCTTCCAGATGGAGACCGGGCCTCGAACCGGCAACCCTCTGGTCCGATGCCTGTCTCCCTCCCTCCCCCGTTTTGACTTACGTTGCACAATGCGCCTGCCGCCTCTGGTTCTAATTGACGCAACAAGATCCCACATGTGTTTCTTTGATTTTCAATATTTTATCAGAACCACCGGTGCTTTGAGACACATTTAGCAAGTTCATACGCCATAACATGCAGTTATGCATTGTCGTCGTGAGCGGTATGAGCTTACCTATACCAACTGTACATACTGAATGAACAAATATAACAATTGTATTCATCGTCTTGATTTTACTCTCAGAACTAAACCACACATGCGATTTATTAATAATGGCGACATGTTTGCTCTAATATAACAAAAGAGAGCCAAAGTCTTGCCTGACTCCCTATTGTACGGCGCAGGGTTTTCTTTCAGCAGATAAAATACACAATTTCTTTGCAAGACCACGTGCGTTCGAGTGTGATTTGTCCTCTGAGGTTGTTACTCTCACATCGTTCGTTCAGTGACTGGAAACCGCCGCTGTTTGAAAGACATCTTTCAGCAGGTACGGTAAACGTATATAGCCTCTACCGAGAGGTGTGTACACGGGCGCCGCTGGGAACGAGAGATGGCGAACAGGCGTTTGACGGGGCTGTTCACACACGCCACAATAAAGCAGTTTGTGCTCAAGTATTTTCTATGATGTGCGGCTTGAAGCGCTTTTGTGAGCTTTTGCGTACACGCAGCGGTGTCTGATATTTGTCTGTGTTTTGTTTTTTTTTGACTGGGAAAACAAAGGAAGCGAATAACGGGGATGGTACACAAAAGAGGACGGGATTTTGTCTGACCCTGTGGTTGGACCTTTCAAAATAATGACTCGCACGATTTAAATATTGAGTATGAGTTACTGATAGATATATATGAGGAAATATGTTTTTCTTCCTTTTTTGTCTCATTTAGGTGTTGATGATGTCACTAAGACACAAAAAAAAGAAGCAGGAAAGGTTTGGTAAACTTTTGGGTTGAGGAGCAGAACGGCACAGTACCATTAAACTCCAAATAATATAAAAAAAATACTTTTAGCTTCTTTCTGGCCCTTGACACATTGTGGTCTGCAGGGAGGGGAAAAGAGAGGCGTGTGCTGTCAAATCAAACTCGTTGTCGGAATGCTGCCACAAGCACACACACACACACACACACACACACACACAGGCAAACCATTGCCGCTCAGCTTCGCAAAATAATACAATGAAATAAAAATCATATATAACTTTAGACAAAAACAAGGGGAGGCTGAGTGAGAGCCAGATAATCAAATTTTGTGAAGTGGGAGCACAGAGCTGCAAAAGGTGTGTGTGTATATGTGGGTGTGTGTGTGTGTGGGGGGGGGGCCTGAAGTTTTGAAATGTACATTGAGGTGTTTGGGGGGGTGGGGGAGGGTGGTGTGCGTGATAGGAGAGGAGCTCACTCATATTGAATGAGCACCGCAACCAGGTCTCGGATTGAGGGGGACCAGCTCTACCACAATTTTTTTTTTTTTTTTTCTGCCCGCGGCCATATTGACTCCAGCCAGGCTGTTGGGCCTGATATGACTGCAGGCTATGTGTGGGCCTGGCGGCCTGGCCGGTTTCCCCATGAGTGTCGGGTGTGTGTGTGTGTGTGTGTGTGTGTGTGTGTGTGTGTGTGTGTGTGTGTGTGTGTGTGTGTGTGTGTGTGTGTGTGGGTGTGTGTGTGGGGGTGGGGGGGGGTGTGGTGGGGGTGGTGGTGTGTGTGTTTGTGTTGGGGGGGGGGTGGGGGGAGGAGAGGGGGGGGGGGGGGTGTCTAAGGTGGGAGAAACTCTGCGAGTGCATTTAGTTTTCCACGGGGCAAATACCCACGCTCCCATCTACCAAATTAACGAGACGAAGCCCCGACGATAACGATTCTGACAGCTTGTCTGTCTGCTGTGCGTCTCGCCGGAGTGAGAGAGGGAGAAATCAGGTCTATAGGGCAGGAATTCCAAAGAGCCTGGTCCAAGGACTGCTCGCCATGGAAATTGAGTTCCCAGAAGACATTTCCATGAATCTAAATTGCAAAAAGAAAACAACTGAAGAAAAACTCCATTCTTGCTCCTACTAATCATGAAAAGCCTATGCATTAACTGGGCGTATACATGTGGCGACACATTAAGGAGTTGAAACGCGTTTACTCCGAAACAGGGCGATAAAAATTCCATTACACTAAAAAGCCAAAAGAACGTTTTCAAATTCCTGTTGTTTATATTGTTGGGGGGGGCTGGGGCTTGCCACAGGTGAAATATTCTTGTGCTGGCACTATACTCAAATAATGACAGGTGTCCACCCTCTGCACTGTACAATTCAGAGAGAGAATAGACTGCGCGGCAGCTCGTCTAATTCACGGCCCAGCACTGTGAATTTACTTGACACTTTACAGCCTCCTGTCAATTCGGAGGTGAATTACGATGACAGATCCTTAAACAGCCAATATCCTGTGTCTGCCTGTGTCTGGGTGGCTGGGGGGTGTGTGTGTGTGGGGGGCGGGGGGGTTGTTTCTTAAACACGCATAAACACTAACGCACGTCAAGGTTGCAGTGTGTTAATGCAAACCAGAAAATGTTTAGAATTGCAAATGAAGTATTTCAAGGGGAAGCCTGTGTTTGCTTGCATCACGTTCCAAACCCAGCCAGTGGCCAATCAGATAGGGGGGATAACACCCCCCACTCATTTGCTTCTTGATCTCTCTCTCTCTCTCTCTCTCTCTCTCTCTCTCTTTCACAGACACACACACACACACACATGCTGGATCCCCCCAAAGAGGAAACATTAGCACACTCAAATATGCTACTTGGTCTAATGCAGAGAGCCACTTTCATCGGCCTCTCTGTTCTGGTGATCATAGATGTCTCCGAGTGGATCATCAAAGTGACACCACGTCAACAAACGACAGCCCTCTATCATCTCTGCTGGGGTATAGGGGGGTTGTTAATAGGTGTATAAAGACATTTCTGGCAGGGACAGGAAAAAGGATTTGTGTTTCTTTTTTTTTTTATCTGATGGTTGCAGTCGATGAGGAAAAAGGAAAAAAGTCTAATTTAATTTACACTGTCAACTGTGAGAACAGCTATAAATAAGGAGTCCTTGTGGTGTGTCAATAATGAGTTTAATAAAAATAAAAATGATCACTGAAACTGAAAATCTGCATTTGACAAAATGCTAATGCTAATTATAATTGAATAAATCAATCAATGCATCCTATTGTTTGTGACGGACAAGTTCATTCCCGTTCAAAACTTATGGATAAATTGCGTGCTCATTTCAGAAAACACGCCCTCCATCTGCACTTTGTGTCAAGTCGAAATGGACTCCCCCTGTGTCCCCATGTTGCTTGTATTTATTTTTTTTTACATCCACCAAAAGCCCCGAAAAAGTTTGGTGTTAAGTTCAACAGGCCTCGTTAACGCAAAAAAAAAACCCACAATACTTGACACCGGCCAAACTGTAAAACGGGCTGCCAGTTCATTCTCGACCTGATCTGCCCTTAAAGTGCGCCATGTGCAGATGCACCCAGCGCACGGAGGCGTCACCGGGATTCTCCTCCCTCCGGGGCAAATCAGAATCAGCTGAAACCGTGCAATGATCGACACGGGTGGACACGAACGTCACGAGCAGCTGCGCAACGCGGTGCGATCCAGCAGCCGTAAATCAATGGCGAAACTAAACTTAATGTTTCTCAGCCGTATCACAGCAAACGTTCATTTCCGCCGTATGCTGTCCTTCAATTGAGATCCTTCATTGTGTTGAGAAAATAGAAAGAATAACTGTAAGTGTAACTGTTGTTTTAAAAGTGCACGGGCTCGCAGAGAGGCCAGCGGACTACCCAAAAACCACAGAGGGGGTACTCGTCATACGCTACACTGCGGCAACACACCTAAAGTATTAGACCGGGGATGTGTGTGCTGTGTGCGGAGATGTGTTCAAAACTCAATTTGTGTAAAACTGGATATTTGCAAAGATTTTTCAGAACAATAGCTGAAAGAAATAAACGGGCGCTCCACTTCACAAAACAGCATGGATTATTTTCCATGTTCCATTGTGTCCAAAGTGTCTGCTAAGAGACCATTGGTGTCCACGGAGGGAGGCAGAGAGGGCAGGTTGGCCGGCGTGGTCTGAGCGCCGAGACAGAAAAAGCTCCACAACATTGTCCGCAGCTTTGTGAGCAGGCCTCGCTGAATTAGACTCGGCCACCTCTCACAGCACCCTCCGCTCGGCAGAACCATCGCGAATCCAGCTCCATTGTTGCGCCTCGTATTGTGACAACCCCATTCTTACCTGACCACAGAGGTTTTAACTATTAACCCAGACCTCCCTCCCCCTCCCTGCAGGTGTGAAGACCCAACATTGGCCGGATTCACCTCTCAAGACTTTTTTTTTTTTTTTTACTTTCTATCAGACGCCGATTAGACCTAATTGGATTGCTAGTAACCCCCTAAATTGCTTGGCTAATAAGGTTTCCTGCTGTCACCCGACCGGGCGCAAAATAATGAATAAATGCCGGGTTTTTTAGGTGTCAGGCTCTGTTGTTTCACACTCAGAAAACAAACAAACAAACAAAAAAAAAGAGCTAAAGTAAAAAGAATGTAATATTTTGCCTCCCTGACATTGAATATTTAACGAAGCGCATTGGTTTAAAGCGTAACACAATGCTCATGCATTGACGTTCCCATTCATTTTTAACCCGCTGAGCTACATATAGTCAGCGGTGTGTGCGCTCAAATCGGTTTTGCATATCTGATTAGGATGCAACATGAAAGCAGGAAATTTAAAAATTAATCACACGTCCAAATGGACATGTAGCTCGGATCAACTGATGGGCACGTTACGCTGCAACGGTTGCATGAAAGTGTTTTGCAGAGAGCAGAGGGCGGTTGTTTGTTGTTTGACGGGTGGCGCGTTGCGTAATGTGTGTGTGTGTGTGTCGTGCGCGCCGGTGCGTGTAACCCCGGCGGGCCGGTGAACCAGAAGATATTCCGGTGACCTCGGGGGTCACACGCCGTCCCCTCCGGTTATGTTTTTTAACACACATTTGTGTTGTGAGACGTGGCGAAGTTAGCCGATAGGATGAGGAACCGCGGTGTGCTGTCACAGCAGGGAGCCCAGGAATATATACGATTCAGCTGGAGGGAGAGAAATGCAAAAAAATATATATATGATGAAATGATGAAGTTTTTCAGGCGTCTCAGCAACTGTGTCAAAATTGTATTCTGAAATAATTCAGGGAAAGAGAGAATGGTCATGGGGGGGGGGGGGGTAAGGTATTCCCCATTGAGAGAATGGTCATGGGGGGGGGGGGGGGTTAAGGTATTCCCCATTGCTAAAAAAAGGTGCAGAGATATTCTTCCAGCTTTTGTCGCTTGAAAACGTATAACATAAATGAACATGTGCACATACCGATGCATGAGAAGACACAACTAATGGGCAACGTAAGATCCATTTGAAACGACTGAGAAGAGAATGTCTGTGTGAATTTATTTTTTATTTTTTTGTCAAGCCACCTAAACCGAGCAGCAGAGGAGGTGTGACTCAAAGTCTGATAACGCAACATTGTCAACCCGTGTAGAAGATTCTCTGTGCCTGTTATGCGTCATCAAAGCCACATCTACGCTTAAATATTTAAGTTTTAAAAAGTTTTGTGTCCGGCGACCACAACCTCAAATGGAGAGTTTTGGAGATGCTGCTAATCTAGTTTGGGAAAAAAAAAAGTCCAGGGTTGCTTTTTAGTCCGAAAGGGCCGAAACAGATTTCTTCTCGTCAAGGACGCAGACCCTCCAGATTGAGTCATCGTAATATGTCTTACCCTGGCAAATACACTTCAGTTTTTAAAGCAGTATTTTAAAATGAAAAAAGACAAAAGCGCTGGAAATCTCTGCCCTCAATAATTCTCAAACATTTCTAAAGTTCTCTATTTAAGGCTCATTTAAAGAAAGAGATACGTTCGGACATAGAATATTATTGTGGATGTAGCCAGTAGCCTGGAGCCTGTTCATACTAGTCAGCAGCGTTAGCAGGACAATGGGCCCCCAGTCTGCGGTGTCAAATGAGGCACTTTGTTAACTCTCCCGATAATCATTTGTTTGCAGTGGCACTCAAACAAACACCCCGCTGTGATACAGTAATGGTGTGATTCATTCACTGTTAAGGCAGTTAGTCAAATCAACTTATCCTGATCGTGTGCTTGTTTTTTAGGTAACTGGGGGGGCGGACTCATTTCCATCATGTATTGTTTCACATTTTGGCTTTCTTTAAAGACGTGCGTTCCCTGAAATGAAGCGGACTAATATCACTCTCAGTGTTAAATAAGTCGCAGCGCGTTAGCTCCGCTTGGTACAGGGACGGCAGCTACTCCAGCCCTGTCCAAAGGTTCAACACTAAATCCATACGCCCTACTGTTTATTTTTGCCCAAAACCACCGGCTGATTTCCCGACTGGTATGTTCCATTGTGAAGGTGAACACGGCCTGTGTGTAAAAACCCTGGAAAAATTAAATGAATTCTCAACATGCTTTGGTCTGCTCCGGCCTTCCAATGAAAATAGCGGACAAGCAGGCGTGCATTCCAACATGTGCATGTGGAGTCTACGAAATGTTTTAACTAAAAACTAATATTATTCAAAATATCATAAAGGTGAACTCAAAAGGTGCTGAAATCACTCAGCCGGCTCTTTTAAACGTTGTCCCTCATCTATGCGTCCCAAATGAAAATGTAAAAATATGCCTTAGGCTGTGGTTTTAGTTAAAAACACACTTCTATTAATAGTCATAACGTCAATGATCAACACGTGTGTTCTTTAATAGTTTAGAGACATTTGTGGACAACATTGGATTTCCATGGCAGAGATGCATGAAGTAAATCACGATTTAGATACAGTAGGGGACACTAAATGTTTGTTTTCATCTTTCAGCGGACTTTGTTGACGGTAACATAAATGCACGGGCCATCATTTCACTTCCAGATCCCGTGATGCCTGGCTTCGCGTTCGGCCCCAGTGTAAATGCAACACCTGTTTGCCACACAGGCCCGGGGTCCATCCGCGACGTGGCCGCCTAATGAGGCGTGGAGCCTCAGGTTGTAGGTTATGGGAACCTGGGCCTCGGTCAGACCCTGGGACTGTGGACAAACAGGGTCACACACACACACAACAGATGAGATCGGATACTGGCCCCATTCACGCTGCAGGGGCCCCCGGAGAGAGACACCATAGAGTCACTTCCTCTTTACTTAAAAGTTCAAATTACTCTTGCTTCCAAACGTTACAAAAAAAGCCTTGGGTAAATAAACTGCTCTGAAAGGATCTAACCTGAACCATTACTTCCCACTGTCTATCTTTTGGTTTCCTTTGGAGGAAGGTTTGCCATTTCGCCTGTCCTGCCATGCCTCGCTTCACCGTATAAACGCCCAGACAGAGGGAAAGAAAATATTACAGCTTAAAAGGCAGTTAATGTCTACATTTGCTGAATTGAGAGGCACATCTTCTGTCAGTTTGCGCTCTCGACCGCGACTCGGCCCGCTCCGGAAGCCTGCCTCGGTGTCAGATTAGCGGCGAGTTGTTCATGAAGATACAGCTGGTTACCCTCATTTCATAACCCCCCCCCCCTCCCTCGTTTGGCTTAGAGCCAGTACAGTAGTGGTAAATAGAGTAAATACAGACAGGTCTTGCAGATGCTAATGTACTTAGCGTTAGCGGTAAACAAAATGAGATTACCGGGGAGGGAAGGCAAGCTCCGAATTTGATTTACTCAGGCTTAGCGTAAACAGCTTGTCAACTCCTGCTCCGCTGCTACGGAAAGGCTGCGGAATGTGTATTTGACTAACAAGCACAGTGAGAGTGTGTTGCTTTTTCTTTAAAGGCAATTGTCACTATAATTGGAAGTGACTGCGAAAATAGGGCATGTGAAGCACATAGCATCAAAATATGTATTATTGTACTTTTTTTCTTTCTACTTTTGTTCTCCCTTTATGTTTGTTGTCGTGTTAAGAGTGACGGCAGGGGTGGGGTGTGGGGGGGGTTTAAGGCAAATAGCTGGCGATCAAATCTGTGCAGTTGTTATAATAACAGAATCTGCATAATGCTCCATGAAAACACACAAACAGGTTCAGCGCAAAGTACAGCGCGCGAGAGAGAGAGAGATCACCTAAATGTTAGTTAGTGTGTCCGTGTGTCTCTGCACACATTACCATAATCCACAGCATAATCCAGGGACGGCAGCGCAGGCCTCTCCGTAACGAGGCAGATAACGAGCGCAAGGCACCACTCCTTATGGGAACTCAGCTAAATGAGATGGAACCAGGCTTAGTGCTCTTATTATATGATAAATAGGATTTTTCTAAGTTCGAATTTTCTGGAATGTTCACTTTTTTTTTTCTTGGCATTTTTTTTCTCTTTTTCTGTGCTGATGGCTCCAGTAGTCATATTATTCCTTCCCTCACACTGTGGGGAGAAAGTTTTCAATGTCCCCCCGCCTCCCATAAAGAAAGGCAGGCTAATTGCATGTCAATAATTCAATGCTTAATTTTAATGACCAGGAGAGTTCATTTATTCTGCCGTCTAGGCTGCCTGACGATGTGATTAATAGGGATGAAAGATAAAGCTTGCAGAGGAGAGGGGGGGGGAGAGAGAGAGAGAGAAAAGAGTGAGAAAAGCGCGGAGAGATAGATAATGTTAGGATCTTCTATTCTCTTCCTCCCTCCGCCCTTCTCAGGTGTCAGGAAGGTCTCGCAGACTCCCTGAGTCGACAGTTTGGAGGAGCGCGTGTGCCTGGGAGGAGGTGGAGGAGGGGACGGCAGGGGAGAAAGTGTCTCTGGGTGCACTCGACGTCCTCGCGAGCATCCAATCAGGAGGCTTTCAGGAAGGAAGTGGCAATTTGGTACGTTATGTGGGTCCATCCGGCGCTCATAGGTCCAACACGGTGTGGAGGGGGCGTACTTTAATAACGAACTTTGAATCGCTTTTCCATTCAAAGTTTTGTTGGGTTATCGTCAGGAAAAACGATTATCTTGCATTATCCTGAGCGGGGTGCAAGTTTCGGTCTGTGCAAAAGCCCGGCGGTTATTGCCCGCACATTATTGGGAACGGAGCCAAAGCTTCAGGAGTGGAGGAGCCCCCTTAAGGTTTTTCTCCCCCCACTCGGATTGGACGGAGATGAAGGCACCGCGGACCACTCCTCACAATGGAAGCACTTCCTCCGGGCCCTAATGGCCTCTGAGCCACAGCTTTTGTCCCCTGATTAGCCGGCCTATTCAGGGCTCAGCCCCCTAATTGCGTCGCCTGTTTAGCTAGCCGGCATTACAGTAAGAATTAATGAGACACAATTACTGCGCCCAGGAAATCCCCTGTCCCAGCGACCACTCCGATCTGCTGAGGAACCCCAATGAATAAAACCTCCTTGAGTTGAGGAGAATTCAGCCTACTGTCTGAAAAAAAAAAAAGAAAAGAAAAGTGGAGCACAAGGTCCCCCCCCCCCCCTCTTTCGCAGGAGGAAAAAAAAAACCGACATGTATTTATTCGAAGCTATCTCATAATTAGGCCCTAGAGTGAATGAGTGAGTGAGTGAGGGAGAACAGGGGAGGAGACGGCAGAACGAGAGAGAGAGAGAGAGGGGGGGGGGGGGGGGGAAAGAAGCTTTCAATAGGGGAGAGAAAGAAGCTTTCAATAGCAAAAAAGGCCTACAGATACAAAAGGCAGAAGAATGACAGGCACAAGAGTGAAACCTGCTCGGAGAAATGAGGAGGAGGAGGAGGAGGAGGAGGGCGGGTGGCAGGCAGGAGAGATGGATGAGAGTGGGGGGTAGGGGAGTCAGATGCTGATCCAGACCTGCAGTTCAGCTCCAGAAAGCATCTCATCGGTCCAGTTTTGTGAGAAAAACAGGGAAGCAGCTCCGGATGGGCAGCCCAGTGTATGCTAATGTGACCACGGGGACACACAAAAGAACCCCTCAAGGGTTACTTTTTCCAACACGATACGCAACAGTATCTTTGGGTCGTTCACGCACCAACAGCGTTTTTTTGGGGGGGGACTGCAGATGAAAACGTTGGAAAACTGCTTCCAAGATGGGACAGTGGCTTCTGGAGTCCAGGTCACCAGGAGAAAGAGAGCCTGCCAAGAGTCCCGTACATTTGTTTTCGACAGCTCTAAAGCGATCATGGCCTTCGTTTTCTTCCCAGTTCGGTTGCATGGGTTGGAGGCGAAACGACCTTCATGCCAAACGTCCTCGGTAAGCATCCGGTAGCGTGTAAACTTCGAGCAGTTTATCGAACATTCGCAAAACAAACAAAAACGTTACTTGCTGAATATGCAGCAATGCTTCAGATTAGCTTCATTTTTATGATGAATGCTCGCATAGCTTCAAGATAGCTGTTTTTGCGCAGATTAAACCGAACCAAGGCGTGACATGTTAATAAGTGCACTTTAAACAACATTTACACCCATTTTTATATTTTGTCTTTACTCGTTCCCTGATGTAAATCTATTCCTCGGTATTTACCAGATTGTCATATCATCTTCTCGTCTCGCGCTTTGCATGAAAACAACGGTGAACAATCTTTCTACCCCTTTCCACCTCTTTCTACCCTGCCCCAAATCAACACAGGAACAATTTATAATAAATATATATATATATATATATAAATATATAATAATAAACAGGTGTCAGAGGATCATCCACAACAGCAAGGATATGGAATATTATTACTGCGCGATAGAGTGTGGATCCTTCAGCTCTGGGGTCGCAGATACGTGCGCAATGAGGACGTCGAGAGACGCTCTGTGCTCACGGGTGCGCCCGCTCTATCTGCCGTAGCCGCTCAGCCCTGCGACAAGAGTGGACCAGTTAGGCAGCGGAGATAAGGCCGCATGGTTGACATTTCTCCAGCCGTAATTAGCGCGGACATCTCAGTCACTCATCAACATTCCGTCTGCGGCACTTCGCCGAAGAGGCGCTGATCAAACACTGAAGCGCATCGATCGTCGGCGCGGAGTCGCGTGGTCCACGAGTGCAGCTCGGCGGGAAAAGAGCGCGGCGGGCGCTTTCCCAGTTCCCCTCCGTGCCGTTTGGGAGTTCTGAATTTGCCCAAGATTAGCCGCCATTAAGAGGATTATTACTTTTGTATGTATTTAAAACACTGGCCTACTCATTTCAGGAATGTTCACTGGGGCTTTTAGAGTATTGTGTTTACTCACCTGTCAGTCTGTTTTTCTTTTTCGATCCCTGATGGGAAACAAGCCCCCCCCCCACCCACACACACACACAATCTCACACCTTACCCACCCTGAGCACTCACTGCAGCCGAGTCTGATAGCATTGCTTGCAAAACCTTGTACATTAGCCCCGGTGTTATCTTCACTGGGAGCCTGTCTGTCTCAGGCCAGCTCAGAGCGCTTTACCTGAATGGCCTTTGTTTCCCGGCGGCGACCCCCCCCCCTTTAGAGGAGGTCGCAGCCTGGAGCCATTCCACCCTGGATCCGGCCCTCCTCAGGTTTCCCCCCCCTACCCCTCTCTCTCTCTCGCACACAAAAAGGACGGGAAGAATAGAGGGAGGGTAGGGAAGAGCGAGGCAGATGTAAGAAAAAAAAGGGAGGTCAGAGGCTCAGGTGAGATTAGCGTGTAGCCTGTCAATCAAGCCATCACACAGCATAGCTCAGGGGAGGCTCGCCTCGGTGTCCCCCTCTCCCCGTCCACCTCTGCTCCCCTCCAGCTCGGCGTGTCTTTCGCGGGAAAGTGAATCACCCTGATTCACCCCATCACCCCCCCACACACACACACACACACACACGCGCAATTCCCATACATATTGAGATATCACAGTTTTAATGCGGCTTTTGTTTTTGCATCTAACGGTAACTATGACACACGAAACGAGCCCTCAACAGCCAGTTAAAGTATTATACCAGAACTTTCCCATGTATTTATATATATGTTTTAATTGTATTAGACTATGCTTCGTGTGTTGACTTTGGCAAGTGCGGTATATCGAATTTAAGACTCTCCCATAAATGACATTTTTGGACGGCAGCACCTAATAGTTATCCTGACAGAGGGAACAGACAGTGTGCACATCATTTTGCTCGAAAATGACCCAGATTCAGATTTAAAACTCAACAAAACTTGACTTCATGAGCATTGCGCCTGCCGTGCCAACTAACTAGCCGGGTTACACAAACCAGGCTTTAAGGCCGCCCCTTTTGCGAAGCGTAAAAGCTCAGTAAGAATGCAGTCACAACCCCTCATGTTTATCCTGCTTGATTGCGCAATTAGCCCAGCTCAGCAGCCCACTTACATTGTTAGCAGATGCCAATCTTAACGGTGTCACTGGCTGATAGAGGCGTCCTGAGTCCGTAGGAGGGGAGATAAGATCGTCAGCCGGAGAGTCAGACCATTATTAGCCTGTTCCTCACCTGCCTGATGCGATCAGTGAGACATGAGACACGGTGCCCTCCAAAGAGCTCCGTCCGCCCGGCTGACCTCCCTACAGCAACACCGCGGTTTCAATTGATCCAATTATGGGTTTGCCGGAGAAGAGGCCGTACGCTTATCGTCAGCGTCAGGTGTGAGCTTTCGTCACTCCGTGTGGTTGCACATCGCACAGTTGGATCTGTAAATGAATGGATGAAACAGGGCCGACAGAGCATTGATCCTGTGAGAGCACGTATCCTCTGAGGAAGGCTAATAATGATCATAGATTAATCCAATGCATAGCCTGGTGTCTGTGACACGGTCAATATATTTTTTTTTTGCGGGGTAACTACAATGTTAATTACCAATTTATATGAACAATATGGATGGAAACAACATCTTGTAAACAGCAGCAACCCCTCGACCACCGAGCTACACAGAAAGAATGAATAATTCAGATTATTGGCATTTGATTTTAATTTGGAGTCTGTGAGATGTCAAAAAAAAGTTAAATTACCATATTCTCTCCCAATTACATCTGTGTGTGCCTCATAACACGTCAAGATGTGTCGTTTATGTGTTTTTATGCCGTGTGTATTATTTTATTTCGTCATTTTTACTCGAAGGCCGGTCCGTGAAAACATTGTTTCACATTAGAGTCCCAAAAACCTAGATTTATACTGTAAACAATGCCACTGTAAACGTAAATCGACATGTCTTAATCGCACTGCTACCGAGCCATACAGGACTCTCAGCCTCTGATGTGAGCAGAAGGAGCATACGGTGGTTTGATTGGAGTCACAAACACCACAAGGTCATTTGTGTTTTACACATCTGCTACCTCGCCGCGTCTCAGCCCCTCCGCGCCCCCTGGAACCCGTTCCCACTTCGCCACCTTGTCGTTTTCCTGTCTCTCACTCTTCCTCCTTCCCCCTGTCTGGCGGTCATCCTTGCCCTCGCCATCTGCTTCACCGTGTGCCCCACACGGAGGCGGAGGGAGATGAGGGAGGAATAAAGCGCCGAAGAGGAGAAGTAGACACGCGGTACATACATTTCCTGACTCCGGAGTCACTTTCTACGGCTGCTTTCGCAACAACATCGAACCCGACTACGTTTTCGTAAAGATATCTTTGGCGGGAGCCAGGCTGACTCACTCACGACGAGCTCGGGCCGCTTTCAGACATGCATTCATGTCTAGAAATTGACGTCCACTCTTTCAAACTGTCAGCAGAAAATTATCGCTCGGCGGCAGGGTCCAACATTCATAAGGATTCGTCTAAATGACGCAGGTAGCGGATGAAGCAGCGGCAAAAAAGAAAAATCCTAAATGGACTGCTTTGAGAAAATGCTGCCTTTTTTTTTTTGCTTTCTGCGAGGTAACTGTAGACTGAGCAATTGTTTATGGTTTGGGAAAGCTATGTATAATCTCAGCTATGGGAGCCGCTGGCCATAAACATTTTGGAATGTTTGTCTCATATTATGCAAGTTTCCACCCCAGATAGAAACAAACTGGCTTTGTGCTATAAACCGACATTTTGGTGAAACCAGCATCGCTCGATCGAGATAGAAGTCGGACATCTTTCAATCTCCATTATTGTGGCCCCCTCAGACTATAGTCAGGGCGAAATTTGACACTCACGACCTACGTTGATCTAAATGTGGGATTCTAGCAAAAGCACATGTACCATGTCTCTTATTGTTGACATATAGGGTGAAAAAACATACCCCTAAATTCTATGAAATATGAACGTTTACGTCCCCCTTCTGTTTCGGTAACACTTGCAAAAGAAACGTTTTCTTGACTATGAATGGCATCAATCTCGTCACACAGCATGATTTATCCAGGTGTGGAGCAAACAAAGGGGATCCTGTCCAATACGCTACACAGCGCCAACTTGGTTTAATCCTATTATAGGTGTACTGCACGACGATGCCCGCGTAAGAGGCCAAGCGCCAACGGCTCCTTGTAAACCCAAAAAAAAGAGAGAGGAAGGTGTGTTACACTGAAGTTCAGGACAGCCGTAAATGCTGATGTTTCCATCACTGTATATAAAAACCGGCGAGTTCAGCAGACACCCCAGGCGTCTTAGCCGACGCTGCGAGATCTAAATAAGGGATTTTTTTTGCTGATAGCACTTGACACGGAGAGACATTAATACCTTGAGAGGAGGTCAAAGGGGCACAGGTAGAGGTGGAATGGCATGTATTCAAAGGCTGCGTGAATGGTAATGAGATGAGTTAATTACCAGGACTCGCTTTCACATACCCTCCCTGTAGAAATGAATACAGACACCTCGTGACCCCCGTGACCCCTCGGCAGTCTGGCCAGAATCAGCCCCGAAGCAACCGGAGGAGCACTTCCTCAGAGTCCCGCCGCCGCGTGCGGCGGAGACAACAAGGATCCGAAGACAAGTGTTCCACCCCATGCGCCGAAACCAGATGGCCGGTCTACCGGTGTAATTGCTGTCCATGTGTTGTTGTTCCAGGCACGCAGGCCTCATCTCCAGTTACGCGCACGGGTTAAAAGGAAAAAATGATCAGCTCCCGCAATGATACAAGCTTGTGTGTGCGTTTCCTGAGCGAGAGGGGTCTCTGCGGGCTCGCTGAGCTTTCAGGACGGAGAGAACAAGTTGCACGCTGTTTTACAAGAGCGGGGATCAATCTGACAGGGGTGTCAAGTAGCAGGCACCGTAGCGGCCAAAAAGCAGACCTCTGTTGGCTGGCCAGATTCTTGTGGCATCGGATGGCTGCGAACGGCAAACAATCAGACGATAACACGCGCACTTGGCCCGGGGACGGCGGCCAACCTCTGTGCGTTCTTTGGCTGCCGGCTCAGACTCTCCTTGTGGAAGAAATGTTGTTTTTTAATTAGTGGTGAAAGTGAGAAACGAATCTGCTTCTCCCGTGGTTTAAGCCATAGCCCACCCCACGGATGTTTTGTGACGTTATGAAACTGAGCTGCTTAGCAACGTAGCAACACTCACTTTTCCCTGTTTGTATAAGCCAAGGTCTTTTTGTGAAGGTCGCCACAATAATTTGTGATTTGGACGGTATAAAAAGAGTAGTGTGGAGATGAACGGACGTTTAGGTATGACTGGGTTATAATCTATCTTATCTTATAAGGCATAATCAAGAAAATAGTAGATGCAGTGTGCTGTAACTAACATATTAAACAATTTGCTCGCGCTAGGTAAATCAGATGTAATCTTTTAATAATAAGAGCAGAATTTTGTCATGCATACACAGTACACATATTACAGTCAAACATTTTAGTCCAAGTAGAATAAGTGTACAATTTGACCAAATGCTAGGATCAGGAATAAATCACCAGGAGGCCATTGAATCGTTCTAAAGCCAGTAGCGATTTATTAACTCTTTTGGTAAGCCGTTTTAGAAAATGGCACAGAATTGCCTATTTTGTGAAAAAGGGGAGCGCTCCTTCGCGAGATATGGCCACCGAGAGGGACAGTGGCTGTAAGGGAGGATTTACGGGGGCCTCCTGTCCTCCCAGCAGTAGGTTGATTGGAGGGGCTGGCTGTGTTTGTTAAGGTAATGGGCCCAAGGTGGGCTAATTCACAGGGTACACGCGCCGTGCTCCGTCACCTCGGGAGTTAGCCAGGGCCGCCGGCGGGGGCTGGGGGTGGGGTTGCTCTCCCCCACCATCCCCTCTGCAGGGCCGCGGCGGCTCCTCCAGCCCCACCTGAAAGTGATTACCAGGCCGGCCGTGAGCAAACAAGCCCCATATGGAGAGTCTATAGTGGGGCCGGGGCTGGAGCCCGGGGAAGCCCTCCTCCAGCCCTTTGGAGAGAAGAAGGCCTGAGCAAACACGGCTAATGAAGTCTTAACAAGCGGCCCCCGGGTTAGCGCGAGCCCGCTAAATGCCAGCGAGGCTCTCGGAATTGTGTCCGGCAGATTGGATAAATCTCCTCGAAGCTTTTCCTTTTAGGAGATAGAGTCGCATTAGCATATCGTCTCGGCATCTCGGGAGGCAAGTCCCGGATCTGCGAGAGCAGTCACGCTCGGTGGGCTCCCTTCTTTCTTTTTTTCCCCCCCGCCGGAGCACTTGATTCCGACGGACGGAAAGGGGACTTGAAATTGAGCACATTGACTTTTGGATGTGGATGTGACTGTGGACTTTATTCATTGGTCACAGAGCGTCTGTTTGAGGGCTCGTTTTGGGGCGGGGAGATTTTTTATTTTTTTTGTTCTTTCCACAGCGTCGCAAATAGGAGATGAGGCTTTCTCGGAATGAATCATTATCTGGGCACAGACACCCTGCCCTCTCTCGCCCTCGTCTGTCCTCCCTGTGTTCCCTCCATCGCCCTCCCACACCGCGACCGGCGCCTTGACCTCACTCCCTTTTTCATTACGCGTCCCTCTCCGCACATCTCAAATGCCGGGGGTTTATTATTGAGAAAAATATCACACCATCTTTTGTGGGCACAAACAAACACGCACACACCTACCTCCACGGCTCTGACCAGCCGAACTCTTGTTTCCTAATCAAAAGCAAACAGCCATTAACAGAGCTCCTTCCTTGTTATCTCTCGCTGGCAAGTCACTTAATCAGCCGGGGCTCGGCAGATGTTGCTCAGCTCTGTCTGGGTGCCTCACATGATAAAGGCCTGGCTCCACTCCAAACACAAGACGAATAAACTTAAACTCCAATACCACCCTGGCCCCTGCACACAATGTTGTCCAAGGTTTGGATAGAAAACAGGGAAAGGAAAATCATTTTTTAAACACTGCTTGCACTTTGAGTACACGCATAGCCCTGAGTGTGTGTGCGTGTGTGTGTGTGTGTGTGTGTGTGCTCACAATGGAGGACAAAAACACCTCCCTCTTGTTGGTGGGATGAATATCGAGTTTCGAACAGATGTGCCGATCACATGTCTGGCCTCGCTTGCCTCGCTTTAGCAGAAGCTGCGTTCATTAAAATTCTCCATGCCATGCCAACGCAATATTAATTACACCATACCAGATGTGATTGAAGTTCGACAAAATGAAATTATGAGCAGATCTTGGTGGAACCCACACTTGGAGCGGCGCTGCACAAACACCGAGATCACTCGATCGAGTCCCATTAAAGTAAAACTCCTGCATGCAATATTTCACTTGGCTAAAGTAAGACAACTTACGGGAAAGTAAAAGCACTTGCTGAGCAGCAGGGTGACTCCTGGGTCATGTTTTGTAACTTTGTCGCTGACAAAGTTGAAATGTAAGTGAAACTTGAATTGCCTTTGGGCAATTAAATGACTTTAAACACCAACTCATCATATTTTTTCTATCTGTTAAAGGGAACGTGTAAAGACACCATACGTGTCCCCAAGTCTGAAATTCAAGAAGGGTTCAAGGATCTCACCCGTGCATTTTAATAGCACTTTAATGAATGTAATTAGATACCTCTCCCATACTGCAAATATGCATCAGATGTGTGCAGGGGCACTTTTCCGAGCACCGTCCTATAACAGGCCAGTATTTACATTAGTAAATAAAGACACACCATGCAGGTCGGATGAGTGTGGAGATCCTCGCGCGGCCTCCGCGAGTGGCTCTGGCTCAGTGTGGTCTGTGCCTCGCGCAATTACGCCACCCGCAGAGCTCTATGCAAGCGTTAAACGAAACATTAGCACCTCATTTAAAAAATAAAACAGCTTCTCACAAGGACAGACAGCTCCCTGGGTAGTCTTATCATGCGCAAATTAGCCAATTTACCAGACCTCTCTCTCTCTCTCTCTCTCTCCCTCTCCCTCTCTCTCTCCAGAAACAATCATCAGAGGGGAGACGCTTCCTCGTTCTGCCCGTGTGTGCTTGTGTGTGCGCGTGTTAACTCCTGTTGTAGTGTGACACTATCAAAGATTGTGTGTCGTGTAGGAAGTTACGAGGCAAGTGAGTCAAAAGTTGCCACAGGGGAAGTCTGTGAAAACAGAAGCTAGATGCACTGCAAGCAGCGCCTACGTAATGCAACAGAAGCGTTCCACATCACATAACTATAATGTAGGTTATGATATGGAGTAGAGTTTGTGGAGCTGTGATTGATTTGTTTATTTGTTTTCGAAACAGCAGATACTCTGGGTTTGAGGTGCATTCATAGATTCATTTAGCTGTTTAGAGTCTGAATTCCTACGAGACTGTGCGTAAAGGCGCTTATTCACAGGTATAGCGTGGTCATTGGGATGTGTGGCACCTCTGCATCCGCATCCACGCACATCTGTGCCCCACGCACACGCGCACCGGATAAAACCAATATGATCATGGGCAAAACAACAAAACATTTTAGGGTGAAGAACAAAAAAATCCGAGTGACACGGGGGTGGGGCGCTCCACCCGTGCCGCTCTGTGATTGGAGCAGCGGCCCGGAAGGCGGTGCCAGTCCGCCCGTGGTATATATCGACAGCGCTCCGTCTCGGTGCTGATGATTTGTGTGAGATTCGGGACTCAGGCGGCTGAATGGTGGTCGTGGTGGGGGTCTTTTTTATTCGGGAGACAGACTGAAGGCCCCACATCTTCCCATCAGCGGCGATCGGACGGAAAGCAGCACTTTGGGGGATTTTATTTTATTTTTGTATTTTACCACCAGGCTTTGTGAGGATACCGCGAGCGGCTCCCAGCAGAACGGGGATCCTTCTCTCAGCCATCTTGCCTGCTGCTCGCCGCCCCGGAGGCTGTGTTCTCCTCCTCCTGCTGCACCTCCTCAAAGTAAACACGGCTCGCACACCGCTCGCAAGTCAGCGCGAGCTCCAGAGAGGGACGCGAGATGGGCTCGCTCCGCGTCGTCTAACGAGACCGGAGCCAAGAGCAGGCGGCTGCGGGGATTTTATCGCGGTTTGCGCCGTAGCACGAGAGAGAGGGGGTGGGACGCGACCCCCGCCGGAGACATGGACCTGTTTGGGATATACCTGCTCCTCTCACTCGCCCTGCTGCCGCGCTCCAGCTGCACCACGGCCAAGGAGATCACCTGTCAGGAGATCGCCGTGCCCCTGTGCAAGGGCATCGGCTACAACTACACCTACATGCCCAACCAGTTCAACCACGACACGCAGGACGAGGCGGGACTGGAGGTGCACCAGTTCTGGCCCCTGGTTGAGATCCAGTGTTCGCCGGACCTGAAGTTCTTCCTGTGCAGCATGTACACGCCGATCTGCCTGGAGGACTACAAGAAGCCGCTGCCGCCGTGCCGGAGCGTGTGTGAGCGCGCGCGGGCCGGTTGCGCTCCGCTCATGAGGCAGTACGGCTTCCCGTGGCCGGACAGGATGAAGTGCGACCTGCTGCCCGTGCAGGGCAACCCCGACACGCTGTGCATGGACTACAACCGGACCGACTCCACCACGGCGTCGCCCGTCCTCTCCAAGCCCACCAACCACCCGGCCAAGGGCCACAACCCGTCCAAGAGCAAGCCCAGCAGACCCGGCGTGCCGGGGAAGTACAAGCCGCCCGCGGCGCCCTGCGAGCCGGGCTGCAAGTGTCTGGAGCCCATGGTGCCGGTGAACACGGAGCGTCACCCGCTGTACAACCGCGTCAAGACGGGCCAGATCACCAACTGCGCCATGCCGTGCCACAACCCGTACTTTACGCACGACGAGCGCGCGTTCACCGCCTTCTGGATAGGACTGTGGTCCGTGCTGTGCTTCGTGTCCACGTTCGCCACCGTCGCCACTTTCCTCATCGACATGGAGCGCTTCAAGTACCCGGAGCGGCCCATCATCTTCCTGTCGGCCTGCTACATGTTCGTGTCCGCGGGCTACATCGTGCGCCTCATCGCCGGCCACGAGAAGGTGGCGTGCAACCGGGAGTTCGAGGTGGAGCACATCCACTACGAGACCACCGGGCCCGCGCTGTGCACCGTGGTCTTCCTCCTCATCTACTTCTTCGGCATGGCCAGCTCCATCTGGTGGGTCATCCTGTCGCTGACCTGGTTCCTGGCAGCCGGCATGAAGTGGGGCAACGAGGCCATCGCCAGTTACTCCCAGTACTTCCACCTGGCCGCCTGGCTCATCCCCAGCATGAAGTCCATCGCGGTGCTGGCGCTGAGCTCGGTGGACGGGGACTCGGTGGCGGGCATCTGCTACGTGGGCAACCAGAACCTGGACAACCTGCGGGGCTTCGTGCTGGCCCCCCTGGTGATTTATTTGTTCATCGGCACTATGTTCCTGCTGGCCGGATTCGTGTCGCTGTTCCGGATCCGCAGCGTCATCAAGCAAGGGGGCACCAAGACGGACAAGCTGGAGAAGCTGATGATCCGCATCGGCATCTTCACGGTGCTCTACACGGTGCCGGCCACCGTCATCGTGGCGTGCTACTTTTACGAGCAGCACAACCGGCAGACGTGGGAGATCACGCACAACTGCTCCAACTGCCTGCTGGAGCGCGACCGCCGCAGCCCGGACTACGCCGTGTTCATGCTCAAGTACTTCATGTGCCTCCTGGTGGGCATCACGTCCGGCGTGTGGATCTGGTCCGGCAAGACGCTGGACTCGTGGAGGACTTTCTGCACGCGCTGCTGCTGGGGCAGCAAGGGCACCGGCGGCTCCATGTACAGCGACGTGAGCACGGGCCTGACGTGGAGGTCGGGCACTGCCAGCTCCGTGTCCTGCCCCAAGCAGATGCCATTGTCCCAGGTTTGAATGAGGGAGAAGAAGAAAAAAACAAAAGCAGCTTAGAAAAGGAGCGCTAATTGTTTGGGAGATAACCCATCAGTCCCGTGTCTTAAACCAATTTGCATCGTAATGAACTGCTGCTGAGGTGTAACCCCCCCCCCCTCTCTCTCCATCATCCTCCTCCTCCCATACATCCACACAGGCACACCTCTGTGAGGAGAAGTGACTGAAACAATGTACCTGGCATTCACAGGGGTTATTACCTCTCTGTTTATATGTGTTAGTGGTCATGGGTGTTTTGAGACACTCTGGGGGGCCCCAGGCAAAAGTAACAAAACAAAAAACGACACTTTTGACAGCGCAAGTAGCATGGTCCCCCCTATAAGGTGGGCTCCCAACGTGTCATTGCAGTGTCTTCTATGTGGAAAGACATTTAAGGGGGTTTCAGGTGCTGTGGACCAATGTGAACAGCCGTCTTTGGCGGCCCCCCCATCTAGCTCTAGGCTCTAGGCCATTGCCTAGTTTGCCTGCCCCCTTGCAACGTCTCTGTTAGTGGTACATGTGTTTTTTGTTTTTTTTTAAACAAACTTTTCAAGCTTCATACAAAGAGCAATTTTTTGCCTTTTTTTACCATTTTATCTACATAGTGCCAGATAACATTGTATAATTCAATCACGCCGATGATAGTTTAAATTAAAGCCTTAATAGTGGCCCGGTATTTTTTTTTTACGGGTCATTCGTTTTGTAATTTCAAATGTATTTATATAAAAAAAAAACTATGTAAAAACTTGTACATTTGTGTATAAAAAAAAGAAAACTTTATAAGCTATTGTAAATGTGTACAAAGTGTAGATGTCTCTTTTTGTGAGAAAGCAAATATGACCTTTATTTTGACAATAAAACATGTGATAAATCTGAGGACCTGTGTAACTTTGTAGTGCTTTCCGATGCAAGTAGAGAAGTTTTTTTTCTTCTTTTTCTTTCGTTTACAACCCCCCACAGCCAATGTGAGCATATTTTGTGGATCCTTGTGGTCACCATATTGACGATGGCAGCGGCAATAGCAGCTTTGGAGAGTCCTGGCTAAAAGGGAAGCCCTTTTAACCATCACAGGCCGGTAATTAGAGGCAGGGGTTGAGTTGGAGCATCTCCATAATTGTTAAAGTCCTCTTCACAGGCCTGCCGAAGCCCGCTTTCTTAATTTAGTAAAAGAGGGAGTGAATGGGAGGGGGGGGTATAAATGCGGGGAACGGACCCTTTTCATCTGCAGAAAACTTTGATCTCTCTTTTTCAACAGCCCCGGAATAAAGGTGGTGTGTATTAGGAGTGTCTGTCTGATGTGCCAAGGTTCCCCCTAAACGTCCCCATTTGGATGCTTTGATGGACGTCCCACAATTGAAAGAGTATTCTGGAGCCTCTCTCTCTCTCTCTCTCTCCTTTTTTGGGGGGGGAATTGTCAGAGCCGAAACCTGCCAGAGCCCCCCTGCGTCTTGTGTTTGGTTTTTTCGCAGGGCCTGAATTAAAACATCTTCTCCCTCGGCTCAAGCTGTGGCAGTGAGTGCAGGGGCCTTGACATGAATGATATTGAAATAGCAATGAAAGCCCCACAGGTGGTCTGTTCACATGGTCTCACATCTTAGGAGCCTCTAATCGAGGCCTTCTCGCTACAAATGTATCTGGTTTGGTCCCAATTAACCCAATGCACTGGCATAAGATGATACTCAGCATAGAAATGCCTTTGATTTACTGGTCAATAGTGACAGAGGGCTTTGTACTGTCTTTGCTTTGTTCCTGACGTTTATTTTATTATTTTTTTTATTTTTTTCCCCCCTACACTCAGGCTGCAGATGTGAAATCACGAAAGCTCCCTTTTCAGTGTGGTGTTGAACAATCCTCCACCGCCGCCGTCAGCGTAGGCAACGCCGATGTGTGTAAAAAAAAAAAAAACAATTATGTGCCAGAGTTTTGCCTCCATGTAGGCGGGCGCACGACACTTGTGAGCGGTTTCACGGTTGGCATCGAAAGGGTCAAATTTGGGAGCTTCACTTATGTTGTTCAGTCTCGAGTCTGACACGTGGCCCTGCTGGAGCATTTGTTGGAGTGCTCCAATCATACAGTCCCGTTTGAATCATCCAGTCTTGCAGCTCCGGTTGTGTGTTTTTTGGGTGTTTACTGAAGTGAGCATCTTCGACGCTGCCGGCCTCACGGCAGTGTCATAGGTGTAGAGCCCCATCTAGCGGCGAAATAAATCCTGCACACATATCTGTGGCGAGTACCACGGAACAGAGTGAGATTTTAATGGTCAAATTAACGTCATTCTCGACTTTTTCCCTTTAGGGTCTTGGTTTCGGAAACCAGAAAATGTAAGTGCACCGCACAGGTCTGACGTCGAACAAATTGTTGTTCCCACGACTCACTGTTATTTTGCCAACTTTACATGAAATGTTTTTGGTGCAAAGGACCATTTTTAAGGTAATGCTGGAGATGTAAATTAGAAGTAAACAAAAAAAAAAAAGAAAATGCAACTTAGCGCAAAACATTATTTTTTTTTAATACAAAAAAGCAAAACGTGAAATTTAAACCATGAACACAACATATTAAACACTCCTGAAATCGATGTAATTTGCAACCATTTGCAAGTTGACTGAAATGAAATGTCATGTGCGTAGCCTATATTCACAAATAACAATTTGTTTCACCGGGCTAAAATAGATGTATTGGGGTAAAGTATGACCACCTTTCACTTGTAACAAAAGAAGAAGTGTGACGAATCACACACTTTGACACATACTGAGCAAAAAAAATAGAAACCCAACACTAGACTGAGCAAATGCACAATGCCACAGGGTGGCCTTTTATTGTGACCATCCCAATTGCACACCTGTGCAATAATCATGCTGTCTCATCAGCATCTTGATATGCCACACCTGTGAGGTGGAGGGATTACTGGGCAGAGGAGAAGCGCGAACTAACAAAGATTTAAGCACAATATTTGAGAGAAGTGGGTACCATGTGTACAAAGAAATGAAAAATGGGAGCCGAAACAAAAGTGCTGCGCTTATATTTTTGGCTTGTAGATGAACTTCCACATACCAAGATTCGGAGTCCTGTTTTTTTTTTAGCAAAGATTCTGTTAAGATTACAATTTTATTGATTGTTGAAATAATCAACATTTACATACCGCAAAGCGCACTGTCCCATCCCACATGCCCCAGCACCCACAGACCAACTGGCCAGGGAACATAAAAAGGCAGCATGTCCCGGCTTGGCTCTGTTCTCCCCCAAACATTATAATTTAAAGGTGAACAGCCTGTTTCCTCCATTAGGTTGAACTTTACAGGGGGAAGAGTAAGGAGTCAGAAGTGGCTCCCACAGACAGTGCAGGGCCGGCACAATTGGCGGGTAATAACCGGTAATGGCACAGGTCAAGTCTGAGTTTATGGCTTATTTTTTTATGAGGGAGTGTTTTCGCGGAAACAAGTGACGCGTTATTGGGGAGGGCGGGGGCTGGTTCTCACGGCGGCCTGCCGTGGCTTGTGGCAACTTTTGCATAAATCAGGTGAGTGACAAGTCCCCCCCCCCCCCCCACCATGCACCCGTCGAATAAGCCCCTCTCTGATTGAAATGTCTACACCCCTCACCTCCGTCAAGGGTGTTGAGGCCTCACTTGGCCACGAGGAGCAATCCTGATATCGTTGCCTATCAAATATTAACGGCGGTGTTTGATGATAGGCAAAATGTAGACGGAAGAAGGCCTGGGGTTTAGTTTAAAAGGCCTCAGCCTTTAGTTTGTGCTTTTGCAAACGTGAAGTTGGTGGCATTTCTTTTGATTTCCCACACTGCACACTGACAGGGGAAGACGGAGTGTTGTACAAACAAACAAAAACAAAAAACCCAGAGTTTCCATTGTTTTATTCTCCTGCTCACAGAGCATAGCGGTGACCTTTGGTTTCAGTGACCCATTCAGATTAACGGCGAAGCCCCTGACCTCCGGCTCAGGCACTTTATTCCCAGCTGTGCTATTTGAAATACCAGATGTTGGGGGGGGGATATAGGGGCTCTGCCTCTTTCGGAGTCCCGTCAGGCTGCGTGCTTATAGTTTCTCAGGGACGCTGACATCACCGAAGCAGTTGGGTTTGCACATTTTTTGAAAAGTGAGCGTTTTAGGAGGAGGGACACGCTCAGTCACAAACTCGGTCTGTTTGTCTGCCAGTGCTTTGGATGAAGGTAAGGCAATAAAAAAGTAATGCCACGGGGTGACAACTGGGTTTTTTTCTACTGATAGGTGGATGCCACCAACTCCTAATCCTATCAAACCGGTTAGACATTATATTATCACTACAATTAAACACATGTAAGCCAATTTGGTTTAAAAAAAAAAACACTTTATTAAATGCATTAACAGGTTTTTTACCACTTCGTCCCAAAGATTAAAAAAAACAGGTCCGCATGATGTTACACTAGTCAGATCTTAACAATAAAGCAAACGCCGCACCGAGGTGATTATCTAGTGCGGGTAGCACACAGTTATAACAGAGTTATAACAACTCTGTTGTAACGGTATTTGGTGTCCTATTGGGATGCATTGTCCAGATGCCGGATGTGACATTTGGATTAGCCATCATTGCTTCTGCAGACGGTCCCTGAGTCGGACCGTCATGCAGTAAGGCTTGGGAGACAGGGTGACCCCGTAAACCGGCGTGTAGTCCGGCTTCCCAGCATCCTCCGGCCAGATGAACTCGAACCTCCTCAGCAGGGTCACCGTGATGAGGAAGAGCTCCATGCGGGCCAGGCCCTCTCCGAGACACATGCGAGGACCTGAGATGGATTTTTCAAAACTCCGTTACAGTTCACAGACACAAACGATGAGGCGCGGGGGTCTCGTACCTGCGCTGAAAGGCATGAAGGCCTCCGGTTTAACAAACTCTCCCCGGTCGGTCAGGAAGTTTTCCGGGTTGAATTCGTGAGGATATTTCCACTGTCCCTCCTCCCTCAGCACTGAGTCCAGGTTCTGGATAATCAGCGTACCCTACGGGTGGGAAATGGAACAAAAGCAAAAAGCACCAAAAGGGGGCTAAACCTGCCCGCAAAACAGGCACGGCACAGTCAGTGGGCCTGTTGTCGCCTTCTTACCCCGGGCAGGGAATATCCCATGAGCTCGGTGTTTTTTGTGGTGGTGTGGAAGACGCTAAGAGGGACGGTGTTGGCTATCCTCTGGATTTCGTGGATCACAGCCTTCGGATTCAAAAAGATCAGACGAGATAGTGTCACGGTCAATCCCACCGGGATCCTCTCAGGATCAACTCGGAATGATTCAGCAGTAGCAACTGTCTTGCGTGTTGGGATATTGCACCTGCATGTAAGGCATGCGGTGTCTGTCCTCGTAAGTGACGTGACCCTTCTGCTCCGACGCCACGTCTATCTCCTGCTGACACCTCTCTGATGGAGAGAAGGCTAAGTGTCATGAGGAGGAAAAGGCGACTCAACGGGAAAAAAAAGGGAGAGAACAGCGGGAGAGAATCGCAGGTCGAGTGAAAGGAAGTCAGGCGCTCCCACCTTGTATGTGCGGGTAGGTCGTGAGGTAGAGGAAGCCGGTGAGCAGGGTGTTGGACGTGGTATCGGTCCCGGCAAATTGGAGATCCAGCACAAACATGATGAGCCGATCCTCACAAAAGGATGAGCCGTCATCACCACTCTGAGAAGAGGAGAGGGGTGTTTTTTTGTGATTGTGTCTCCCTTTTTCTCCTTCACACGCACGCACACACACACCTTATCCAGTTCGTCCAGATAGCAGTCGAGGAAGTCTCGCGGCTGCCCCGCCACCCGGGTCTCCTTATGCTCGGCGATCAGAGGGGTCACAAGTTTCTTGCAGGTCTGAGAAATGAAAAACGTTTCGATTTTTGTTTCACATTTTTCCATTGCTCGAAAAGGAAGGGAACGCTCTGGGAAGCTACAACACATTGACTCCAGGTGGAATGGAAAATAAAGCATGCCATCAGGGGAAATATTGAAGTGCTTCGGGCAGATACTGACCTCAATGTTTTTGAAGGCCTTCGTGAAGGGCAGCGGGAGGTTTCGAATCACAGGTAGGAAATCATAAAGCTGTGGGGAAAGGAAACATTTTTTGTTTGGTTTTTTTTGTAACAGATGAATTTGGATTCAGTTTAACAGTGAAAAGTGGACAGTCAGACTTCTGTGGACTATAAATATAAATCTCTCTTTTTTTTTTTCTAGCTGCTATTTTACTGGGCTTTATTGCCATGAAAAATGTCAGATCGTTCAGAGACGGATTGGATTGGTTGTTTAACGGACCCACCATAGCCCAGGGCCCGTTAGCAATCTTGGAGTTTTCCTTAAAGCACCGGACCACCACTTTGATGAAGTCATCGTCGTAGTCGTAGCGTGTCCCGAACAGAACCTGGCAGATGACGTTGGAGGCCACGTTGTGAAACAAGACCTGAGGACTCACTCGGGCACCTGCGACAGACGGACGGGTGACAACAGAGCTTTACGTGAACACAATCCAATGTGCCCAGCCTGAATGCTGTGCGAGAGGGCGCGTGCGTGTGCGTGTGCATCCGCAGATGGCGCACCGATGCTCTTCTCCAGGCTTTCCACTGCGAACCGTATCTCTCCCAGGATCCTCTGCTCCATGGACCGCTTCCCCAGACCGAAATTCCTCAGTGTCATCAAAGCAAAGCGGCGGTGCTCCTTCCAGCTCGGGCCGTAGTCTGCCAGAACCATTCCTGTCACGGGACATGGGCACGTGAGGCATGGACAGAGCACCTTAAACGATATTCCATACTCCACGTCCCACGACGCCCCCATCTATCCCTCATCTACCGTTCTGGGTGAGGTCGCTGACAAAAATGTCTTGGGGTCGTCCGGCAAAATCCGCCGCCTTGGTCACCATGGCCTCCTTCATGGCCCGCGTCCCGTTGACGACTACAGCTGGTTTGGGCCCAATGAAGAGGCTGTAGACGTTTCCGTAGCGTCTCCTCAACTAGGAGAGAGTGAGTGAAAAATGACAGGGAAGCCTACAGCTGACGGAGAGGATTCTCTTTTGAACGGCAGCGAGTGGGGAAAACAGGCTTGTCCAGCCTATTTGAATTTTTCAGTGTTGGTGATCCGTCATCGGATTTAGTTTGCACCCAATCTGCAGAGTAATATATTTTTTACCAGGGCGCCACAACACCACGGGGGATTAATAAAGTAATCTATCTGTCTATCTATCTACCTAGTCGCCCACCTCTGCATTTGTTGGGAACAGAACAAAGACAGTGTCCCCTGCACTACCTCAGCATTTCGGAGTCGGCTGGAGGTGTCTTACCCGCTCAAAGTCCCTCATGGGGTTGTCTAGGCTGAGGTTCAACAAGTTGCCCAGCACCGGCAGCGGTCGAGGTCCTGGCGGAAAGTTGTCGGTTCTCCGACATCTGAGAAAGAGCAAGAGGGCGACCAGGCAGCCCCACAGGAGGATGAGAGACACAAGCATGCTGGAAAAGATTGCACTGTCTCGAGGAGGCTCAGTGCTTAGCTGGCTTTAAGATAAGTGTTGCAAAACACTCAGCCCCCCCCCCCTCTCCGTCTGTTTCAATGTAAATGAGTCCACACAATAGAGGGAGGTGTGACAGGCATTGGCTTTCTCTCAGTGTGTGCGTGTGAGCAGAGTGACAGCTCGCCTGTCTGGCTCGTCCTCACCCCGCTGCAGCCCCGCTCTGTGTTCAGAGCGGCACAATCAGCGGCCGGGTTCACGTTTCCCTGCATTCCACTTTGCAAGCAACAACCTGCGCCACCGCGCATGGACGACTCCTGAGGCCACGTGTAAGTACGCACACACACTGTGACTTTTGGAACAAACAAATAATTCACCTTCCATGCCAAAAGCAGAGAGCCAAGTAGGTGTTTATCTGATTTCTGTGATCAAATGTGCGGAGAGGCGGGGAATGACCGAGGGGAAAAAAAAAAGAAACCTATTAAATGACCTGGAGGCCTTTCTTTAAGATTTGGAGATTAGGCGTCGTTTGTGTATTCACTCTCCAGTATTAAATCTTACCAGGGGCGGTAAACATGAGGCAGGACACTAGGGGGATTAGAATGGGGCAAGCAATTTCACCCCAAGGCCCTTAAGCGGGATAAGCCAGCCCTGCTTGCTAATCAGCCCTGTATATCCACATTTTAGCAGAGGGCTTTAAAGAACCCCTCAAAACCTCTCAAGCCCGGAGTAAGCACCACATGTATTGTCCATATTAATGAGGATGGCCTGAAATATATTTGACCTATTATACCTAATAAATCTTTTTAAAGCACCCGAATCGGATTCACTACTTCACTAAACTTTTGAATAAAGTTTATTTCAAAGAAATATGTCAAAACAGCAGTTTTCTGAAGATACCACCATACACATTTAAAAAGTGACCAAAGTGATACCAGAGCTGCAGATGTCAAGTTTTGGATTCCGCAAGGCTGCACTTCCCATTTGCGTCACCGGAGGGCAGCAGGCTACCGAACAAACAATACGGACGACGTGACGATACGGCACAATGGGGAGAATGGTTCCAATAAAGTGCTTGGAAAAAAACATTATAACACCTTCCATGTCACAGTTGTATGACATTTCCATAACCCAGTCGTAGCCATTAAAGAAATAAAGGTCAGTTTATAATCCATTTCATTTTGTGAAGCGGGAGAGAAGAAAAAAATGAAACCAGTCAACTCAAGAAATAAAATCAGGTCCCTGCAAAAAAAAATCCAACAATCAAATATTGTACATCTGCAAAGCAATGCCCTAAGTGTGTGCAACAAAAGTGTATTTTATTCATATTTTTAAACTAGTACAGCAAATACAATTAATAAACGTAATACTTTTTTCCCCAAGATGGCATAGATTTTATGAAGATATTCCTGGTACCTCTCTCCGAGGTCATGCTTTTACACTAAACTCGAGTTGCATGTGGAAGGTGTGGCACCATCACGCCTGCTGTTGTCTGGTGAAAACCATCCTGTGACCCCTCTTGTGGTATCCAGGGAGCAGCACCCTACGGATAGGCGAGATAAGATGCGGGAAGCTTTTGTTTTGTTTTTTTTCCCTCAGCTTCAAAGAGCCCATAAGAGGAGAAAGATCAAACGCTATCGGTTTACACAAAGACCTGGCCCCTCAGCTACAGCGCGACAGGCGAATGGCGACGCCGCTGATTTACTGTGGGAGTGTCTCGGGGCCTGCGAGGAGTCCGGGGGGATTGCTCAGAAAGGTGGCGTACGATGCTACTGAGAACCCAGATCATTTTTTTCAGCAAAAGGAACATGGGTTCTATTTTTGCGTGTGTGCGCGCGACACGCGTGTCGGCGGGCGCATTGGTGATCGAGCTTTGATCCAAGTGAAAACAAAGCAAGGGTGCAGATTTCCTCCGGGGCAACGCTCGACGCCGCTCCTTGGCAGAGCTCCGCCGCGCTCTATTTCTGGTGTCATGTGTTTATGTTGAGGCTTGTGTTCCTCCTAAGCTCCACGAGGCCCTGAAATAGAGTGACAAGCCGTCTCCATAAATACAGAGCCCCTATAGGGCAACATAATTGCTTCGTGGGCCTAATCATAGCGGCCTTCGCTCCGACAGAGGGATCCTATTCTTTTCCTTGAGCCAACTAGCGGCACCTTGAGCCGGATTATAATTGTCTTTCATTTCGCCCTGGCCTCCTTTCTTATTCCCAAAAGGTCACCCCCCGAAACATCCAAGCACAGGGCCTCGAGGCTGCCTCCATCCATTCTGACCCCGTGACCTCCACATGCAGCTCTGTCATACAGAATGACAACAGTGCGGGAGGGGTGGGTGTTTGTGTGTGTGTGTGTGTGTGTGGAACAGGTCGCGGCCTGCCTTTGTTTATGTCCACTCTGTCATTGGAGGTCGGTGGTAAAGGCAACAAGGGGAAGAAACAGGTGCGCGCACACACGCGCACACACACACACACACACACACACACTCTTTTTAGATTATCTCAAGGTTGACTCCTACTCAGGGACACTCCAGGCTAGAGTTTCCCCACTTGTTTTTGTTAAGACCTCGCAGTCGCGACTCAAATTCTTCTCACTTTGCATCACTGGTGCTAGAAAACGACTGACCTCAAAAGGCAATGTGATATGACGGGCACGACAACGCGGGCACAACAAATGTTAACGTGTCTTGCGCGACACTGCCACCTGTGTTGTGACGTGACGAGCGTGGCCGGATGTCGCCGCCAACAGTTGCTGGAACGGTTTGAACCCCCGGGGTCAGTTTCTCACATCGCTCCTCACACGTGTGTTTCATAAATAACCTGGAAATAATAATCAATACAAAAACAACAAAAAAAGTAGGTCAAACCCACTCGGATCTCTTCTCCTGTCCGTCGTCGTGGGATTGCCCCGTGCCCAGCTCCACCAGCGTACACTGACCCGCCCTCCTGGTGCAGGTGGCCTGGGCGGCGACGTCCCCGGCTGGCACTGGGGACGCCGCGGGGGGCGAGCCCAGGTCCCGTCTGGGCGGAGGTGGCGGTTTGAGACGGCCGCGTTTGCTGACGCGAATGGATCTGGGCGTGCCCATGGGCTCTGGGGGGCAGAGGGACACCTCGCTTCCGTTCCTCTCCGGAGGCTCCTCTTGCGAAAAGGAGTAGCCATTGTTGGCATTGGTGTTGCAACCCGGGGGCGCTGCAGAACGAGGAAGAGAGGAGTACTTGGGGCAAGGTGTTTCCTGACTTACGGCGAGGGGCCCCGCTCCACTGCCGTGCCTCTTCCTGAAACCCGCCGACTGACCAGCATCCCCCTCTAAATCCTGCTGAGCCAGGGCGTCCACTCCCTTCGCCGTTCCCCCGCCCGCGTGCAAGCGCGGCTCTTCTTCGCGCACGGTCGCGGCCGCCCGCTTCTTCCGGCTCGCCTGCCTCACCGAGCGCTTGATGGCGCACGCGAAATCCAACGCGTTCAGGAAAAGGGACAGGGCGGCCACGCCCAGCATGAAGTTGAGCATGACCGTCTTCTCCGTGGGCCTGGAGATGTAGCAGTCCACCTGGGTGGTGCAGGGCGGATGCTGGCACAGGAACCTCCTGGGCACGTGTAAACCAAAGAGGTAGTAGTGGGCCGCCCCAAAGCCGGCCTCCAGCAGGGTTCGAAACATCAGGTGGAGGATGTATGCCCCTGTGAAGTGCAGGGCGCGACCTCGCTCAGCGTCGGGAGGCGTTTGGCCGACGGAGGTCGGGCCGGGCTGCTCGCGGTGGGTCGCGAACGGCGGCGCGGGCCTGGCGCGCCCGGAGGTGTCCAGGTCGACAGTCAGGCGACCCGACACCTCGTGCACCACGTAGATGACGAAGACGAGGTAAGGGAGGCACACGGTGACGAGCTGCACCAGCCAGAAGCGGTGGAGCGAGATGGGGGTGAACAGGTCGTAGCACACGTTGGCACAACCGGGCTGAATGGTGTTGCACACGAATCTCTCCTGCTCGTCCTGGTACAGCGGGTAGCCGGCGAGGAGGAGCATGAGCACGCGGAGCAAGACCATCACGATGAGCCACACCTTCCCTGAGAGTGAAGCACATTGGAGTTTTCACAGATTTTGCGATAAACCCCAGGTATGTCAGCAAAAAATTAATAAATGACTGGGGTTTAATTTACTTCTTTTTTTTTTTTCTCTTCTTTTTTTACATCCACAGAAGCAGGATCAAATATTTCAGTGCCCACCCCAAAAAAAAGGCATATTACAAGAGTTTCATAAAACAGCGAATCTCCATCAATGGAGTCAACTCACCCATCAGAGTGATGCTGTGATTGACAGAGAGGAAGAGGATCTCAGAGGCGCTCGGACCCGCCATGCTCACTTTACTTGGACCTCAATTTTTTATGTTTTTTTTTAATAAAAATAAAAAAGATTCCTTCAGCCACAGGGGAAAAACCCTTCAGCCGGCACCTCACTCCCGGGTTGAGCTACTGTCCACCCTTCCCACTCTGGGCTACAGGGATTTTCCAGAAGCACAGTAATCTCCAGGTGACTCCGAGATCCTCCTCTTCTGGATGAAGTTATATCCCACGTCCTGCGCGGGGAGGAAAACCACCGGCGCTATCTGCACCGACCGCGTACGTCTGCGCTCCCGTCTCACCTCTTCCTCGGTCCCCTGCGTCCTACCGTCTGCCCTCGGACAACGGAAGACAGGAGCGAGCCCCATTGTAGGTCTATTCTTAAACACTTCCAACGGCACGTCGCCTGTCCTGGCATTGCAGAGATATTTTGGTGCCGCTGGTCGTCCTTACCGGAGAGGGCCGAGCTCCCTGACTTACTCGCTTTGCTAGACTGCGGTGTTAAGTTCTCAAGCACAATGGCGAGCGCGCTTCGACCAGAGATACCAGCTTTGCAGCTGTGCATCTTCCAGCGGTCGAATCAAGCAATCCCGCAGATGTGACCGCTGTTGATTTGCTCTCATGAAACGCAAGTAGGCTGTCAGCCGCGTTGTCCCACGGCTGGTGCAAGATTAGAAGTGCTAGGGCTGACTGTGTGGTCACTTTAAATAGGGGAATAATGATATGTTTAATCATTAATCTGAAGGGCATCATAAATTCCGAAAAATCACCAGTGAAACAACTCAATTTAGCTAACAGCTTGAAATAAACCTCCTCCGTCCTCCGCGGTAGAGCCCATTTTACGAAATTCTCTCTCTGGCCTGCTCCAGGCCACTTGCACATGGGCCAGGCACATTTTGCCTTGACCCATAGTCACCGCGCGTCAGTTGCCGTTTGCACTTCCGTGTCGGATCACAGCCGACACCCAACACGCACGTCCGCGTTGTATGGGCTGGCAAATCTACCGTGGGGAATGAAAAATTTATATATATATATATATAATATTTACTCCGCTAAAATGTCCTAGAGGATTAGGTGAACCAGAAAATGCTGAATGGACAACAGTCAAAAGATGACAGCCCAAAGCACAAAAAAACAAAACACAAAGGAAACAAATGAACTTCAGCCCAAAACCAAAACCCCAAATCCCCCACAGGTTGAGTAAACAGGTGCAACGTATTTACTGATTGAGACCGGGTTTTCAGCTGGCAGGTCAATGAGACACACCTGGGATCCGTTTCACTGATTGAGCTCAGGTGCCGCAACCACACACAAAACCAAAGTAATAATGAAGGCCCTTTAATAGAAAAAATAAATAAACATATATATATATATATATATATGGTTATTTTTGTTAAATTAAATTGAGAAGATATATCGAGTGGATTTAATTCTCCTGTTGCAGACCTACCAAACGTGTATTTTGGCACCAAACTATTCATTGCTGTCTAAATAAACAAAGACAAGTATTTTTGAAATCACAGTTGGTACAGCAGCTGCACCAGGAATCAGCTCCAGCCCCTAGACCTGTGAACGCACCATTACGGAATTAGTTTAATGGTGTTTTTTTTCCCCAAAAAAATGCTCAGATTAAAACCTGAAAATGCTCTTGTGACGTATAAACAGACTTTTGTCATTTTGCATGATCTAAGATTGTGGGAGTGTGTAGAAGCAGCCCCACAAACGGAGCCTTGGGGAAACTTCAGGTGGCTTTTTTTAAATGTGTCTTTCGGGGTTCCCACTGTTTGTCGACTCTTCTGAATGTTGTCGTGCAGCAAGGAAGCAAATTGAGTGCTACTGACATACACACCAGGTTTTATTAGATTTTCGCCAGCAGCAAGCAAAGCTGAGTGCATTATTGGGTCTCCTGAGTGTCCCAGCCCAATTTAAAAAGGCTTCCATAAATCAACCTTTTCCACCATTGGGACAGAAAAAAAAGACATTATTATGCAGAATAAACCCGCATTTCTTCACTACTATCTATCTAGCGGGATCTCGTTTTTTTCCTTTGCCACAATTTTCATGCACCCCAATTCTATGATGTTGCAGATCTGTAGTAATTATGTGAACGCTCTCGGTCACACCGGTGATACTGACTTTAAGAGTTTGACACAGATGTAGGCAACTGGAGTTACCTGATTTTCCGAACCTGTCCTTTTTTGGTCCAGGTCCCAATTCAGACAAATGGTGAAAAGTGGCGCAACAATCTAGGCCATGCTTATTAGCTAGGCTTTTAAACACCAAAACCCCACTTCAACAATTTTGCATACTGAACTATAGCAATGTACCGGTCTTCCCATTTTAAGGGAGACGAGGAAATCACCATTTATTCTTATAATAAACTCTCCAGAATGTTGCGATGCGGATGGCCCCGTGTTTCCTTGCCTTGTCAGATTTGTTTTTTAATCATTTTTAAAGCGGTGACTGTGCACACTAAAAAGCCTCGAGACACAAATGTCACTTGAGAGAAAATAAGCGTGACCACCAAAGGATTCGACGTGTGAGGCGAACGCTTCCACATTTCCACACGCCGTGTGCAGCTGGAACATTTCGGGGGGTCTGAATAAAACCTTGTGATGTGCCAGCGTCCTTAATCTTAGGTGCGTTTGAGCGCGCGTGGACGGGTGACTCCTCCGGCGACGTGGCATTACCGGTGGGTTTGTGTCTCTCCGTGCGTTGCATATTTTTCCACATTTGATGTCGTCCAAATGCTGACTGGCGCACAGAGCCCCCCTTGGTCGCTCTGAATGGACTTTTATAGCGTTTTACAAAAGTGGCGCTTGAAAATGCAAATCCAGGCTAATACGGAGGATTAAATGTGTCCCTCGGTGACAATATGGCGGAGTGTAATCTCTGTATTACCGCTCGCTCAGAGGCACCACAATTGCTCTGTCTGGAAGAAGAAACCCTGCTGAGTCACATTAGTAGCACAAACGGAACACACTGTTGATGTTGTGTTAGCGCAACGGAAGGCCTTTGTGAGCGAATCTCGAAGGATGGTTGAAAGCCTATTGCCTCCACCGCGAAGGCGAAAGTGACGCTTCACACTAATCAAGAGACACGCGGCGGGTTTTACTGCAAGGCTGTAAAGTTTAATTCTTGCACAGGTTTTACTAAACATTTTTAGAAGCTTTAGAAGAGAGACAAACTGGGAGCACTTGTTTGAATCCTAATAGAAAACATACAGAAGAGAGAAAATGGAGAGAGAGAGAGAGAGAGAGAAATAGAGAGATCTGAGTTTGGCAAACTGAGAACGGGGGGGCAAAAGACCAACTCGCTACGAGGGAAGTAATACACAGCGTAGTACAACTTGTTGAAAATATCCATGAAGGAAAAAAAAAAAAAAACAGGCCACAGCTACGGCAGTTGACCGACAGGGAAACCAGCGTGACCAAAGCTGAACTCCTAAAAATCCAAACGTAATTGTCGGGGGCCGGCCGGAAGAAAAAGAGAGGGAAGAAAAACTCTAAGCAGAGGTAGAGTTCAGTGCACGAGGCTATGAAACACACACACACACACACACACACACACACACACGCACGCACGCACGCACGCACGCACGCACGCACACACACACACACACACACACTCAAGTTATAACACACTGGTTATAACCTATAACCAGCCGACAATGTTCCATCTGAGGACTCACCACGAATGGTCACATGGCACCAGCGCTTACGTCCGGGTCAAGACATCACCAGCCAAACTGGGCCGTATGCGCGCGCACACACACACACACACACACACACATACCATAAATAGGATATACAATCTTTGAACACCGTTTCACAGTTGGAACTCACAACGGCAACTCCAGTGATGTTACTTGCAGGCTGCACTCATTCCATACACTAATGCAAAAACGCCTTTTCATTTTGAAATATACTAGATGTGCAAGTGGGCTGCTTCCGAGCAACTAAGGGAAAACTGGATGTTCCTTCATGACTCCTCGACTTGTGTACGGTTCTGTCCCCCTTGATCACACCAGATGGTCGGGGGTGGAAATCTGAAATCAGGGCGGGCGGGGGGCGGGGGGCTTGAAAGATGCTATGCTAATCACCACCATTGTGAAGATGGTATATGAAAAAACATTACTTGATACCGTATTGGACCCATAACCTCATCAAACGAAAAATGAAATAAACTAGCTAGATTGTGTATGTTTGCTATTTGGGATGAAAGAAATGTCGAGAGAGAGAGAAAAAAAAAAAAAAAAAGTATAAGGCCTTGTTAATGAATGGTTTGTTAATTTCTGCAAAAAAAGCTGGGGAGCCCCAAAACTGACAAACAGCCGTATAAGGTTATCGAATGAGTTCATGGCAACTATCGTCATTGCTTAAAATGTTTTATTCGTTTGTTTTGCTTTAACAACACTTATTTTGCCTCATCAAATTTCCAAATGCTTTAATTCCTTGGTGTGTGTCCAATCAGGTGTCCTTTGAATCGGGACCAAAACAGGATCTAACGGGCGGTCCCTTCGTGGCCGAACATATCCCGGAATTTGTAGCAAGCAAAATGTTTTC
>JAFBJU010000583.1:506676-723643 GCA_016785305.1 Colistium nudipinnis
GAATGTAACATTCAACATCCAATCAGCCGCTGTACTTTCATTTTGACCTCTTTGAAAAAGCCATAGCATGTCTTGAAAGTTTCAGGACTCCATATAGAACAAGTATTACTTGAGTCAAAAACAGGTGACTCTGGCAATGTTTAAACACAGTGGGGCAAAACAAGAAAAAACATTTTTTTTTATAAAATGAACCTGAATTGTCCTGTGTTATCTCCATACAATATACAGTATGCAACACAAAATGGCATTTTCTTGCAGTGTGACACCATCAAAGCGGGAAAAAAAACAGACTCTTCAGTGGTGTCTCCCATTTAAATCTTAATACTTCTCCGTCCCCCTCATGTGCAGTAAAGACGGATGCAATATAAATACTCTTCATGTCTTTCTGTTTGTTTGTTTTTTGAGGGGGTTTTGGGGTGTGCGCCTTTTTTTTTTTTTTTTGTTACAGTACAACTTCAGTCCACAGATTTGCACACCGACGCAGTATTTACACCGTACAGAGACAACGTAGTAAAATCTTCCCAATCCATCTTTTCATATGCAGTGTCTGAATTGTCGTTGAATGCATTTTCATCCATCCAAGTCCTCTCCAGAACAACACCAACAAAGGAAGAAAAAAAAAAACCCTGAAGAA
Organism: Colistium nudipinnis; assembly: GCA_016785305.1. Taxonomy (NCBI): domain Eukaryota; kingdom Metazoa; phylum Chordata; class Actinopteri; order Pleuronectiformes; family Rhombosoleidae; genus Colistium; species Colistium nudipinnis. The sequence goes on from JAFBJU010000583.1 coordinate 507,311, forward strand.
TCATGCTTGTGGTGGCTTATAAATGTAAATATACTTCATTTGTGCTGTTTGTAAGCTGGAAGAACCATACAAAATGTTAACGGGGGGGGGGGAAGTCATTTGTTCTTTTTCGTCCATTAGAAAGGGGAGAACGGGGGGGGTTTAACCAGGACAATGGCAGTGAATACAGTCCAACAGAAGCTCTACGGTATGTCTCAAGAGTAGTGGACACCCCCCCCCACCCCCCGTCTTCTTGTAAGTCTTCTCCCGAGTACGCATGCTTTATTGTGTGCGATCCTAACAATAAAGTGATGCGTGAATATTGCTTTAAACTTTATCCTGCAGTGGTCGGCTGGCCTCGGGACAAAACGCAGCGGAACTCCGACTTTGGACGAGCTAAATTTCACCCATGAGCTGTACGCTGAATTGCTCTCGCGCGAGCGCTTCGGCATAGCGGCTGCGATGTAAAATGGGACATTAGGTCTAGGAGGGCTGGCGACATGTGGTCCGCTCAAATGCGTTACCTGGGCACCACAGTTGCCAGTGGAATGTGCGTATCTCTCCTCCGTATACGCTCGGGGCTTCTGCCGGATGGGAATGAGACTCAACGGAGAGGCGACAAGGACAGACGGAAACAACGAATCGAGGGACTACGCACGTCAAGTCTGAGATGTGCCCAAATCTTCAGAAAAAAAAACAACGTCATGCTTCAACAAACCGAATGGGGGGAAAAAAAAAAAATCCAAAATAAAATGAAAGGAATGTACTGTGCCTCCCTAATCGACCGCACATAGCCAGTTGGGTCACAAAGGAATTATAGAACGCTGCTGCGGCTCTCGTGAGGTGTGTTCCGCATTCAACTTGTCCCCTGTTTCCTTTTATCGTCCAATTTCGCACACTCTTATATCGCCGGCTGTATTTCCATTCGGCCTCTCCTTCTTCTGTTTTCCTCCTCGCAACAGCGTTCAATGACGCCCTTCGGTTTGGTTCAGGTCAGCTCCTTTTGGTTCAGTGCGGGGCAGCCGGTGGCAATTGTTTTATGTACAACAACCCGGGGGGTGTGTGTGTGTGTGTGTGTGTGTGTGTGTGTGTGGGCGCGTTTGTGTGTATTCCAGACAGACCCACCAATTCCACGGGGCCGCTGCCCGCCTGGTCCGCCCGCTCGCCAGGCAGCGATAGAGAATAGCCGACCGCGTGTTCCTCCGCAGCAGCGTGCCGCCGGCAGCCGGTGTTAGGAGAGGATGGCCGGACACCACCGCACCACCGCCAGGTTGTCCGCGCTCACCGAACGCTTCTTCACCAGTTTCTTCAAGTCCTTGTATTTGTCGTCACACAACCGGGAGATGGCCTGGAAGTGAAAAGCGGAAATTGCCGGTTACGATTCCCGATCGATTCACAGAAATAAAAAGAGTACCGTACTGGAAGGTCACTTGCCGATTTGTTTTAGGGTTAGCCCTATGTTATGAGTGGTGCAGAGGTTTTCTAGGGTTGTTTAAAAAAAAATAAAGGAGATCCAGCCACCTCCATTCTTTGGCGGCCATTCTGGCACAGGAGTCTCTGGTGACCGACGGCGCCGTTCTAAATGATCTACAACGCGGGGCTGCGATTTAGGGCATTCCGAACCCCACTTTTACTTGGTGAAAGAGCGGGAAAAGTTGCTGTGCCAGGCGTCAAACTGAAGCTCATAATTAATGATGGCTGTGTGGGGAGTCGCAGCCAGAGTTGTGCTGTCGGGGGAAACGTCTAAATGACTGCTGTGGTCTATTTTTATTGAGGAGAGAGAGAGACAAAGCCCGCCGACATGTCCTCCGACATCATCATCCTGGCTGAGAGTTGTTGGAAATGGGTAGGGACCGGTTAGGGAGAGACGGAAGATGAGGCAGTGAGGCTAATTATCAGACTTATTATCCTTCACCCAGCAGAGGATCTACACTCGCATACTAATTACGCAGGAGGGCTTGGTTTATCGTATTGCACGTTGTCAGGAAACATTTCATTGGACTAAATCTGCGTGCATTTTCGTGGGGTTCTTTTTTTAAATCTGTTACGTGACCCCACTCTCCCAACGTTTAAATCTGCTGCCTCCTACTGTATGTGTGCTCGTAATCACCTCCAGTTTCTGGGCCTTGTCCCGACTGAGCGGCTCCAGGGGGAAACTCAGGTTGTTGGCCTCGGCCATGGAGCGCAGGTCGAAGTAATACTTGGCGTAGACGCTGGACGGCACGTTGATGTTGAACTGCAGCAGCTCCAGGAACTGACGCTCCAGCTCATTCCTGTAGCAGGAGAAAGAGAGAGAGAGAGAGAGACGTAAGAGTTGAGCGGGGACACCTTTTTTTTTATATATTTTTTTAATTTAAGTCGAACTAGGAACACATCGGGGTCACCATTTCAACAGTTAGTCGGTCCATTAAAATTAGATTTTTTGTCTACAGAGAAATCCCGTATGGAGAGACCGAAGAGGAGAGGTGGAGGCTGGGAGTACTCATGAGAGCGTCCTGGCACATCCGCCCTCTCCTGTAGACGGCGGGCGTTATCTTCAAGCGCAGACAGCGAGCAAATCCCACAGGACGCCCACCACATATACGCCTTTTCCCCATAAAAAAACGGAGGCCCTCAGCATTATGCGTATGAGAGAAATATTATTCCATTTATTCCAACGCTGTTGTGATGCAGTGCGTCGCGCCTGACAGCTCTGTGATTCTTTCCGGGCCGGCTGCTTTCATCCGTTTCTCCTCAGACTGGTTCATTGTATTCGCGTCGCAACCTGCGCAAGATGCACAATCCGTCCCCGTCTTTCTTCCCGGCCCCGTACCCCCCACCGGTGCACGCTTGACAGGCATGCAGCAACGGTCGAGCTATATTTAGACCCAAAAATACTGCATGCTTTTGCATCTCACGGTGGCACGCGTTCGGCTATTCTCATCCGTTTCCTCCAAAACTCGCGAGTTCTCGCGAAACTGCCCTTGTCGCATTTTTTATTTTCCAGACAAGAGGTGAAAATGGGAATGAAAGGGGCTACGTTCCCGGAACAGGGATTTCTAACACAACTATCTGATGAGGAAATCTTCGGTCAAACACCGAGACACGAAACCGCCATAGGAACAGAATGTAGAAGAGGTCAAAGGTCGCGGCAGTGGCCACGTGTCTGCAGCATCACGTCCCACCTCCCCTCCCTATGAAGTATGGACTTAAGTTAAATTATTAAACAAGACAGAAGTCGTCTTTGGCCCTGGAGGAACGTTTTCGTTGATATCCGGTGAGAATTGGGTATTCATCATGATCATCGCTGGCCACTGAAGCATTAAATACAATTGTCTTGTTTTTATGAATGCACACTTGATGTCTTGTGAAATAGTAATGTTTAATTTTAGAGGTAAAGGTGCGAGAAGGGAAAAATATAAGCCACGGGCTGCAAAACTCCTCTACGAAAGGGGAAGGGTGTACCTTTCGTGTCATGATACTTTCCCCATCACTTGTATCTTGACAATACAGGCACGAGCCAATCGGAATATATCTAGACCACCATATGTGTGACCTTAAACACCTCTTGGACCCCAGGCAAACCCTTACGAATGCAAGCTATTCTTAACCTAGAAGGACCCTGACCGTCACAAACTCGTAATGTTCAAGGCCCACTCGCTGAATCTATGTCAATTCATCAGCAAGTCTTTAAAAAGACAATGGATTGATTTTGTTAATTTTAAAGCAAATTATATATTTTAATTTTCTTATGTAAATATTGTGCTTTTTTTTCCCCAATAAAAGTATACGGATTCATTGATAATTGATAATAAATGAGTTATGATGAGTTAAGAGTTCTTGTTAAAAATCCACTACACAACCCACAGTCAGCAGACCATCAGGAGAGGGATTGCTGCCCAGCTGAAGCAGATGAGCCGGTTGCCCACGTGAGAGAGCTGGACGGGTGGAGGACGAGACAGATTTGAGTTCTCTTTCTTAGCATTTGTTCGTTGTCTCACTATGGTGTACGCCCCCTCGCGTAGTCGCAGAAGCACTTGTATCAGGCAGTCATGACGTCTGTGTCAGGACCCCGCACCTTAAATGTTCCTGACGTGACGTCATTCGTCATTCAAACACCTCTTCTCGCTTCATGAAGCAAGCTATCCACCTGTGTCCGCCGAGTGGCTCAACTGTCCTCGGATCGGAGCTACATCTCATTCGCCGGCCGTCCCTGTCAAGAGGAGAAGAGTCTCGACGGATGTGTGGACATGCTCGGCGCCACGTCAAAGTCTCACAAGCACTTACACACATGCATTGAAAATAAAAATTCATCCACTGTTGCATTCGGGCTCACAGCCAAGGGCGCAGTGTTATTTTTCAAAAAAAGAACACAAAAACACAAAAAAGAAACCCAACGGAGTTAAGTGTTTTTCCCAATAACGCCAACAGAAAAAAAACGCGCGCTTTTCCTTTGGTGATGCGGGCCCATCTGTCCCGAGTCGGCTGGCTGGCACATGCGCAGTGCTGCCCCGGGACATCGGCCACAGCCCCACGCCGCAGAGAGACATTGTGCGGCCCGGACAGGGCATCCCAGATCGTGTATGTCAGACGGACCTACGCTCTCCCCTCACTTCACAGATAGTGAGCTGGAAAACGTGCACAGCGTCAAAATGGGTTTTGAGGACTCTGGCCAGGAGTTACAGGCTTCTATTCGCCAGAACGCCCCCTCGTTTCTGCGATATAATGATATCCCGGGCACAGGGGAAATCTGCCCGCGTGTACAGCTTTACTAAGCAAGAATGCCATTCAAATAGTGCCACACAGCCACAGGCTGGAGTGTTTCCATTCGAGGTATTTTCTGGTTCCAAAGAAAGGGGGGAACGGCATATGCCCTATCCAGGACCTGCGCGCATTAAACAAGTGTCTCAGGAGATACAGGTTTCGTATGCTGACACATTCAGCTTTGATAAAGATAGTGGGCCCGGGCGATTGGTTTACGCCAATCGACCTGAAGGACGCGTATTTTCACATTCCCATATATCCTCCGCACACAAAATATCTGAGGTTTTCATTCCAAGACGTGGTGTACGAATATCTTGTACTCCCGTTCGGCATGTCATTAAGCCCCAGAGTGTTCGTAAAGTGTGTCGAGGCGGCTCTAGCCCCACTCAGGGAGCGGGGCATACGCCTGCCGGCTTATCTGGACGACTGGCTGCTGCTGGCGCACTCAGAACAAGAGGCTGTGGCACACACGGACACGGTGCTGGCGCACTTAGCCGATCTGGGCTTTGTGGCGAACAGGGAAAAGAGTATGTTAACGCCGAGACAGGAAATAGGTTTTCTGGGTCTCACGTTGAATTCTCTAACCAACACTGCCTGTCTGTCAGCCGGCAGAGTGGACTCGTTCAGATGAACTCTTTCGCGCTTTGCACTACTGACACACGTCACGTTCGGCATGTGTCTCAGGCTGCTGGGGCTGATGGCTTCAGCACTGTTGGTGGTGAAGCTGGGCAGGTTATACATAAGAGATTTTCAACGTTGGGTGGCTTCTCTCAGACTGGACCCCGTGTGCCACAGGCGCCGCTGGGTAACAGTGTCTGCATCATGGAGACAGCTGTCTGTTCTGACGGCGGGTGTGCGTATGGGCGCAGTATTGACCAAGAAAGTTATGTCTTCAGACGCCAGCATGTTAGGCTGGGGCGGTGTGTTCGAGGGCAGAATGGTGAATGGGCTGTGGAGCAGGAATCTCTGTCACGCCCATATAAACTATTTGGAGCTCTTGGCGGTGCTTCTGTCACTGAGGCCTTTTCTTTCGCTTCTCCGGGGGAACCATGTGCTGGTGAGGTCGGACTATACGACCGCGTTGGCGTACATAAACCGTCAAGGGGGTCTGCGCTCCCAGCAGTTACACATGCTGGCAAGCAAAATGATTTCAAGGTGCGACGTGCATCTCTTTTCTATGAGGGCGACCCACGTCCCCAGCATACAGAACTTGGGGCGGACCTCTTATCCAGGGGGGCTCCCCTATACTCCGAGTGGAAACTCCACCCAGCTGTAGTGGATCAGATTTGGCCATGGTTCGGCCGCGCAGAGGTGGACCTGTTTGCATCGGGAGACCAGTGGCCACACGCGCCACTTTATGCATTCCCTCCGCTGGCTCTAAAACTCCCAACCTTACACAGGATACAGGACAATCGTCTGTCACTTCTTCTAGTAGCCCCTCACTGGCCGTCCATGCACTGGCTGGCGGAGGTGAAGCAGCTCCTCCACGGTCACCCGGGGCCTCTTCCTCTGCGCAGGGGCCTTCTCTCTCAGGCGCGCGGACAGATATTTCACCCTCATCGGGAGCGACTCGCCCTGTGGGCTTGGCCGTGAGCGGTTTAATTTAAGTAATGCTGCATTACCAGCTGGGTTTATTAACACAATCCAGGATACCAGAGCTTCATCCACAATCGATGCGTTCGCGCACCAGTGGCCACACGCGCCACTTTATGCATTCCCTCCGCTGGCTCTAAAACTCTCAACCTTACACAGGATACGGGACAATCTTCTGTCACTTCTTCTAGTAGCCCCTCACTGGCCGTCCATGCACTGGCTGGCGGAGGTGAAGCAGCTCCTCCACGGTCACCCGTGGCCTCTTCCTCTGCGCAGGGACCTTCTCTCTCTGGCGCGCGGACAGATATTTCACCCTCATCGGGAGCGACTCGCCCTGTGGGCTTGGCCGTGAGCGGTTTAATTTAAGTAATGCTGCATTACCAGCTGGGTTTATTAACACAATCCAGGATACCAGAGCTTCATCCACAAGAACTCTCTATAGCTATAAATGGAAAGTGTTTTCAAAGGATTGGTGTGCTGAGGCACAAGACGTTTCTTGTCAGTGCTCAGTGGCTGCAGTTCTCTCACTCCTGCAGGAATTGATCGATAAAAAGAGGGCTGTCAAGGTTTACTTGGCGGCTATTTCTGCTTGTCATGTTGGTTTTGATGCTAAACCGGTGGGTCAGCACCCCCTGGTTTGTCGCTTTATGCTTGGAGACTGTTGCCAGTCTCCAAGCCCATTTCTTCCTCTTGGGTATCCCATAGTGAGAGATCTCACTCATGCTACTCGACGACTACTTACGAAAGTAACCTATAGTTTTGTTATGCTGTCTTCATTCATCCAGATTCTGACCTCTCAAGACATCACATCATATATCTGCAACAAGCTTGACCCAAAATGAATCTGTACCGCAAGAACCGGTAATTGCATTTAAAATAAAAGTTAGGGTTTGGAGGTTTTACCCTGTTTGAATGCTTTGGCTATGCAATAAATAGAACAACTAAAGTTACAACTAAGTCAATAAATATATCTACGGAACTCAAAAACACATTCCCTGCCAACTTCAGGGCACAGACACATAATTCCCTTAAGCAACATTTCCCAGCAAAATAATTACAACTGTTCAAAAGGCAATTTAACTCATGAAAAAATGTGTGTATCCCCCAACTCCTAATGAAAAGACTCACATGTCCTCCACAGTGATGTCCTTCAGGATTTGGCAGTAGTCCACGTTCCACACCGCCTGGTCGTCCCACACCTTGGAGGCCAGGAGGATGGCTCCCAGCACGATCCGCTTCCAGTTGGCGGGGCAAATGTCGATCTCGGCGTAGGTCAGCAGCCTCTCCAAGTAAACCTGAGACAGAGACGTGGGTCAAGCGGGAGTGAACGTGGAAACTGATTGGACACAACTGAGACACCTGTGTATTCTGGCTTTTTTTTTTGCCTATGGAAGGATAAATCAAGCAATCAGGCTGGGCCGCATTTCAAATCTAATCACTTTTCTAATCGTTAATAATCATCACACGTGTGTTCCCTCACCATCGTGTGCCACACTGCGACGGCTATCCTACTTTTTTTAACCACTGTTTTTTACCGTACACAATCCTATCGAGATATTCCTATGTAATTAGCGCGTTCTCAGGCTCCCCTTGCCTACACATTCCTTTGCAGAGTGAGCTCGCTGGTGTGCTATTTTGCATTCCCCTGCCTCGGTCTCCTCCAGGTGAAAGCCAAAAAATAAATAAAAATAACAAGCTGTCAGAGATGGAAGAAATCTTCCCTAAAGCTCCTCATAAAATATCCATGTGGATCGAATTCGCCCCGTCTCTCTGCCTCCCTCCGCGTTTCAATTGCTCCGTTTGAAGGGGCCGGAATACTCACGTCGTGCGGAACGCAAAAGCGTCCCTCGACCCGCGGGTACCCGCTTCTTAAATGTCAAAACCGACAGCTGGTATTGCTGATCCATTGATCATTGCTTTGTTAGGATCTATGAGAGAATGCGCTTGATCCCATTTTTATATATGCGTAATGACCTGCTGCACGGTGACTGACTTGGTAAAAGTGGCTATACCTCAGTTTTCTTGACAAAAAAAAATGCTTTTCTACAAAAATGTCCTGTTGCACATACATGTACAGGTCCATTTTTTTATTTCATTGTGTTGCGCTTGAGAATATGAAATGCAAGTGTATTTAATAATATTGTCTGTTTTATGCTGTATATTTCTCTCTCTTTTTACTTTTTATAACAAACAATTCAAAACTATGGTGAAGGATTCTCCAAACAATAGATCCTATTCTTGTGCTCACAGTCATTTCAAGATTTTTTTTTTTTCTTTTTAATAAGGGCGCTCCTTTTTCAATTGTCCATGAATAATAGACTATGCAAGCTGAATAGCAATTCAGACCACTCACAGTAGCTTAAAGATTTCAAGTCTGACGTCTCAGTCCTGGGTAAGACACCGGGTTTGCAGAAACACTGTATTTTTAGTTTTTGCGGAATATACTGTGCATTGCACTTGGTGAAATTCTATCTGAATGTGCACAGTGGCAGAACTGTCAGTAAAATGTGATTGCAAAACTTTAACCGAACCCCAGGAAACTGTGTGGGAAAAGTTGATGCTGATATAACGATACCTTGGGGTTTGGACAAAAGGAGAGGCGGAGATAAAAGAGTGGTTTTGTAAAAAAAAATTAAAATAAATAAGTGAAATGTGTTTCATCTTCTGCTGCCCGGTTTGACGTGACCACTAATTGGACAGGTCACGTTGGGCCGGGCTGCATGCCTGCAGGGCAATGCCAAGCCCTCCCCGCCGTGGCCCAGAGGCTGCCAACAGACGACGCGAATTCAATGCACTGTCTGCACTCATCTGACTGCAGACAGCGAACATGGAAGACAAGCACGCAGGAAACTAGAAGCCGCCCATACGCCGGGCGACAGGAACGCAGCGGCACCGAGAGACGCCTACAAAAAGCGGGCACGACAACGAATCCAGGCACGGTGTGTGTGTCGGCAACAGGGCGACACCCAAATTATTTTAACGTCGTGATTTCTGAGCAGATATAACAGATGGAGTAAAAAGGCAGGAAGACCCTGACGTTACTTTGAGGGATGGCACAATAAATTGAGACACTTGAGACCACTGGTTATATTACAATTTCAAATCCCAAACGTATGCTATAGGTGAATTTTGTCACGTGTATATTTTATTTTTGAACATTTATAAGGGCTTATTATACCACTAAAAACCATCAGCTCAAGTTTAAACTCCAAACCATGAGCGTGTAGCACCTCTACTAAATAACTAATGAGAAAAATGTCTTCGTTCATGTTCACTTGTTCATCGGTGCTATTTTTCTGCTGAGAGTTGCTGATAGACAGTCTTGGTCTCCTTGTTTTCCAAGTTCCACGTAGCCTCCTCTTCCTGCCCAAAAATGTAAAAACTGGCAAAGGAGGAAGATGTCAAAATTCCTTCTCCATATCGCTATCTTTCACATTTTATCTATCTGTTCGTTGAATTAGCCAATAACTGCCAGCCAACCGCCCTGTTCAGCTACCGATGGCCTTCCGGCACATTACTCTGGGGGGACCGGTGGAGACAGACCATGTGTCCTGAACATACATGAAGACGCAGATACCCAGACGGTCGTAAATGCAGTTTGCCTGTGTAGTTGCTGTCTAGTTTGTGTGTGTGTGTGGGGGGGGGTGCAAATTCCCACCCACCCACCTAAATCTGCAGCTGACACATTTGCGTACGAGTCCGGAAGCAGAGCAACCCAACACTAAGCCCCTCATATTAACCCTGCAATTGCCATTCTCCAGGGACACACGAGTCGGACACAAGATGTGGGATTCTGGGAAGATGAGCGGGGCGCGATAAGAAAAATGAATACGGTAGATCACAAATTATAATAACGGTTATAACATAAAAAAAACAACACACAAGTAAATTAACCCTTTTAAAAAACAAATCTTATTTTATCAAAAATGTCTCATTGTATAAATCAATTAAAACATAAACTACCTTTTGCAGCATTTTATATAACAGCAGCAGAAGAAATAATGTAAAAAAAAATAACTGGGAGAAAACAGGCACCCGAGACGAGACAGTGGATGTACTTGGAGGAAGTAAAAAAAAATAAATAAAAAAAAGTAGAGAATCTGGGAACAACACTCCCTCCTAGTGTGAGCACCAAAACACACACATTCGCACAAGCGGACACTCACCAACGTAACAATTGCGCACTCGGCGGTGAGCTGCGCGGCGCTGAACAGCGTCCTGACGAAACGGTAGATCTGCTTCTGCTCGGGGTCGTGTTTCTCAAAATCAGCGGGCAGCTCCGACTTCTGCCGTGAATAAAAAATAAGCGCACATTCGTGTCGACGCAACATCACAACAAATTGTAACGATAAATTGATGGGAGGGGGCAACACAGTGGATGCTGCGAATTGAGTCTTTCGCAAAAAAAAAACAAGCATTATGATGGAATGGCGTGCTTTATAGGAGCATAAGGAGAGCTTATGCAAATTCCCGGATCGAGACCATGGAAAAATTCGACTGAAAATACATGCAAATGATCCAGATGGCGAGATATTACGACAGATTCCCCCCCCCACACTATTTGATCCATCGATCTGTCCGCTGTTCATCGGTTTGTGTGATTTGGCGACGCGACATCATGTGTACAATAGAAAAAATAAATCAAAAATCAGCGCGGTGACTTACGCTGAGCGGATGCAGTTTCTCGTTGAAAATGTCCAACACCATTCTTCCGTCCACCTCTCTGAGATGGCAAACGGAGAGGGGGGGGACAACAGAGCGCGAGAGTGATAGAAAACAGACGGTGTGAAACTGGTTTCATTAAAACAGGACTTCACATCCTTTGCAGTGAGCCATTTGTGAGCGTTCGTCTGCACTTCAAACAACTTGCCCTACATGAGATTCCAGCCATTAACAGTAAACAAAACAAACAAATATGGCGTATGATCAGTATAAACGGCTCACAGAGAGATTGCTGATTTTATAAGATTTTCCCATTAGCATATTCAACAACTGATAAAAATATAGGAATCTGTCCATTAATATATGCAGCTTCGTGTTCAGCTGTCAGAAACCAATAAATAATAAAACTGTTTTCATAAAACTTTTATTAATGCGTAGTAAGTGACCCATGTCTGATAAGGGGATGTGATGGTTACAGAGCTAGAAAGAGAATATTACATAGCTAATGTAGTAAATAGAAAATATTATAAACGAATAAAATACTAAATAATAAATTGACAAAGCACTTATCTCACCTGTTCTTTATGTGGTAGTATATTGCGAGGGCCACACTGTAAAGATAAACAAAAAATAGACATGAAAATTGATTTAAAATGAAATCGTTAATCAGAGGTCAATCAGCTAAATCTCATAATTTCAGATGATTTAGTTCAGCTTTGACGTTTGCTACATTTCTTGACCAGGCCTCACCAATGGGACATTCCTTGTTAAATTTAGCACAAATAATAATAATAAAAAATGAAAAAAAGAAGTTGGACCAAAGTTACCATTTGATGGTGTATTTCAGGTTGGGCTGACTGACAGTGCTGTCGTCGAGGAAAATGGTGGAACATGAGCTGTACTTTCGCCGCACTGGGCCTGGATGATGCTGGGGTTCGCACAAACACACAAACACACAAACGAATACACGTGTTTTACGGACGTCTCTACTTCTGCAATACTCAGGCCTGCAGAAACGTGTGCTAAGAAAAGTGGGACACCGCAAATGAAAAGTACAAAAGCAAACATAATTGTTGGAGTGCCTTTCAAGATAAAGAATCTCACCGACAAGCATATTTTAAGGGGGAACGGGCAAAGAACCACACCCTAATGTGACGAAGTGATTAAACATTCACAATATCAAATTGATGTCACTTATCTACATCCAAACATTATATTAAGCATGACTAAATAAACAATTCTAATATTCTGTGGGATTTTAAGAGGGCAGCACAGTGAACAGGGTTGTTTTGAAGGGTTATTCTGATATATATCTTTACCTTGTTCTCCGAAATGTGTGTGAACTTGCAAAAAAGTACAAGACAGTAAAAAATTACCATTGGCACAATCAAAGACATAACAATTGTATTATACTGGACCAAACAAATGTTTTCAGATCCATTATACGAGACTACTTACATGGTTGATGTAAAGGCTCTTGCGTTTTTCTCGTACTGTAAGAGAAAAGATGGAGGGGACAGGGGGTAATTGTCGGAGAAAGCGGGTCAGTGTCGGTGCAGTATTCCTCCCCGACAGACAGGGGGCAGCCTTTACCCAGGATTTCATACGTTCCCCCCCATGAGTGTTTGACAGATGAGGCGTGAATATTTTCTCAAATGATTCTACAGTACATTAAACAATGTAAAGCAATCTTCGAAATGGTTTTCTCTCTCTCCGGGTAGACTGGAATTTGTGTTTTTAATTTGTGGGGACCGAGAGTGCACTAATTAATCAGCCCATTCATCATTTTGTCTGTCGCGAGGCCAAACTAAATCAGGCGCAGCCACTGCTCAAATAACAGGGCACCGAATGTTCTTTTCTTTCCGATTACACAAAGCTGGTCATTTGCAATATACATTTTACTTAATGGGCGTGATGATAATTTAACACACACACACACACAAACCCACGCGCACACACACACACATACATACACACACACGCACACACACACACACACACACACAGCTTTTACCACTAAGCAGGGAGTGTGTGCTCTGCTTTCTAGCGAAGTGCAGCAGGATCTTGCATCACCAATAGGGCTGCATATTTGACTAAAGACCGCTAAATCACCATCTTCAAGAACTCAAGACTCGATTTGTGAAACCGTAAGAAAACTCTTATTTATGGCTTTAACGGAATGAACTCCCTTTGATACGAAGTACTGTGATCCTTGGGCCAAAAACGATGACTACTCTTTGTTGAATCATCGCTCGTTTCATTCAAGACTCAAGAGAGTGAAAGTGGTTTATTATTATTATAATTATATATTATGCAGCCCTATTCTATTAAGGTGTAACTCATAGGCCGACGCGTACACAGACACACACTGAACGACACCGGCGACTCGGCAGCGAAGGCACACGTCCTGACGGGACACACCAAAGCCTCAAACGCCACACAGGAAGCAATAGGCCACCCGCCTGGGGACGCCGGACACAATTTTTCGTTCTTACCTCTTTTGTTGGGCACAGCAACTGAAAAAACAAAAGGCCAATTTGTCTCGACGTTTTTTTTTTTTTTTTTTGGCCACCCGCCTGGGGACGCCGGACACAATTTTTCGTTCTTACCTCTTTTGTTGGGCACAGCAACTGAAAAAACAAAAGGCCAATTTGTCTCGACGTTTTTTTTTTTTGCATACGACACAGATGCATCATGGACTTAAGGGGTGACGTAAGGGGTTCGCCGCGCACCGAAGGAAACACAGTGTCTTTCTGCGCACCATGTTCAGAAAACAGCTTTCACACGGAAGGCTAATAAAAGAGCATGGCGTATCAGCCCTTACGATCAGATCAATATACATCATCAGCCTTCGGGCCGCAAGCACTACAAGCGCTGCTTGAACCGTTTTTTTTTGTTTTTTTTTCCTCAATGTGTCCATCACACAATATTAAGCCTCTTATCGTCACGGTACAAAGACGATAAGAGGATTAATATTGACACCGAAAGGTACATAAAAAAAAAACGACTTCATCCCATTTCAGTTGATACGTGATATTACTCGGTCTCTAGGGCTGACAGCACACGCATGAAGTGAACAAAAACTCATAACCAAGTCAGCCAGCTGGTAGGAAACTATGAGCCAGCGTGCAGCCTTCCACGACCGGATGAAACGAGGTTAGTCGGCGGCACTTTCGCATAGCGCCACATCTGAAATCTCCGCATCAATGAAACAAATGTTGCTTTCCCGCAAAGCGAGGGAGGGAACGCGTCATCTCCTGGCTTGAATGGGTTGGGAGGCATAAAGACACATATTTTTTTTCCCAAGTTGCCTTTTTTTCTTTTTTTTTTTTTTTACTGCCCTTGAGGCGGAAGCTGCCACCCCGTGGAAATCTGCCAGTTCTTTGAGGCGCTGTGCCAATGGATAGAAAACGCGAAAGATCAAACAATCACAGGGAATTTCAGGGCTAAACGAGCAAGTTGCCTATTAGAGCAGAACTCACCGTCTGTTTGAGACTTGCTGAGGAAGATGGTGCTGGCCCTTGGATGATCTGAGGGATTATACTCCATGGGCAGATCTGAAAAAAAAAAAAAAAAACGTAAGTCTCGACGGCAGTGCTCAAATTTCCGATTTATTCCAAGCCGTCTTCGGGCTCCGGACGCAGTCACGATCATCCTGGTTGGGCGGCGGGCGGCCGTCAAGCGGAGAGTTCAAACTAAAACACATCGCGGACCCGAAAGACCTTCTCATTCCGAGGCCCAGACCGCGAGATCGGTTCCAGGGGGTTAACCACCCATCTCGTAATGGGTCGAGCGGAGTGGAAAAACAAATCCGTCAGCAAACAGTTTGCTGCTGCAGCAGCACTGTGTAAATGGCTGTAAATCGATGGCCAAAACAAACACAGCAGAAAGGTATAGATTTGGTTTAGATAGCAGTCGGTGCACGCACTCTGCCCCGATTCCACCCAGGAGCGAGGAATCAGACGGTGGCTGCTACCAGAAAGTGCACCCAAGCGCGCGCACACACACACACACGCACACACACAAGGGCAAACACTCACATTCACACTCACTCACACTCACACTCACACAGGGGATATTTGAGCATTGGTTAGATGATGATCCCCGACAGCAGGGTTGTAAATGTGAACAGTTCTCACCGTTACATTGACCGCCCCAGGTAAAGCTATGGCTAAGCAAAAAATCCCTACGTCTATACCTTGTTGGCAAGTTATACGTGGCCCATTGTGAGACAGAACGCAGGAGAGAAACTCGAGCATAAAGGGCTGAAAACGCGGGCAAAACTGCGCTGAAATGAAACATAAAAGCCACAGTTGCCTTGAAGCGGGATGTAGGGGAAACGCAGCTGCGAGTAAGTAAACAAAGAAAAAAAAAAAGAAGTTCACTCAAATCAAATTAAATATAACATTACATATTACGTCATAATAAAATAATTCAACATGAACATTTAACGAAAGGTATCCATCTAAGTCTTCAGTTTGCTTGTTTTGTCATGTAGGTCGCAAACAGTCCAAACCCCAGAAGTATTCAATCACAATGATATGAACTAGAAAATAAACACACGTTGAAGAACGGGGAAACAGAGAGTTTGGCAATCGCTTTAGATTGTTGCCAATTTATCAATTAATTGGTTAATCGTTCCGTTGAAATCCCATTTCTTTGCCCAGATTAAATCCCACAGGCCAAAACATTGTGTTTTAGAGCTAAATTATTAACGAGAAGCTAACGAAAAAAAAATTAGAGAAATTTAGAAGGGTTGCATACTGTGTGCCGTGGCTGCAGGAGCACGTTCATTTGTGTGACTAGTGAAACTGGTATTGGTATTGCACACAAAATTTATGGTGACCCGGTCAGCTGGTTTAATATCCTGAACTGCCTCAGAGAAAGTATTTGTTGACACAGAGTCGTGATCATAATCATGTTTCTATCCGAGTTATTAACTCTTTGCGGTCTATATACCTTGGAAGAAAACTGAACGAAAATGGACTGTGCAGATATAAAAAGAAAAGAGAAAGAGAAGAGAAGCGATGGTGAGAAAGCGAGGGGTCAAAGAGGCCAGGTAATCAAGCGAGGAGACTGACAGATCTGAAATGTGACGGACGGGAAGGGAGAAAAGAAACAAGCTGAAATCACGTAAGAAATTGGAGATGGGGGGCGGGGGAGAAAAGATAACCGAAGATGAGGGCAAAGGTTAAGGAGAAACTGGGCAGGAATGAGGTGTCTCTCCGTACACTACAGGTTTGAGCCGCCGCCATTGTGTCCAAACTCTTTTGAACTACTGTCTTTTGTGTTGGAGAGCCACTCGAAGAGCCTCAAAGGACACTAACACACACACACACACACACACACAGACAAACACACACACACGCACACACACACACACACACACACACAAAACACGATGTGGGAGGAAATTATATACCGTGCTGAATAAAAGATGTGTGTGTGTGTGTTGGAACAAGCAAAGAGCAGTGAAGGAGGACTGAAGGTGGGTTAATGATGCCGCGCTCGTCTCTAAGCGATGCGTACGCAGGAAGTCGTCCGCAGCGCATCACTCCCAAAAAATTGGTTCTGATTCTTTCGTTGATCCGTAATTTCTGCTCCAAAACTCTACCGAAATAATAACCGAATAAAAAAAAACGTATCAATGCCTTTGTGGTTCCTGGTGATGTAATGTATTTTTTTTTTTTTTTTTTTTAAGGCAGGAAGCGGGCCATCCCGGCTCATCCAGGGTGTGTGTCGTTAGTGACCTCTGTCAGTGGTTCCGCCCACCTCCCTTTCTCCAACCTGGGTTTACACCCAAGCGCCCAACTTCCTGCATTTCAGGAAGCAGAGAGGAAATGAGGTAAGGGCTGGCCGTTAGACATTGTTAGGGAGGTAGGCCAAACAAAGAGCGGAGGGAGTAGGTCGGCGTGTGGATTTAAGACGGACCGCTAGCCACTCCTGCAGGACCCAACGTTGATGTGGAAAGACGAAGGACAAAACACAAAATGGGATGGGACACTAAAAGGGCCATGGTTCATTGTTTGCCTCTGATACATGAATACATTTCCGCCTTTTTTTTTTCCCACCCCCATGCAAACTAGAGAGCCATTCAAATTCTCCATTCCAAGCAAATCCATCATCGGGGCTTTGTCTTGTCCGCCACGATCACTGGTCCAGCTTCTTTGGCTAATAACAACTTAACGCCTTCATAAAGCCTTCGTGCCTCCCTAGCTTCCCAGTGGCCTACAATGCAGAGCTCCTTTTTATTCTGTAAGGGCAGCAGAAAAGAAATGCCGTTATAGCTCTGTTGTAAAGCATTCAGATTCAGGGTTTATTATTACTTTTTGTTGTTGTTCTTGTTTACCCTACATCCCTAAAGGTAATTCTGAATCAGGGTACAAGGTGGATGAAAAAACGAAAAACGAAAAAAAAAACAACTATAAAAAGCCAGAGGTTGCGCTGTAGTGAAGGCGGCACATGTGCCTCAGTTGAACCACAAAAACCCCGATACATGCCCCGTGCGACCACAGCCGCAACCACCTGCAGAGAGAGAGAGAGAGGGAAAAAAAAACGGATGCCCTTTATCCTGCCGTTAGTTACACCGTGAACAGTATCTGTAGTAGCGGGTTGGGCGGTTGGCTGGCACTCGGCCCGCCTTGCCCTCACGGCCCGCCGCGAGGGTGGCCCCGGGTTGCGACAGCAGCCCAGACAGGAGGTCCCCTCTGCCGGTTTTTGGCTGCCCTGCTGAGGGGTCGGCCCTGGTCGGGTTAGTCCAGATGGCACAGCGGGGCACTGTCCATGCAGCGCGCATAAAAAGCCATCTCGCGAGCGCTCGGGAAAAGAGCGGAAGATAAACGGAACTCTGAGAAATGAGAAGGAATGCCGGGTTGCATCCGGAACCTGTGTCTGTTGCCAAATGGTTTCAAACGAGAGGCCGGCTCCATTTGGCAAGCCCTCAGCTCCCTTGATCTCGACTTGAGTGATATCAACGTCTTATTTGCCGACTTCGCAAAGGACATGCCGAATAAGTCACGAGAGGCAGGGGCGCGGCCCCCGGGACTCTCTTCGTCTGCTTCGTTACGGGATTTGGTTATAATAGCAATAAACAAAAATTTGTAGAAATGACATTACACATTTTGTCGATCATGCCTGCTAGTGAATGTTTTTTTTTCTTTTATCCATAACCACACACAGACACACCCGTCCTAAACACTCCACACTAAGCCTATACATGCGAGGTAACTGCAGTATATTGTGGACAAGGGAGGCAGCCGTAAATGACGCCTT
The DNA here is from genome assembly GCA_016785305.1 of Colistium nudipinnis. Lineage (NCBI taxonomy): Eukaryota > Metazoa > Chordata > Actinopteri > Pleuronectiformes > Rhombosoleidae > Colistium > Colistium nudipinnis. The sequence continues at coordinate 525,560 of JAFBJU010000583.1, forward strand.
CAGGACATACAGTACATACGTCCTATTGTACTGCCAATTAGAGACGTGTATAACGTATAAAATCAGGTTTTCCCGTTTGCTGACTTGGTACGTGGTACACGACATGGAGATTGTTGATTATTCGGATTTCCCGATTTCCTTGTAACAAACGCCTTCATTGTCATATCGCATATACCGTTTGGATTGCGGAACCGTGTTAAAAGGCAGCACGACGGGGAGACAGAGGGGAGTAAGGGGGGCGTCACCGATGGAGGAGAGGACTCGTCCACTCCGCGTGCTGACGAGAACAACCAAACCCAACCGCCCTCGTTTCCCTCCCCGCCCATCTCCGCATCCTCTGCTCGCCGTAACTAGGCAACGCCGGCTTGAAACGCTTCAGATGACAGGGAAAAGACCATCAAAGGGAAAGACAGGCAGCAAGGGACCGCTCGCCTTTTCCCTTTTTCTCTCCCACCTGCTTCGACACGACACTACAATGTACTAATTGTATGATTGAGTTTTATTGTCCTTGATCATGCAGATACAATGGCGCTGCCTTGATTTTTTTCTTTTTCCACATTGTGTGCCAACCTTCACAAACCGTCTATTCATATATACACAAATTGGAATTCTTTTCGGGGAGGGTGAAAAAAAACTGTCGCGGCGCAGCCCTTGCAACCCATTTTTACTTTTGCGCTTCTCTGGGGTCCACTTAAACATCGTATTTTAATAGAAAATTCAGATGATTATTCATGTTCTTCAAAGATCAAATACTTGATTTATGCATTCAGACTACTGGGTAAAAAAATGTTAACATGTTGGATTATGGCGTGTAGGTTTTTTAAGATTAATAGCTGAATAACTGTGTAAATTTACATGTACAAATCTTTATCCAGGACATAAAAGACTCCAAAAAGTATAACGAGCACTTTTCGGATAATCTACAATCAAAACATCATGGTATCATACATCCTACATGTAGGTCAGCTTGTCTAGAATTCATGGTTAGGAGACTCCCCAGACTCATCAACCAGGCATGAATAATCCATGTTCAGATTTCAATTAGCCTGCAAGCGAGACTCATCAATATGTGTGTGTGTGTGTGTGTGTGTGTGCGCGCTCCAGAAATAACTAACTTTTAACACAGATGAAAATAAGGCAAACCCTGGGCCTGGAGCCACTGCTCATTTACATGTGTCTACATTAAGTAAAACCCAAGTGGAGAGAGAAAGGTATCTGTTTTTTTTTTTAACCTCTTTTTCTCCTATTTCTGAGACGTCACCTTTCTTTAAAGCTGCTGCTCAAAAAAAACAACATTCCCTGATCAGATTAAGCTAAAAATAGCTCAGCTGTTTAGACAGCCTGGGAATGGCAAAAAAAAAAAAAAAGTGCCTCCTTCTTCTGAGAGCTGCGTGGCACCGAGCCTCGTTTTATTGAGATAGATGATATACTGTTTGAGCTGAGGGTGTGAATATCCAGATAATTTTTATTTTGCACATGTGACGATATCGTGTAAATGAATGCAGTGGTTAAACATTACTTACTATTATTCTACCCTATGTGCTGAGCAGAACTCATCTCCCGCTCTCTTTCTCTGCGGAGGCTGACCCTAACAGATGTTTATGGCTTGTAGCTCGCTTTCTCTCTCTCTCTCTCTCTCTCCCTCCGGTATTCACTCACTCACTCACACACTCCATTAACTTTATTTACAACTCCCGAAAAAAATAAAGCAGACTGGGGAAACTCACAAGTTCCGCCTGACCTGTTCCTCTCTCATTCTGCATCCGCAATGTGCCTACACACATACAGTTGTGTGTTTGGGCGTGTCTGTGTGTGTGTGTGTGTTGAGTCGAGTGTTGTTATTGCTGTATGTAGATGACGCAGATATGAAATTTGCATTTGATTAAAATGCTATGATTATTAACTCATTATAATAACTACTATGCATTATCGGACCACCTTCTATCAACAGATCATCTTCTACAGTCAGTATTCTGTGAGGATGTGCAAAAAAAATGTTGGGGGGGGGATAATCTTTCCACTGAGATCAAAATAGATCCATAATCCCAAAAATCGAATAAAACGTAAAATTGCAACTGCATTTGTTTAGGTTATTAGAAATGTATTTTTTTCTATAGATGACACTGTGTCTGTAACACTTTAACTTGGCGTAAACAAGAGCACCGGATGAATGCAGTGAGCATGTGTGCCGGGGAGAGACTATTAGCAAACAATGAACTCATTCTCACACTCTCAATCTGCAAACATCTTCACCGAGTGGCAGCGAGGCTTCGCCGCTCGTTGTAACAAAAAAAAAGGGGGATTGCTAACGTCACATGCAGGCTTCGCAAAGTGAAACCCTATTTTCGCAGTCCCGGCGCCAACGTTGCATGGAGAGAATTCATCTTCGTCGCCCGGTCCGTAAAGACTGCTCGGCTACACTCGCTGCGCAGTGGATTTTCTGCAATCGCGCACCCCTAGTAGTTTCCAGCAGTTGCTTTGCATATTTGGAGTGTCATTTCTAACAAAAAAGTAGTTACAACACCGAGTACATTTGAGTATTTGGAAATGACATTGAGCGGTAGTTGCCGCCAATCCATTATCTATGCCACTTATCCATTGTGCATCACGGGGAGGACTTGGAGCCAAGCTCAGCTGACAAGAGGGCAAGAGGCCAATGTTGTCATGAGTTCCTCCGTCCATAATAACCGTATGCTGAATATCTGATGTCATTACGGCCCTGAAGCCATGCTGGTGCAGCCTTTCTACGCAGGCAGCAACACTGACATCTGACAACACCCAAATCCAATATCCGAAAAGCTATCTTTTTCCACTTTTTTTTTTAATGCAACTGTCAATGCATTTTTCCATATTTCGACGCGGGAACCCGCTCAGGGACCACGCAAACCTCCGGTCAAACGACCGTTGGAGTATTTTTACGAGCGATTTCCTCGCCTTGGCGATCACTAACTCAACCTCTGCATTGACAGCTACCCTAAAACGTAACCACCCTTTAGGTCTTTTTATCCGTGGCTCTCGACACGTCTTTTTTCCCCAGTCAAAGAGTGATGGGCTTAACCGTGACGTCCTTAAAGACACCCACCCTGTGGTATTGGCATGCTTGATCGTGCAGTCAAGTAGAACCTATGTAGCAAGACAATCTGAATATAAATGGGCATATATGGAGCCGCAAATAGCTGTCACAATAGGCCCCGGCCTCTAGCGCTGCATTGATTATGACCATGACACATGGCAACGTAAAGCGAGCATGCAATTGCTCTGGCAGAGGAGATTATACTGCAGATTTGTGAAAGGGGCCAGTGAGCACTGTGTGTGTTTGTGCGTTGCGTGTGTTATCCACAAAAGAGCGTGCACGTGTGTCATCACCACTAGCAGCAGTTCCTGTGGCTGGCTTTTTTTTTCCTGTAATCACATGTTCGTCGTTTCCGCACACAAAAATACAAGACAAGCAGAAGCATTCATGCAAGGTATGCAAACAAACCCACACTATTTGTTAAGGTAAAACCAAATTAAATAAGGCACAAGAGCTAGTTTCCCAGCATGGTGCCCGCTCCATGAGAATCAAACTGTCGAGATAAACACTATAAAATCTCCTTGCAGCACATGATCTCTTTTCAAATTTCCATATTTACCGTTGACACTGTAATCTAGATTACACCAGTTCCTTGCATTGTTCAGGCTAAGGTGTGAAGACCTTCAGAATGTTTGACTTGCCAACGTTTTAATTTGCTTGGACCAAGTTGTGCTACTCCACAGGATATGTACAGAGGGCTTTTGGCTGTGGAATGTCATTCGAGGTCCAGTTACGGGGTCAAAGGGTCATCACCTAAAGACTTATGTAAACAGCAACAATGGATAAAGAAACCAGTTTTTTTCCCCATGTCCTTTTACCAATACAAGTGTTCTAAGTGTTACAATCCCAAGCCTTGCTTCTGGATTTGTTTGTCATGTTGAACTCTTGTCCTTTCACGCCAACACATACATATTTGACATTCTCCTGTTTTGTCAACTCACATGTAATGACTACAGTATAGGGTTACACAAATATTTTAGCCAGTATCCTCAGTAAACACCAAAAACAAACAAAACTAAAGGAAATCCTCACATATGTAAAATCTGGACCTGGCACACACTTGATGACCTAAATTATTATCAACATTTCATAAAAACCAGAAGTGCTGACCGGATGGACCCACATCATGCTGGGGAGGGATTATACAGTACACCACTTCTGACCTGGGACTGTTTTGGGATTGTGCAAGAGGAGCAGGAGGACGTAACTAGAGAGAAAAGATTTTTCTAGGACGTGATCCGACCTTGATAACTAGCCCACGAACCAGAAAATGAATAAATAGCGGGTCGATTGGCACCAAAAAAAATCTTCTCAGCCCTAGTCTAAAGTTAGAAGAGACATATCGTACTATTGATGAAATAGCAAACTGGTCGACCCACAGTTTACTCATCCAGCGCCTGCTCCAACAGTTGCAAAGTGGACGCCACAGCTCAGACCCTGAAGCTCTCCTGATTACACACTCCGGGGAGCCCAATAATCACAGGGAGCTCTACAGCCAGACAGGCCAATTGGCCCCCTTTTAGTTTCAGTTGCACATCATCATTTGGACTGAGCAATAATGCATTGTGAAGAGGGCTGATGGATGGATGGATGGGTGGCTTTTTTTTTTCTTTTTTTTTAACACAGCTGTTGCAAGTTCCTATTATCTGTTAATACCGCAGCCCAATTCTGCAGAGGCGCGAGGCTCTACGGGAGGCTACATCCTGTGTCGCCATCTCCCTCACCGTGGCTGTGGCAACGACCGCAATGCAATGCGAGGCGATGATTTGAATGTGTTTGTATATAAATTGGGGACTCTGGCGTGAGTTGCTCTCCCGTGTCGAGGCGTCATCCTACTCACCGTCCAGGTTCTCGCGGTCGCTGATGTGCTGGAGGTTGCAGCCGGTGTCCTCCCGGCTCAGCTCCGGCTCCGGCCGGTAGGTCTCCAGTCGGGAGTGGTTGTTCCTCCGGTGTTTGGGGCTGGACGACACGCAGCAGGAGGTGGTGTTCCCCATCGCGCGTTGGGCGGCGGGGCTGTGGTCCTCGGGGCCGGCGGCCGCCCTGCTAGCCCCCGAGAAAAAATGGGGCGGTAACGCGCACAGACAGCGCTGGTGCGAGCTCCAAACTGTCCCCCCCACCGGTGTCAGTGGACGTCACATGTCCTCCTTCAGCGTTCAAACGTTGACGGGCACATTTGAAAAGAAAACAATATATATATGCCTTTTAAAAACGCCAGGCTATGCTAATAAATGAAGAGTAGAACCAGCATCCCCCTTGTTTCTCCTAATCTCCTGGCGAGGATATAGTGTGTGTGTGTGTGTGTGTGCGCGTGTATGTAGATATATATACCAGGCTGCGGCTTCACTGTCGCCTCGTAATCCCCCGGAGCTCCTCTTGTCTTCACACACACATTTCTGACGCACACTTCACAGCTTTTACGGCGACATCCAGCGACTCAGAGTATATTAAATGGTGGTGAGATATGCTCTGGATCTCTGCGCTACATGGTTGCCATGTACTGTGGACTGCTGCTACATCCGCTGCCGCGCTGCGCTCAAGCGCATCCCGTAAAGTCCGATTTTCAACAACAAGCCTCAGACATCGCACATCGCACTTATACAGAACAACACTCAAATTCGTGTGTTTTCACACGCGACAGCCAGAGATATACTTACGTAATTGTGTATTTTCAGAGAAGAATGGGGGAAAGTTTGCAAAAAAAAAAAAAGATGCATGTTTTTTTGGCAGCATTAGTTGTTTGCATGTTGTTTGATTTTGACAAGAAATGGCACAGAAAATTATACAGTAGTAGTAGTAGTTCGTTTCTGCTATTTGTTTCTACATACATTTTTTTCCACACTGAATGAAAGAGGAGCGTACACGGATGCACGCAAAAAAACAATATTTTCGGCAGCACGTAAACACATCTGAAAACACGAAGCGGTGTGACTGTAACGGAAAAGGTTCCGGTTCAAGTGGGTGGTTACCACTGTGTAATAAATGGACAATAACAAACGGGCTTTCATGGTGACATAATAAATGCAAACACATGTACTTTATATGCTGACATATACTTATAACGTATTAGAAAACAACAGCAAAAAAAACCTCAATGATATAACCTGGTTCCCGTGGACAGTTAAGTGTCCCAAGTGTTAAGGATTTGTTCCTTTTCTCTTTATTTTTCAGTTATAACAATCGCAAGAAACTCAGAATAAATGTTTTTTTTTTGTTTGTTTGTTTAGCTGTTATTCTCGTCTCAATAGCTGTGTAATTAGTGATGCCACAGCGACAGCACTGTCCCCGTTCGGGACAACACATCTGTCCTCCTCCAGCCGTCCACCCGCCCGCTCCTGTTCACCCACGTTGGTGTTTGCCAGTTAATTATGTGATCTTGACTGATGCCTGTCAAACCCACGGCGGGCCCTAGGCTCCGCCTGTGTCGGAGTAAAATGGCTGCTCAGTCCAAATCGCTCTGCAGTATTAAGTAGGATTAGCGAGGGTCAAGGTAAACAGAGTCCCGAGGAATGGCCTAATCCATGCAGACGTTTCCTAGAGGTCGCGGACAATATGTGCTCGCCAATATCTCGGACTAACCCTCGGTTAGCTGCTGCACACTGAATAATGCATGAAAACACATGGGCCCTTTTGTTTTGAGGTTGTTGCTTGATTTTACAGCAGGTTGTGCCGTAACATTTGGTCTTACGGTGCTCCAGTGCCGCCTGCTGGCGATGCGATACATTGCATGTAATCATGAAAAGGAAACCCCGTTACAGTAGGCTTCAGATGTTTGAAACGGTTGCATTTTGTGACATTCTTTCTTGCATTTGAGAGTTCTTTTAGCGCACATCACCTGAGCTGTCTTCAAACTTTAACCGTTCAATGTTTAGAAAGAGACACAATCAACGGTTTGGAAGCATTTCACACGAACCCATCTGTGTAATGATCAGTTTAGGTCTAGTGTGTAAGTCCTGGTAGATGTCTTCGCTGAACATGAAAGATGGGTGATAAATGCAGTGGATGTTATAAATTAGCTACAATGTAAGCACTTTCAGGTTCTTCTTTCTCTGATATTACACCACATGTTTCTTATGATTTTGAAAGAGGCTAAGATGGAGGCTCCCAAGGACAGCTTCAGTTGGGAATTCAATTTAGGTCTCCTGAAAATGATATCCCTTAGTTATACTTGCAACTGTTACTACTACTATTACTTGTCATTACAATGTCAAATTGTGCAGGTTTGAAAAAGTGTGTAGTCAATTTTGATTTGATGCATCCACCTCACACTTAAGGAAATTGCTCTCCCCAACACACAAAAGTACACGTCAGCTTTTAATATAAAAAAAAGTATTGGTATCTGTATCAACAATATTGACCGTGAATTACTTGGTCTCAGATCATATCCAAATTCTGTGATATCACCCAACCCCTATATACCACAAAATATGCATGCATCCGGTCCACCAAAATGCACACATGCAAAAGATTGAATCCTAATCCATTCATGCGGTGTCTCGCTATTGACAGAAACAGAGAACAGCGTTGGCCCGCGTCCAGCCTGCACCCCATTATGGAGTGGCGCGGGCAAGCAACGCTGCTTGCAGTTGAAATTCCTCTTTGTCTTCCTGTTTGCTCTTCCTACCTTCGTGTGCAGAGGGATATAGTGCTAAAGACAAGACAAAGTCCAGAGTCCTCAAGACGTCCCGCAGATATAAGCTATACATGTTTTCACACAGTCATGCTTCATCCTTGAATAGGGGGATTTGCTACACTTTGCGGTGACTTAGGTTTTTTATGGCTTTAAGCTCCTCAGCCAGAGCACTTTGTTCATTTTCAAGCAGGGCCACACGACTTTCGAGGTTTTTGACGTATTCTTTCTTCTTTCGTCTGCACTTCCGGGCGGCCTCCCTGCAAGCGACAACAGGGACTTTTTACGAAGATGGAACGGGCAATAATTCCATCGAATGATAAGTTCACACCATGAGAATCACCAAAAGCAACACGCCCAATGACGCATTAGTAACGTTTATAGTAAAATCACAATGCGGGGGACACACACAAAGATGAAAAATTGTAGTGGCAGTGGTTACACACCAAACCGGAGTCTGCAAAGAGTCTGAACTCTTCCCGTCCAAACATATATCACAGCATAACCTCAACTTTACAGTGTATGGATCTAGAGTAGGATCTTTCAGCTGACATGCAACTTCTATTTTTAAATGGGTATATTCTCAAAGGGCATATATTGTATGTGTATACACATACACAGCATAGGTATAGCTGATGTATCAATCTAATGTACAGGCTCTTGAGTGTGAAACTGGTGCTTTTACCTGTTCTTCATCAAGCGGAGCTCTTTCTTTGAATAGGAGTCCTCCATGGGTTTCAAGGAGCTATGACCATTGGCCCCTACCACCCCCTGCATGAGGCTGGAGCTGGGTTTGTGCATCTGGCAGGCGGAGAAGTCCCCTGTGGAGCCTGGAGAGACACATGACGGCGGCATAACCCAAATAGAAAGGAATACAACGGAAGATTATACGAACCAAATCCATGTTATTTGACAATTAGGCTGACATTATTCGCACAACATCCTGTACTTTGAGAGGACAGAACATTGCTTCTTTCTTTTGCACACTGCCATTAAAACCCCAAAGAGGAGGAAGATGAAAAAAAGAGATGGTGCAAGAATGATTTGGTAACTGCGGTTCAGTCCAGTGGTCTGGAAATCAAGCGTTACCTGACACAGTTGGCTTCCCCATGTACATGCCGTTGCTCGACAGAGGCTGTGCTGTTTGCTGCAACATGTTATGTTGCACGACCCAGACACTTCCTGGGAAAAAAAATAAAAAATAAAATAAATAAATGTAAACTTGAAAGGGGTTGTCTTTTGGCGGGGAGCTCAGAGCGAAGCTCACATAGACCGAAAAAAAAATTGGCCAACTCAAAACAAGTAAATAAACAAACAAAAGTAACAACTAAGTATGATATATGACTGCTCAGCACCAGGCTGAACCTGTATATTTTTTGTGAAGCGTATGCATGTCTGGAAATGTAACGTTACCTGGCAAAGTTGGCATACAATTGCGCCTTATGTAAGTCACTTTAATTTTAGTATTTAAAAGGCACCTTGTGAAGGCTGTGATGTTTGCGCGCTGGCCATGGACATGGCCTGCGTCCCCTCGTGCAGATACTGGGAAGGCCCGACTTAGAAAAGAAAAAAATGATAAAAAACATTATAATGCACTATAGTAAGTAAGTAGATAATAATAGGCCCGATTCAAACATTCTTACCTCTGGAAGGTTTGTCTTTTGTTGTGGAATTCAGAGGACTAAAACAAATATGACATATAGCTGCTCAGCACCGGGCTGAACCTGTATTTGTCGCGGCACGTCCGAAAACTCACCACAGTACTGATAGGGCCCTGCTGAAGTCTGTGCTGTCTGCGTGTTGGTCATGGCCAGCGATGGCAACGCCTGTGTCCCGTCGTGCATGTACTGCACCGTCCCCGCTGGAAGAATTTAGAAAGGACAATAGTAATCGATTGGGCTAATAATAATAACATTAGATTAGGCTACTTCTCTTCTATTAACAGTGCATTAGTTAGAAGACCAATGTTTGTTATTTGTCTCTTAATTTAACAAGTGAAAATATTAAGATCATCACATTAATTCAGTCAAACGTTTTGACTTTTACACGCCTGAACGACTCTGCTGACTATACATTATAGGAAGCATGGAGGAACTACTCAGTTGGACGTCTTGATTTACTGTCTCCACGTTAAGTTTACTGTGTGGTTTGATGGGGTGAGGTAATGCTGTAAAAAAATCATCATGGGCTTGGTCATAGGTCAATGTGTAAGAGTTAAAGTTTCTATAGCTTAGGTAAGAGGCATTGGCTTGTAGTTGCAGGAATTGAATGTGTTGCGCGCAGTATCCGAGGGGACATGCTTACAGCTCTGGTTGTAGCTGGCTTGTTGGGAAACCGGCATTTGAATGCAGGGCACAGGTGCCCCTTGCTGACACTGCTTGTCCGTCTTCACTCGGTTCATTCTGCAGCTGCTCATCGGGGTGTTAAATCACCTTAGTGATCAAAGAGCGTTGGAGACATGGTAAGGATTTGTTTTAAATTGTTTTCATGAAACTTACAAAATAAACACACTTAGGGTTTAAAAGTGACTGTATTACATACAACATACAATGGCCTTTCTTCACTACAAGCTATCCAGACCCATGAGGCTATACGAATACATCAATACATCTATTTTTTTTACCTGGTCGCCAAACACAAATATCCTCAATTTCCACAAGTGTACAGTTACATCGGTACCCCCCCAAAAGTACGCTTTACATACCAAATGTGCTTTGAAAGGCATGAAATCAGGATGGGATCAGGTGCAAAGACATGAGAACATTGGGAATTCCCCCGGACCCATACTGAAAATAACCCCGAACACATTCTGAGAATAAAGACAGAACTTTAGTTGCCTTTGATGAAATTAAAGTTGTGCCCAAAATCACTCTCCTTCCTGAGCCTTCCTACTCACTGAACAGTGATTAGAAATAACTGATTTCTATATAGGGGAATAAATAGTGAGCACATCAGTTTGATTAGGAAAAAAAAACACTACTCAGGTCTATATTGATGTGTTCCAAATGCATCCTCTGGAGGACTAGGCAGGCTGGACCAAAATCAGACGGTGGGGCCTACTGGCCCGCAACTGAGCCATATTTGGCGTAAGTTGACATGTAAATATTCGACCAAAAAAAGATTAAAAGCCCATACCTTTTTGTTTTTTTTAACACACAACTAAATAGCACTTACCCCTTCTAAAGAGGCCAAGGAAACTGCTAAACCTCCGGTGGAGGGAGCAACCACACAGATCTATCCCAATGTTCATCTTCAGTTGTTTTGTAAGTGAAGAATAAATATGACATTTAATGTGTGGCTTTTACAGTGCAGTTATTGAGCAATCACAGACTCTACCATGGTCAGTATTTCAGTTTCACATTTACACCGCTCTGCTTTAAACTGCTTTCAATTCCCTGAAGGTACATTTGGCATTTGAGTACATCTTTTCGAAAAGAGTGGCAGGGACATATAATTGGTATTAACAAATTGAGCCAAATTGGGTGTATAATCGTGCATAATTGTTCATTATCGTTATTTTACACTTTGTTCCGTTTTATAATATTGTACCTCCTTGCATGTAATACGTTTCAAGTGAATCAGTGATTGTCCCTTTTTGACTTCATTAAAAGCTTTTTGATTTGGACGATTACTCATGGACAGGTGAAATAGTGATTGTTTGAACTACCCTCAGTTTAACCAGTTGTTTTAAATCTGTCTGCTTGACAACTCATAGATTTTTAGTTAACGCTCATTAGAAACCAAAATCAGACAACAATAAATGTAAACAAGACTTTATTCGGTCATGTGTTATGGGTAAGGTTATACAGTGTTCTTGTCTCAGTTCGGGAAGTAAATGGAAAAACAACAGGCGAAACAGCACAATCTAGCGATATCCAATCTATCAGCTTTTAGTCCTTGGAACAAACATTTAAAAAAATAAAAAATAGTAATAACTGTATACAAACTCAAATAGTGCCACTAAGGGGGCGAACAAGGGTGAACTGGGACCAGAAGTGTGTTGAAAACAAACCAATGTCCTTTGTACTGGTTGATGTTTGGCTACGGTGAAGAATTTACACCGGGCTCACCTCCACGTAAGTAGGTAGCTCTTTGAAGTCCTTTTGTGTTTTTTTTTCCACCGCAAAAGATGATATCCTACGTCGGAAAACCGCCGGCCTGCGCCCCGGCACGGAGTGGGAACGAGGTATTGTTCTGTGATTTTGCCGTCCCCCTGCGAGCTCTTGCCGTCTTCTTCTTCCGCACACAGCAGAGGGGCCTACTGGGCGACAAAGCCGGCGTTCTCCAGACGTCTTGCCGAGGTACACCACTCAATTTCCCACAAACCCCCGGATCCTCCCTTTGTGGGAGGATTTATTCCAATTTGTTCCGGTGGATGTCGTGTAAGGCTCGAAGCTCCTCGATCAGAGTGTTCTGTTCCTTTTCGAGCATGGCCACGCGGCTTTCGAGGTTTTTGACATATTCTTTCTTTTTCCGTCGGCTCTCCCGGGCCGCGTCCCTGCAAGCAAAGCCTACATGAACTATACCAACCTAAAACCTGGAAATCATCAATCATCATATCCATTAATGGGACAACCACCAAGAACAAAACGACTGCAGTTTTGTAGACATGTAGTTTATGGCTCTGGGTGGAGTAGAATCGTGCAGCTTTGTGATGTGGATCTTATTAGAACCTTAAATGACTGTCATCAACTGGAATGTATTGTATTTGTCTGAGTTTGACACTGTGGGCACGGCAGAACATTTCAGGGCGTATAGCTGATCTAATTTTCCACTCTAGTGTCCAGGAGTGTGAATCCGGGCCCTGACCTGTTCTTCATCAAGCGGACCTCTCTGTTTGTTAAGGCGTCCTCCGTGTGTTTCATGGAGCCGTGACCATTGGTCGCTACCACCCCCTGCATTAGGCTGGAACTGGGTTTATGCATCTGGCAGGCAGCGAAGTCCCCCGTGGAAGCTGAGGGGGAGACACGCGAAAACTAAATAATCACGCCTGACCCGCCCTACTTGAAAATTAGCATGACATCCCATAATTTGAGAGGCGGCGCAACGTGTCATTAGATAATAATCTAGGTTAAGTTGCAGACCATTGCTCCTTCCCCCCCCCCCCCCCCCCCCCCCCCCCCCACAACATAAATGACAAAACATTATTACACACAAACACATTAGGACTAGTAGCTCTACAGGCTGATGCGACGACTCTATGTCATTCAGAATATCTAAAATGTGTTCTAATCTTTTTTTTTTTTTAACATGTCCTTTTTTTCTATCTTGGGTTTTTGCTGCAGTTGATATCCTTTAAGTCACACCACCGCTGCCCTCTGTCTTTACCCCTCCACCATTTACTGCCCACGTCAATATAACTTAAAAAAAAAATTAAACCAGAGCCTCTCATTCCCATGATTGTTTAGTCTAAACAGTGGTTGTGAAATGTTGTGAAATCACAGCACAAATAGTTATCCTCTGTACTAAATCATAGTCCTACTTTGATATAAAGGTGTGCGACACTGACGTATAGTTCAAGATGGTGAAGTTCCCCACACATTCTAATATGCTGATGACTAGCTGCGATGTTTGAATCGTATAACAGAACTGCATATTCATGACAGTGCCGTCAGTCACGCAACTTATTCCTGATTTGAATTCGGACACTCCTGAGTCAAGCTGGGATTGGCTAAAGCATCCCCGCGACCCAATGACGATAAGGGGATAGAGATCATGGATAGATGGAATCCTGAGTCATATAATTATTTCAATTGTTCCGGTTACTGTCAAGGTCAATTTACTATTACATCAGCGGAATAATGGCAACTGAAGTTTAAATGGGCTGAAGTTAAAAGAATAGGGGGGGTTTAGTTGAAACAAATGCTGTGACGATGGAGGACAACACAGGAAAGAGTGGAGGGACAAAACCAAGAGTTGGCAATAAGCTGTCTACACCCTAGACAAGCAGACATTTTTTTTCCTCACGCCCACAGACATTTTTTAAAGTGGATTAACCTTAATTAACCTGACAAGCGTTACCTGACCCTGTTGGCTTCCCCATCGTGTACATGGAGGGGCTTGACAGAGGCTGTTGCGGTTGCTGCATCATGTTATGCTGCACGAGCCACACAGGACCGCCTGGAGGTAAGATCAGATAACATTGGATCAAACGCCAGATGAGGAGGTTCAGGAGGAGGGTGAACACGTCACGATAGCTCATTCCTCACGCGCCACGAACAGGAAAATGAGGCGGCCAACTTTTTGGACATGAAATGCAACTCGGGACACTCACCGCAGTATTGAAAGGCACCGGGTGAGTTCTGTGGGTTGGTCATAGCCATCGATGGTATCGTCTGTGTCCCATCCTGCAGGAACTGTACGGGCCCCGCTGGAAACATTTAAAAAGGCATATAGTTATGGATGGGGCTAATAATAATGATAGTAATAGATTACCATCTAATTACATGTGATACACGAAAACCTTTGCTATAGAAAAAAATGTTGGCCAAGATGGACGTGCTGACGGTTGAGTACACAATTTGTCAACTCGTGTTCATATATATCTGCCCACTTTGGGTCAAACATTAGTGAATGCAGCTAGTTGTATTCAGTTGAATCCAAAGTCGATTTTTACAGATATTAGAATTAGAATTAGAATTGCGCATCGTCCCACACAAACATGCACATGCAAACACACAAGTCGGGGGAAATTTGACCGATACACAATTCTGATTATTAATGCTATAGCTCATTATCAACCGTAACAGTGGTTATACTGTGTACAGATATCACAATCAGCCTCGTTGCGTTGGGAGGTAATTGCTGTCGTTGTAGTAAAATCATTTAGTGCGTGGGCTATGGGAACATGCTTACAGCTCTGGTTGTAGCTGGCCTGTTGGGAAACAGGGATTTGAATGCAGGGAACAGCTGGGGGCCCTTGCTGACACTGCTTGTCTGTCTTCGATCGGTTCATTCTGCGGCTGCTCTAAGGGTCAAGAGATGTGGTCAGGGTTGGTTTTAACTGAGTCTATAAAGCATTATTAGATATCGTAAAAAGGGGGCCAATAAGAGCCTCGATCGACTTCGATTAAGCTTAGCGAATAAAACATTTAAAAAAACGTATTTTAGGTTAAAGGTTACTTACCTCTTCGGCTGCCTTGCATTGATAGAAAGCTGTTCCTAGTTGAGCGTCTTTGATGCAGCAACTGGCAGATCAGAATAAACAAAGAAGAGAAACATACAAAGCTAGAATATGACATGTGTAGCGTGCAGTTCTTCACTTCACGCTAAACGGGCACATACATCTGCATGAATGTACCAACAGTTTTTTCTTTTTTTTTTTTTTTTTTACATGCTCACAAACTCTACACACTTTCGAAGGCATGAAAATCAGGAGAGGGATGGGATGAGATGCATAGAGACGAGCTTTCTCTGCCGAGGCCTGAACATGGAGAAGCAGCTGGACTGATAAAATGGACCCCACACACATTCTGAGATTAATGTCAGAACTCTGGTGGCCTTTGATGAAAGTAATATCCCATACCGGTGATGTCATAGACTCACAAAAACCACTCCTCACACACCCACACCAGTTGAGGTCTAATAAGCCTGTTGTGCTGTGGTGTATTAACGAGCTGGCTGCCACAGCCTTACTTGTTAGTTAGCGGCTGATTTATTCATTTGGTGTACATGTTAAGTTAAAAAAATGATTGATGATCAGATCAAAATTATTAAATGGATCAACAGAGGAGTGGATGAAAATTCAGCTTTAATTTTAAGACTAGTAAATCGCCATATATTCGGTAGCCAACCTGGAGGAACGTTGGGCAATTATTATTATATTTAGCTTATTATTATACTGCATATTCATTGATGGAAAGACATAGAAAGACTTAGAAAACCTCTGACAGCTGCTTTGAGAATAAGTGTGATGTTATAGGACATGACTCCAGTTGCGAGGTACATGTTTGCCTTTCTTAATCAGACTTAAAAGTCTTAATAGACGTAAAATCTGTTTATTTCATGTGTAAATGTAATCAATACTACTATTATTATTATTATTATTACTTGAATTGATCAGTCGCATTAATAACCAATGCACACTTCTTTCGAGCTTTGAGGTTTCCGTAGTTTTGGACGATACCACGTATGCATGGGTATCCGTATTGTTTGAAAAGTACAAGTTCGAGACGTCTGTTTTTTTTACTGTCATTGCTACGTATGATTAACAAATATATGGTTTCAAAACCGAAATCCACCACAGTTAGTTTACGAATGTAAAGAGTAAAAGGCCTCAACGGTGATGTGGACTTGTTCCTGACACACCGCCATGTCATGCAATGGTACAGTCCAAGAGGTAGGGGAGACCTGTGAGACAAATCAAGCCTGTGACAGCGGAGAAACTTGAGTTTTATAACAAGTAAATACTGTACAGAGGTACGTATCCGTCTTAAGTCCACGTTTGACCCGCCTTGTCTGACCACGGCGCCGTCACAATTTTGCCGAGCTGTCAGTGCAAAGATGGGCTAATTGAAAATAAGAGGGACCACTTGCTAGCGATAGCAGAGCTAGCGTTAGCTCGCTGATGCCTTCAAAACTGCTGGGACCCGAGCAGGAAGGGCTAGCGCTGGCCAGCTAGGAGCTAGTTAGCCTTTTAGCTAGCCATCCTATTTTGGGATTGGCATCCCGCAAGCTAGTATCCTTAACTTAGCTGCCTGTATCGCGACTGTGAGGAGGCTGTGCGCGTAGCAACGTAAACACTTCCCCGTGGCAGACGGGTGGCGGCATATGGGAAGGGACTAGCCGGGGAGGGGGGGGTGAAAAAGTGTGTGTATGATGATGTTGCTGTGTGTTGTCTCTGAGGTGAAATCAACTGGTATGAATGACGAGAAACAACACAGGGCCTCGCTTCACCTCTCTGCAGGTGACCGGGGGGCTTCCTCTGACAATGCTGATAGAAGCTGAGGAATGGTTATGTGTGGCAGCCTGTCCTGATAAACGGAACACTATCGATACCCAATGGTCGTCTAAACGTTTTCACTTTTGCTGGACGTTCCGTTAGCTTCACGAACTTGAGCCTACTCTGTGTCTGAGCTGTTGCTCCCATTACAGCTGTTTCGAAGCCGGCTGTCTGTCATTGGAATATGTTGATGTCCATGTTCACTTTGCACCACTTTGACCTGACAGCTTTGCAGTGCGTTCACATTCGATTGTCCCCCCCCCCCCAGATCCATATAATGTGAAATGTAATGTTAAAAAAATATATACATTATACATTACATACAATGCATTTAGAAGTACCTTCCAAAAGAACCCTCAACCGCAGTGATTGCGGTTTTCTCTCTCTCATGTGTCTGTGTTTCTTTTTCTCCCAGGTGACAGGGAAACTACAATGTCCTTAAAGCCGCGGGTGGTGGATTTTGATGAGACATGGAACAAGCTACTGACGACAATCAAGGCTGTTGTGATGCTTGACTATGTGGAGAGAGCCACGTGGAACGATCGCTTCTCGTATCCTCTGCCGACTTACAGCGTATTGAAATTTTAAAAACCCAACTTTTGTACAAGTTTCACTCCAGGGTATTCCGGGGGTACTCCAGGTTCCCATGCAGATGCTTAAAATCGAATTGCCTGTTGGCATAGATTTTAATATATTGACTTTAACTTCAAAATATGAATTTCTTTATAAATAATTGAATGTTATTGTTTTGGATATTACATTATTTTTTTATGTTGGTATGGAATGATAACGTTAATTTTATTATAGTAAAAATCCAAATGAAGGGAGACACTTACTGGACTATTACACTCCTGCCACAGCTTTATAAACCATAAATGCATATGAATAAATATACATGTCGAAATCCTGTTTATCCGTATTATTAATCCTTAACTGTGACAACAGTGACATTTATGCCCTGTGCGTTGCATACCCAGAGCCTTTGGGCGAAAGATTATACACAGAGACCAAGGTGTTTCTTGAGAATCATGTTCGGCAGTTGTACAAGGTAATCAATCAAAACAGTTCCCCAGGAGTTGGTAAAGGAAGTTGTTCTTTCCTTCGTCACGCTGCTTTCCCTCACGCTTGTCATGTTTGTGTGTATTTTTAGAAAGTCCTGGAATCAGAGGAGAAGGTTCTAGTGATGTACTACAGATATTGGGACGAGTACAGCAAAGGAGCTGACTACATGGACTGCTTGTACAGGTAACTTTCATGCCTCCCGATTGCATTTGTGGCCACTTGATATACTGTTGTATTAGTATTTCATAAGAGTCAAAAAGCAGATTTCCCCCCCTTGACTGCGGCCTTTCTTTTGCTGGATTCAATTTTCATAATTCCATCCGGCCTGTTCTCACATTGTAGCCTGAGATTATGGTGAAACCGTTAAATACAGCTTTATGAAAAAGGGTGTTTTTTTTGTTTTTTTTCTGTTGGTTCGTCTCTTTTTAACATGCGTGACGAACACATTAAGCTTACTGGGTGCTGAAGGAATTTAATCTTTGGTTAACAATCCACTGAGATGACAAAGTGGCTGGTAGATCTAAGTTAAGGTGGGGTAAACGAATGCCACTAGCATATGCTGTTTATTATCGTTACCATGGAAATTGAAAAGTTGTCTCAGTGGGTTAGGTTTCTCAAATGCAGAGGGGACTAATTCACTCCCAAGCTACACTATTCCAGCCTCCAGCTTTTGTATGCTTTTACCTTTTTAAGTCGAATGTGTGAAGTGTTGACAGGCGCTTGGTGTGTCCCGATTTATTTTAAATCAATGCTCCATTGGAGAGCCAGACTGCCTGGGCAAAACTTTGTAATTTATCACGGCAGCATATTTAAAAAAAAGAAAAAGAAAGTAAGGATCTCGGCTTTTCGGATGACACAGTAGTGTTCTGTTCTAAATGCAGAGAGAGAGGTTTGTTTATTATCTTATACAGCTCTGCAGATTTTCATGCGCCTGTTCATGTCCTGTGGGACACCAGTCATTGTGCAGTTGAGGCGGTTTATTCTAGCTGTCTTTCTGCTGATTTACCCCTCAACTACTTATGAGAAGAGCATCTGAATGTCAAAACATACTTTCGTTGTAAGAATCACGGTATCTATCACATGTATTTTTTTTTTATTGTCCTCAAAAGCAATCCTGCTCATATTGAAACTCACTGAGCGTTGGTGTAATATAAAACTTGTTGTGGAGTAGAAACACGCCCGTCTCCAAAGCTGCATTAACCTGTGCTCACCAGCCGACAAGTTTGCTTTGTTTTTTATTTTCAATTTTCTACAGGCTAGCTTGTCCACAGTAGGTTTAGTATTGTGTTATGCTGGAGCCTGCTGCTTACAGAGGGATAATGAGACATATTGACACAGACACTTTGAAAATAGGCACGCTGATTTAGTTAGTGAACAGTTTGATTAACTGTAAAAATGTTACAAAAAAATTAAAATGACTAAAATTACACTTTAGAAACAATTCCTGCCTCACTGGTTATGCTCCTATTTTCTGAATAATGATTCCATTTTCCCCATTATCAATAGGCTGTTTAACCTTAATATATGTGAATAACAGATATTTGTCTAGTTTAATCAGCCGAAATAGATATTATCGTATTAATTGATTTATCTATTTAATGACAACCCGTATAACATAGTGTATCTTAACGCATAACTTAGCTTTGAGCACTTCTATCCTTAAAGTAGTATCGCAGTTTCTGTGACCAGTACATTTCCACAACATATCTACTGCAGACTTTTAACTTCCAAGTGGGTCATCTTAAACTTTTATTTACACCTTTCTTTACATGCAGCTTTCATACGTTATTAATTGTGTGCGTGGCTAAACAAAATAACGCCACATCTCCTGGACAGATTTTTTACTTGGTGGGAATAGTAATTCCAGTCAGGACTTCAGCGCTGAACAGTCAAAGGTCAAGTTAAACCAAAACATAGTAAGGAAAAGGATATATTTTATCCATCAAAATGATATATTAACTGATTCTGTGGTTATCCTTCCTGGAACATATCTAGCAGTCACACTATTTACACACCCGAACTCCCAATAGAAGCGGCTGTGAAACAAGTCTGTCATAGTGAAAGTGCCTGTTTACAACACACAAAAAGAATGGTTTCCGGATAGTCTTTGTTTTTGATTGCCTAACTACACTCAATGGTGACAGTAGTTGAGTGAGCGTTAGGGGAACCAAAGAATGATCTCGCGCATTCTCGGTGGGTGACTGAACTCAGATCGCAACCGGTCGCCCCTGGCAGCAGTACTGTTGTGCTACAAGTGTTTCTTGTGACACACGTATACAAGTATAACATCGTCGTACGATGTCTCCTTTAACCCCTTGAAATAAAGTTGATGTAATTACCAACTCTCTCTCTCTTTTTTTGTTTAGGTATCTCAACACTCAGTTCATCAAGAAGAACAAACTGACAGAAGCAGACTTACAGTACGGCTACGGCGGAGTGGACATGAACGAGCCGCTCATGGAGATTGGAGAGGTACTGAAAGGTTGACTCACAGTGCTACAAACATTCACACGTTCACTTTTAAATATGCACAGAATGTCCTTGAGATTAGTAGGACCCAGTAGCCAGGTCCAGATTTCACGTTACGCCGCTTAACCACTGAACAATCTTCTCTCGTCCCTCGACTGTCTGCATTATTGTGATATGCCGCCTGTCATTTGTCGTCCTAGTTGGCGCTAGATATGTGGAGGAAGCTGATGATCGAGCCACTTCAGGCTGTTCTGATCCGGATGTTGCTGAACGAAATCAAAAAGTGGGTTTCTCACACAGGCTGAGCCGCAAGTTCTTTTTCAAAATCCTCTTTTCCTTATCTGCAATGGATGTACGTATTTCGCTAGTAGAGATAAGCGATTTAGCTTATTCACTGCTGTTCTTATACAGAAGTCAGACTTGGGGTTTCTCCTACGATTCATGATTCATTTGTATGTTATTATATGTATGTGTTTTTGTCCGAATTCCAGTCATACGCACTACTGATAGCTGGCCTTATAGTCCAATCAGGCAGCAGAGTTTAACCCGTACGCGAACCAATTTTCCCCACAAGCAGTTCCCTTAAAGGTTCCTCATTTTCTACAGTGACCGTTGTGGCGAAAACCCCAACCAGAAGGTAATCCACGGGGTCATCAACTCCTTTGTTCATGTTGAACAGTACAAGAAGAAGTTTCCACTAAAGGTGAGACCGCAAAAAAAACAAAAACCAACATCCCAGACTCAAGTCACACGCCCGTGTCCATCCACGTACACAAGGTCTTACGTGTACCACGTCCTCTCCTCGCTTTGCAGTTTTATCAGGAGATCTTCGAAGGGCCATTTCTGACAAAGACAGGGGAGTACTACAAACAGGAAGCCTCCAATCTACTGCAAGAATCCAACTGCTCACAGTACATGGAGAAGGTAGGACACCAGCCCGAGTATTTGAATGTTGGTAGAAGGCATGTCATTAATCGCCGAACCGCTGTGTAGGCCTATCTGTTGTTAATATGACTTGCGGCTTATGGTTGGAGTTAATAAGGAGAGCGTGAACTTTCAGGCCATGTCAGTGTGGTGACATAAGAGTTTTAAACCGAGTGTCGGCTCCACTATTAACCCGCTCAGACGGAGATCACAGATCTTCGGCCGTCAGGACAAGCCCTCTCATTCGTTCAATAATCGGCAATAATCAGATTTCTCTGATAAATCTGTCCCCCCAGCTTTTGAAAACACACATCATCGTTTAAGCCTTGCCAGACATGAGGGCAGTGTGCCATGCCTTCCTGTTTGATCTGTCATTGTGCTGCCAAGTTAATATGCGGATTGACCTGGACGTGCTCGGACACAATTTGCTAATCTGATCCGGTTATGCAATATATAATAATCCTAATTATATAATCAATAATAAATAATGGACATGCATACGATTCAGCCATAGTGAGGCATATTTTTGCCCCATCTTTTTTCTTTCTGCTTGAGTAACTTGCCTTGTGTTGCCTTGCACTACCTGGGTTTCTGTTTTCAAATTGATATACATATACTATACTAAATACATTAGATTGTTTTTATATTACAGTTTTTTTCAGATTTCTAAAATATTTTATTATTGTTTAGTTAATTGAAAGTCTTGTTTTTTGTTGCCCACCATTTTCTGTTGGTAAGTCAGAAAAGACCATAGTTATAATTCTGAATTCTTCCAAAATGTAAACGTCAGGATAAAGTGAATGGAAAATCATCTCATCACACCACTTCTGTCGGCTAAAAAACAAAAAGCCATCAATAGAGAATCCAATTGTATGTTGCTTTCGAATATAGGCTACTGTGATACGGTAGAATGTGACAGTTTGACTTGTGGATTTGAAAAACGGATGGCATTGCATCCTCCCCCCTCCTCCAGGTTTTGGGGCGATTGAAAGATGAAGAAGTGCGATGTCGGAAGTACCTGCACCCAAGCTCCTACGCCAAAGTCATCCACGAATGCCAGCAGAGGATGGTGGCGGATCACCTGCAGTTCCTGCACGGGGAGTGTCAGAGCATTATTCGGCAGGAGAAGAGAGAAGGTCAGCCTCCCGCTGTCCTTTGTGTGCTCATGCATTTACTGTATCTTCTAAGCGTGAAGGACCCCGCTTACATTCACACGCCGCCTACGTGCGGAGCTGAGATCAAATTGCGTTTTCTGTTGTGTTTTCCAGACATGGCCAACATGTACACCTTGCTACGGGCTGTGGCCAGCGGGCTGCCTCACATGATCCAGGAGCTGCAGGTTCATATCCACAATGAGGGCATTCGAGGCACCAGTAACCTCTCTCAGGAAAACGTTAGTACTACAGCCGCGAGAGTGAGTGTGTGCGTGCGTGCGTGCGTGCGTGCGTGCGTGCGTGCGTGCGTGCGTGCGTGCGTGGGTGCCCGTACATGTGCATAATATATCTGTTATTGTGACATAGTACCCACTTAGGTTTCAGCCAGGGTTTCTTGATGACTAAAAAGTGATTGGATATCGTAATTTGACACAGCAAAACATTACTAAGAAAACGAATCTCGAACGATCTGAATTTGAGTCGCCCCAAATGTCCATTATTGTGACTATTGTATAATGTAACCACTTTGTCTCTCTCTCTCTCTCTCTCCCCCTCTCCTCTCTGACTATTCTAGATGCCAACCCTGTTTGTAGAGTCAGTGCTAGAGGTTCACAGTAAATTTGTCCAGCTCATAAACACAGTTTTAAACGGAGATCAGCACTTCATGAGTGCACTCGATAAGGTAAGCAACCCCAGGTTATAACGGCTGGTCCACACTGAGCAACATGCATGACATAATGTCCACTAGATGTTAAAAGTAAGGTGACTGAAACGTTCCCTTTCTCCTGTATATGGTCTTTAATGGCAAAACAACAGTTGGGGATGTGTAGGAGATATTACCTGTACTGTCGGTTACATGTTGTTGTTTTTCGCAATCCAAATAGTTGATGCTTATTTCCTCTCTTCTCAGGCATTGACGTCCGTGGTGAACTTCAGGGAGCCCAAGTCCATCTGTAAAGCCCCTGAACTCGTAAGTACACGCACGCCGGCACACACACACACACACACACCGTCATACACTGTGCCTTGACCCGGTCGTCTCCGTCCAGCTGGCGAAATACTGTGACAATCTCCTGAAGAAATCTGCGAAGGGAATGACCGAGAACGAGGTGGAGGACAAGCTGACCAGTTTCATCACAGTGTTCAAGTACATAGACGATAAGGACATCTTTCAAAAGGTGACGGGGGGGGGGCCTCTGGTGCTTTGAAATGAAATTGTGTTTGTTTTTCATTTTATTTTTAAAGTTGGTCCTTGTTTAGAAAGATGGTTTTCTACTGATTTTTTTTTAGTCCATTTTTAGTTTCCCGAGAAGTCCCCAAATACTCTACTGAGTAAATCACTTTGTTTCATGTCTTGTTACCTTTTCAATTCCACAGTTTTATGCCAGAATGCTAGCGAAGCGGTTAATACATGGTTTATCATTGTCGATGGACTCCGAAGAAGCCATGATCAACAAACTAAAGGTGAATCCTTTGTAGAATTTGATATTGGTTATGTGTTAAGGCAGCCACTGTCTCGGAAAATTGTGAATCACGTCCACGATGCGGGAGTGGTCCTCGCTCTGACCATCTGGCACACGCTCATGCATCTCCCCCTATCCCTCTTCTCCCCGCATTGTACTCCGCCGCATTCTGGGCCCTGGCCTCTGACCCCGCAGCAAGCGTGTGGCTACGAGTTCACCAGCAAGCTCCACCGAATGTACACAGACATGAGCGTGAGTGCGGACCTCAACAACAAGTTCAACAACTTCATCAAGACACAGGAGACGGTGGTGGACCTCGGCATCAGCTTCCAGATATACGTATTACAGGTGAGGAGGAGCCAGGTGTCGTCGACGTACCTCGCTGCGCGTCAAAAGATCGCACAAACCACAAGTAATACTACGAAAAATGCAAAAAGCGTTAACGTAACGGTTCACACTCGGGCTACAGAATAGGAGAGGATCACCGAGGATTTTCTGTCACTTAACGTTAAGCGCACCACCATATCTTATGGAGCTGTTGGATGTGTAATGTTGTGGTGCGTGCGTTATGTTTGCAGGCCGGAGCCTGGCCTCTCACGCACGTTCCCTCCTCCACATTTGCCATCCCCCAGGAACTAGAGAAGAGTGTGCAGATGGTGAGTGTGCTCACGTCATCCGTGTGAACTCGCTCAAGCACACTGTAACTTAAATCCAATGTCCCCCTCTTTTGACAGTTTGAGTTGTTCTATAATCAGCACTTCAGTGGGAGGAAGCTGACCTGGCTGCATTACCTCTGCACAGGTAACACAGGTGTGCGCATGTCAGACGTGTTATCTGAGATTTGAGTGTGTATACCTGCATGTGTGTGGCGCCAAGTCTCCGGAGCGCCACATTTACACCGCAAACTCCGGTTCTGTGGTCCGTGCCGACAGGCGAGGTGAAAATGAACTACCTGTCCAAGCCGTACGTTGCCATGGTAACCACGTACCAGATGGCGGTGCTGCTGGCCTTCAACAACAGCCAAACGGTGAGCTACAAGGAGATGCAGGACGGCACCCAGATGAACGAGAAGGAGCTGCAGAAGACCATCAAGTCCCTGCTGGACGTCAAGATGCTCAACCACGACTCACAAAAGGTCCGTGCCACACGTTGACCCCACAACTCAGTCTGACAAGACGTTCTGTTCATATGGTGTTAATTGATTACGTATTGGGAAGTCGACATTCATTTGTCCCATCTGATAATATGTAAGTCTGTATATAATCCAGGGATCTAGTGGTATGTTTCTCCCCTCCACCCCTGCCCACCCCACACTCCACATACCACTACCATGTCCATACATTTTTTTTTTACACATTTAAAAAAAACAATGTTGGTTATATGAACAAGGGATCTGTTCCCCTCTACTGACAGGAGGAGATCGAAGCGGAGTCGACCTTTTCATTAAATATGAGTTTCACCAGTAAAAGGACAAAGTTCAAGATCACCACGTCCATGCAGAAAGACACACCCCAGGTGAGACGAGCGGTTAGCCACCCCTTCTCAAACCTTTTTTCAGAGCTTCTCCTTTGCCGCGTTTGACCACGCGTCCTGCCTTCTTCTGTTTAGGAAATGGAGCAGACGAGGAGCGCCGTCGACGAGGACCGCAAAATGTATTTACAAGCTGCTATAGTGAGAATCATGAAGGCCCGGAAGGTGCTCCGACACAACGCACTCATCCAGGAGGTGCGTGGAAGTCTTTTTCATTTTTTCAGGACCCCACAGGGATCCACCTGACCACTTGATCGTGTGAGGGGCTAATATAGACAAGCGTGTGTAAAGCACGTGCGCACAGCTGCCACTCAAAGCCTTGTCAAAGGGATTTACAAGGGTATTTGGTAATAAGAGGAGGGCTCGAGTTAGCAATGGAGTGTGGTTGGAACCGGGGCGCTTCAGCAGGGTGTCCTTGGCAGAACAAATGTTCGCTTTAAATAGAGGTATAAACAGGCTAACAGAAGGTGTAGGTAGAGGACCAACTGCCAACTGAGCGTGCGCATGAATGAATCTGTTTAGAGGAAATGGTGTGTGTATGTGTGTAATGAAGCAACAGTGGGTTGAGTTGAAAATGGTGTTCTCTTGCTCAAGTTATGTATATTTAATGTTTTTAATATATTCATTTACTAAGAACGACTTTCAGTTCATGCAACTATTATTTTACCCGTCAATTGTTGAGTGTAAAACTGTCATAAATACCCATGGTTTCCTGAGCCCAATGAGACGGTGAGTTGGGTGAAGTCTCTGTTCTTGAGCCTCCCATTTACGTGCACCTTTTTGCTGTCCTCGATGAACGTATGCAAATGTGTCTGTGTCGTCCCTGCGTGCAGGTCATCAATCAGTCCAAAGCCAGGTTCAACCCCAGCATCAGCATGATCAAGAAGTGCATCGAGGTGCTCATCGACAAGCAGTACATTGAGCGAAGCCAGACGTCTGCGGACGAGTACAGCTACGTGGCGTAGACGGAGGAGCTGAGCCACGGGCCGCCCCCCGCACAAACACTCACCCGCGTGACTGACCGGCAGAAACAGGTTAAAAAACGCGAAACAGAAAACCCCCAAACAAAACAGGCTCCTTCATTCGTTTAGGTTTTTGGACTGTCGCTGTCTGCTGTGATGCCCTACGGTGAATCAAGCAGGACTGGTGCCTCCATTTTTTTGAAAACAAGAACGGTCATCGTGTCACATCAGGCGGCCGGCTGACGCCGCCGCCGCCCATAAGGCCCTGCTCCCCGCCCCCACCCACCTTCTGATTTTAAGCTGTTTACAACATCACCAGTGCCACGCACCTGTGCGTCAAACAACGACAAAGAAGATGCCTACGGCAGTTTGAGAGAAGAGAGCTAATAAACATACGAGTTGACGTAAAATAAAGGAGAAAAAGAAAGCGGCGAGAGGTTGGCTGTGACATCAATGACACATTGGTGGCTTCACACGATGCGAAACATGCTTTCTTTTCTCACATTTGCAGTTGTTGTGTGTTTATTTTTCTTTCTTTGTTAAATGTACTGAAGTTAGGAAGAAATATTGTAATAAAACTGGTATAATGACTATTGTATCTACTTTCAAATGTAAAGAAAATGAGATGTGACAGACATGTTCCTGCTGCTTGTCAAATAAATAAATAAATAAAATCACTGAAGCGTTTTATGCAAACATTCATGGAATTTTGTTTGTGCCAGGTGTTTTTGCCAGTGAGTGTCTATGTTGTTATTCACAACATACACTATTCCAACAGTCACAACAAACATGCACTGTCAAGATGCTCATTGTGAATTAATAGCATATGCATCATTGACGGTAGTAAACATAGGTTTCGGGGGAAATAGTTAAATAGAACTGACTTGCTGACCATGCTTTAAATCGCATTAGTTGCAGCCTCTGTCCAGTGACGACCGTGCTGTGTTGCGCGCATGCGTAGTTGGGACACTGCCGGGGCGCGCTTGCTGATCCAGCTGTTGTTCTTCCAGCTGTGCGTTGGGCCGCATCCCATTCAGCAGCAAAGCTGAGTGACACAGGATGTTGAGTCTGTGGATGGATCTGATGGATATGAGTGAACCACATCACTGACCCCTCGAGAATCTCTCATTATGACGAGGACGTTTATTAATTCCTAAATTTAGTGACAAACAGAAAAACTAACCAACAGTAATACAGTTATTCAAAAGAATAAATGATCGGACCTATCAGATTCGATTATTTGATAATATCAAACACTTCAGGAAGTAGATTGTGGGACCTCGTGGCGCAACGGTAGCGCGTCTGACTCCAGATCAGAAGGTTGCGTGTTCAAATCACGTCGGGGTCAGTTCTATTTTTTACACGTACATTTTTAATATACAGCGGCACTGACACAATATCCGTCGACACAGGATACTGATGATACTATCATCATGAATAATGACCCTTCTGTCAGTGTGATTTGATATATATGCTGCATATACATCGCACCAACACACTGCTGTTTTCATTCTCATAATAATAAAACATTACATATGACATACTGTATCAATAACAGTCTGTATCCCATCAAATGTACACAAAGATGCCAGACACTGAGTGTAGTAACCCAACAACAGGACTACTGGGAAAAAAGCAATGTGATGGTGTAGTCTGCACAATGGTCAAAATAGGGTCCTGAGGAATAAATATCGAAATGATTAGTTTTTTTTTATGGTAAATAGAGCTGATGTGCAGGTGCGGCCTATTAGCACACGATACCTGATTGCCTCGGAGTTGGCGAAGAGAGGGAAGGGACAGTGGGATTACTGACGGCCTTTCATATCTGTTGAGTAGTTGTTGTGAAAACATACGTCCTCTGACGTGATTCGAACACGCAACCTTCCGATCTGGCGTCAGGCGCGCCACCGTCGCAGCGCAAGGTCACACAAAAGGTCACAGCAGGTCTCCTGGCAAACTGACAGATGTGGGATGAGTACGTTGCAATACGAAGGACTTGTTTTTTAACTGACATTCTTTTACCCCCACCAGAACACGCAACACTTTTATTTCTATATCGTTTCGCTACAGCAGTGCGGACAGTGAGTGCGTAGCAAGGCTATACAAAGCTGATGTTATGGGCCTCATGGTCTCCCTGGCTCGATGAGGTGTGTTTCTTTTCTGTGTCACTGGGAGGCAGCGTTCTCTTCGTAAACGCGGGACGTTTAGCAGACGGCAAAGTGGGTGCACTGACAAACGATTCAAAAAGTGGAAAGAAATATCTACTTTTTGTAGTCAATTGGACTGTATGCTAAGAAACAACAATACGTTGATCGGTCGGGACAGAATGGACCGACGAACACGCCAGTTGTGCAGGATGGTTATCTTAAAGACCTGTTTAACTGTGGATACTTTGGTTTCGCGAAAGGATCTGACGGTTGTGTTCGTGTTCATTCATTTGGACTACATTAGCTCATAAAGCACACAAGAGCTGCGGTGGCGCTCAACACAAAGGTGGCAGCTTTTATCGGTGAATTGGGTCATATTCGAGATGCGACCCCGGGCTAAACTTCTTATCCTGCACCGCAGTTGAATAATTTAGACTTGTGCATAGAATGTATATACTTTGCTTCACTTGAGTGTCGGTCCGACTTTCGGCCTGGTCTCAGCTGCTCCACACTATATTTATGGGCAAGGTGTTCTGCTTGCGAGGTCATCTCATTTCACCTGTTATTCCATGCGACTCTCATGGGATGAAGTGTTTTACGCTGCAGCAGGTCGACTTATACACAGGGACGTTTCAAGACACTCTGGGGGCCCCGGGCTAAAACAAAAACCGAAGCTTTTGACAGTGCGCTAGTACCACGGGGCCCCCCTATGAGGGGGTTCCTGGGCGTGTCATTGCAGTGCCCACTCATGGCAAGTCCTTTAAGGGGCTTTCAGGTTGTCGTTGCTGTGGACCAGTGTAAACAGCCGTCTTTGGGCAATTGCCTGCCCCGTTGTGACGCCTCTGTTTATACACACGGACTTACGCACATCCTGTGTGCAGTGCATGTTCAATACTTGAGCCAGGTACAACATCTGTGACTGTGAAGTAATTCACACACCTGCCCCGGGGTAGAAATGGATTGTGGCAATAAATACCAGTTGGAGTGGTTGCAGAGAGACTGAAAATACTCGCAATAAGGGCTGCAAGCTTATTAACGATGTGAGTCACATTAATCTGTGACCCACTAACTGGGTTAGCTGAAGTATAAAGCTAAAACCAAAGAAAAAACAACTAATTGCCACCACTGAATTGAAATGGGCCGGAGAGGTGTAGAGACTTTCCGACTTCATTTGATCCTATTTGGAATGTTTTTATACGCTTCTTTAGAATTGCTCCTGATGTGACCAGGACCCGGATGACTGAGAACCTTCACAGGCTTGTTGTTGTACTCGAGTCCTCCACAAGATGATGCAAGTTTACAAAGTTAGGTGAGGTAAAGTTAGGTGAGGGTTAGATCAGACACTAATGCCACAGGTAAAACATAGTACAGAAGATTACAAGAAAAGTAGTTGGAGGTTGTATTGTCTGCTTACAATGTTATACAACCACTTATGCTAGATCTAGACAGATGTTTTTTAAATCCCTTATTTGCTCCTTTTTTTTAACCTTGCTCTTTGCACCTTGCTCTTTTTAGTACTGTGCACTAATTTGCATTTCTTGTATTTTATCTGAACTGCGTTTACTCACATTAACTGTCAGTCACCGTGACGACACGGATTCATCACCAACGACCCAGCAATATAGCCACAAACTTTTTCGTTTTGCAAAGTGTTTTCAGACATCCACCACTTATACCGCACAGATTGCAAAGACGGCGCGGAGTGTGGCGCAACTGCTCCTGACAGGAGCGCGGATTCCTGGAGTTTCGGGCATTGGTGCCTGCTCCGACATGTGCGCGCGCTCACTCGCAGCGTCAGTCCAGCTGTGCGCCCTCCGCGGAGAGGCGGTTTGTTGGGAACTTTCTGCTGCCATCAGGGGAGGAGGAGGAGGTGGAGGAGCAGGAGGAGGAGGAGGAAGAAGAAGGGAGAGAGGACGCCACCCAGCTCAGCCGCTGGATCCGATGCGGGGACGCACTCCTGTCCTTTCCCGAGGACCACGGACGACCTGCGCGCGAGCACTTAGCGCGCGGAGGATGTTTGCAGGCGCCTCGGCGCGGATCGTTCCTGGTTGGGATTAACGCGGCGCGCGCGGGGGGTTGGCGAGAAATGAAAGTGACGGTGTGTTTCGGGAAGACCCGAGTGGTGGTTCCGTGCGGGGACGGGAACCTGACAGTGCACAGCCTCATCGAGCAGGCGGCCATGAGGTACAAGAAAGCCATCGCGAAGGTAAGGAGTGTCTGGAGAGTTCGCTTTGGGTTACGTGTCCCTCCCGTCACGCTGCGGTACACGCCGGGGCGTCAACATGGCGCTTTGGGACGGTTTGGCGCACAGACGCGCGCGCACACACGGCGAGCGGGGTGAAGAGGGCCAGCGGTGGCCCCCAGGGGCCCCTCTGTCCCGGTGGGTGGGGGCAAGATCAGCCGGAGGGCGCGTTGTGCAACGGCCGTTGAACTGCAACACAAGTGTGTTGGTGGGAATACTAGTCCATACATGTATGAAAACCATCCGACTAATCTGTATCCGTAATCCCGAATCTGACTGCACCGCTTCATTGCTTAGCGGTATTAGAATAAGGTTCGTTATTAGCTGGAGGTACACGTGGCATTTAAGCACACTCCAAATAATCCACAATTGTTTCTTATTCCACACTTAATGGGCAAGTAGTCATAGTACTAGTAAGGATGGGTTCGTGGAAGATCTACCCTGGCCTCTCTCTCTCACACCGCCCCCTCAATTACGCGCCTTAGCAAACAGGTTTTAAGTTCAATCCAAGTTTCGTCTATTAAATGCTGCAGGGCATGACTGTGCGAACCCCCCCCTTGCCAAATTTGATCCAGGCCCGACAGTGATTTCTTATTCCCTCCGCGGGTTTCTCCTATGGCCTTGCCCTCCAGGCCTGTCACGCGACTATTGAAAGAACTCAAAGTTTGGAGCGGTTGCCATGGCTAGTGAGACAGCACTCTCTCTCCCTCTCCCTTGGATCGGTGGCGATACCTCCACGGACCCACGGCCTTCTTTCCGTTCGGGCCAAAAAGCGCTTTGAAGCTTTTCAAGGGAGGAGGGCCTCGCGGGTGAGATTTCGACAGGTGTCAGAAAGATCAAAAGTGGAGAGATCAAAAAAAGGTAAAGTGGGAACACGCAGTTAGTGGTTTTAGTCCTCGTGAATTGCCCGGGATTAAGTGCCTCACTTTCATTGCCCCGCTTTCCACATCCCACCAGTACGCTCATATCCGCATAGGGATATAATGCCTTGACATTCCTGCAACATTTTTTCCTCATCCAAGCGGGAGCGCAAACAGCGGCAAAGGGCTGTAGGTCAACGTGAAGACTCATTCATGGAGAGCACTTCCTCTTTCGACACGCCAGCCATCTCACACACACACACACACACCATCCCACACATTCACTCCTCTGGGCTTGACGGTTTTCCATGGTTCAGCAGAACGCCGACGACCGGCCCATTGATCCATGCGGCGGGGCTGTAAATGTAGAAGTGTGGCCTCTCCCTCTGGAGAACACTTGGCCCCGGGTCAACACTAACTACCGTATCGCAGGCCTCCGGACGCGGGAAGGCGTAATCGCACATTGGAAGCGCCTGGAGTCTTACACACTCCGACCGCCCCCACGCGGAAGTGACGTGAGCTCTTATTCAAAAATGCAAAAAAAAAATTTTTTTTAAATCCCGAAGCGTTTACAATGAATTACAATGTCACGTGCTGTGGCATGCAGGCCGCTTGTCGTTAAATCGAATCTGAACTTGTAATTGTTTTGCCATTAGAGAAAAAAAAAGGAGTAAAATTGAATTAAAATC
This sequence comes from Colistium nudipinnis, assembly GCA_016785305.1. Classification (NCBI taxonomy): domain Eukaryota; kingdom Metazoa; phylum Chordata; class Actinopteri; order Pleuronectiformes; family Rhombosoleidae; genus Colistium; species Colistium nudipinnis. The sequence goes on from JAFBJU010000583.1 coordinate 557,703, forward strand.
ATAAAGGGCAGCAGTTCACAGGGCGTGTTTCAGCATGAGCATGGACTAACAGAGGTGCAACGGAACACGCATTAGGCGTCTGCCCCAAATCGGAATCCTCAAGCAGCACGTGAAAGCAAGCGGTGCAGGCCTGTTGCTGTCGGCCCATATTTTCTCCGGAATACGGGTGGCATGCTGGACTCCGACAGGTGACGGATGACACATTAAGGGACAAACCGAGAGGAGTAAACGTAAAGTTACACTCCCGGTGATCTTATCCACCCGTCACTTTGGTTCACTGTCGTCCGGTCATTTGCGACAAGACGGACGCGCCTTTGTTTGAACACCTTCTCGTTCGCGATGGGGGTTGGCGGCTTTCGACTCCGGCGCCGACAAAACCGCATGGAATTCGAGAACAGGTTGCGCCTGAGCAAGTGGAGATGAACTTCGTCCCAGCCCATTGTTCCCGGCACATGCGGCCATTTGTTTATCAAGCTAATTAAACACCGCATATTTGTGGAGCGTGAGCTGCAGGTGCAGACATTTGCTCGTAGTTGCGGATAACGTTGGGGGATCTGTAGAGAGGTGGCTGCGTTGAATTGGCCGCCCCACACACACACACACTCAAGCACCATTAATTTCCGAGTCAATCTGGTCCACAGTAGGCACGCAGTCATAAAGGATTAATGTTAAAACCTCCTCCTTAGTGCATTTCCTTGAGTGAAAATACCGCTTGTTTGTTTAGTCAGTCAATTAGTCACATCCTTCGTCAGGAAAGCAGAAACGACACGGAGACGATATTTCGTGGACTGTCCCAGACTTGGAAAAAAAACAAAACGCCACATGGACGCTCGACGTGTGTCATCGGAGGCATAAAAACAAAAGCGCGCTTAATCCATCATTTGTGGCCGCGTCGCTCGGAAGGGCCCCGCCTCTAAGATTCTATTTGTTTCGTCCACTTTTCCACTGCTACTCCGCCTCGACGGAGGTTCCAGCCTGAAAGCGCAGAATTGCCCTTTTTCTTTGCCAAAGTTTGCACGAATGCAGGCTTGCAGAGATGTCGCTGCCCACTCCAGTGGTCCAAATACACACAAATGCAGAATATGTCAAGGGGACAACACGGTGTGCATGCGATGTGCATGTGTAGCTCCGCGACGTCTGAAGCAGGCCCAAAGAAACAACGATTTACACCTTCCTACAGCCTGGGCAAACGCACACACATCGTCACAAAGTCTCGCAGTCAGCTTACTGGCGACGGTCCACTGTGGACATAATGGAAAATACCCTTTAAGTGAAGAGCAGAGGACCCAAGGAATGCTTTGATTTGGGCAGAATGGGTGGCACCTTGGAGCACAGGTATTTATGGGAACCATCTGATTTTTATGGTGTGGGCTCTCGTCTGCCCGTGGCAACCACTTGAAATACTGTTTCAACCAAACCCTGATTAGGAAAAAAAACAACTAACTCTTCAAGTGCTTTTTTTAGGCCCTCCCTGCCATTATTCAGCACAATTACACCCACTGTTATTCCCAGGAATGAAAATGACACAAAGGGAGTGGACACGTACACTGGGGGGGATGGAGACTCAAGTGCTGCAACAAACTGCGTCTCAGCTCTTTGGACCCACAATGTCGCACTCGCGCAGACTTATCGTGACCGTGACTCGCAGTCACAGGGAGTGAGTCATGCGGGAAATCATCAGTTGGATATAAAACTATAGGAAGGTGGCTCCCCTCGGCACGGAGACATTTCATCCGCCGCAGCGCAAAGCCCGGGCAGCGTCTGCTCGTCACAAAGAAACGTTTAAGGCATCAGATTTGTTTTGGTTTGAAAGTGAGCGAAGGGGAGGAAAAAAAAAAAGGCTTCCACAACACAATCCGTTTCTGGAGCAGAAACCGTGAGGCCAGAGGCTTTTGCTTTATAGAAGGCGCACGCGGTTTTGAACAGATTTTTTTTTTGTCAGGAAAAGAACCTAACTTGTGTAGCTCTACAGAAGCTCTCGGCTTACAGGGAAGCATCGTCTGTGCCCATTAGCTCTTTGCACTCAGCGGCTCACTGGTTGTGTAATGAAGAGGGGCTTTAGGATGATGGGATGCAGTGTAATTGATGGTAACTGAGCACGAGTTGGTTTACGGTTCATCTGTGGTCAAGCAGCGATGATGATTATTATTTTTTTTTTTCCCTCTTTTTTTTTTTTTTTAACAGAGTTCATCCTTACCACAAAGCCGAGTGTGCACTCTGTGACCTCTCGTCGTGCCTTTCTTCTCTTCCCTATAATTAGTTTCCCCCTCTCTCACGTCCCCATCTCTCTTTGTACTCGTTTCTTATCTGGCTGGCTAACACCGGGTCGTCGTGTTCCTCCGTTTGTGTGGCGCAAGTTTGCCTGTCATTTTTCCACGGAGGCTGGTCCCAGCTCGCTGACAGTAGTGTGCGTCGCTGGCGGTGAGCAGGGAATTGGAAGGAAGCGGTTGACCTCGGGGTTAAAGCGGTGACGGGGTGTTTTGGAGGTGTTTTGAAAAAATGTTCCCACGAAGAGGATGAGTGCGGGACGGGTGGACAGCGAAACCGAGGCGCGTTTAAGGCCAAACGTCGGGATGTTCCCGGCTGTATAATGCAGGCGTGACGGACCCTCGCCACGGAGGGTGTCAAGTGTCTGCGAACATCTGCGGGTAGGAGGAGACTTACAGTCATAGGCCGCACAGGATTTAGTTATATCTATATATATAGATATATAAAAAACACGGAATGAATTCCAAATCAATGCCTTTATCCAGTGTGCGTGCGTGTCTTGTACACTGAATTGCACATAAGAGCCATTTATTTTATTTTATTTTAACACAACCATTAGTGTGTCCCTGTCTGAATATCTGAGGGCTAGACTATAGATTTAGCCGTTCTGGGTATATAGGTTTGTGTGGCTCGGGCGTGTGTGTCTGCAATGTCAGCGAGACAACTTTGGAGCCACCAGTCTCTGACCGTACCTCAGTCCGTATTCATGAGAACGTCTCCCAAGGACCGCCTGACCAGGGTCGGTCGTACATCTTCCCCAAGCTCCTCGCGGCTCACGGTTAAAAAAGAAAAAACATTTTTAGGCATTTCAACCCCGACTACCGAGCGCTGCACGCGGTGGGGAGGGTACACGCGTGGCGCGCATGCGAGGATTCCGTGACTGCGGTGGACGAAACCCCCGGGCACTCTGTGGGGGCCCGGTTGAAAAAGCGCGGTGGCTCGACTGTTGCGCGCACAAAGCAGGGAGAGCTGCTGGCAGCGGCTGCTGCGCACAGCGATTCCGAGCAGGCCACATGCCATAATGCTAACTGCCAAGGTCTGAGCCGGGGGCCGCAGTCGTGCCAAGCCTTTGCGCGCCTGCCTCGCCGGCCCCATATCTTTTGTGTTGGGCCTTTGTGGGTCAGGCTCCGTTCCTGTAGACATCATTGCCCGTGTGGTTGTAATAGTTGATTTTTGGTGTGTTCATTTTACGTTTGCTTCTGTGTTCCCCCGCTGCCTTTGGCGTTGAATTCCTTTTGTTGTCATAACAGTCGCCGATTTAGCCGGACTTGACGTGAGGTGGGTGGAAGCGCGTGGCAAATTACCGGATGCGTCTTATTTTTAAACGTGCCTTTTTTGTCTTCTCCGGGGAGGTTTTCCTCGCAGAGTAACCGTCTCTCCGGTCACGCTGACATATTGAACATGACGTCTCAAAAGCTGGTATTTAAGTTTCCCTTCTCCTGGCCGTGGCCTTGTGTTTTTTCTGGAATCCATCCTCCGTCAACCCGCTGGTTTTGGACGATCTTGCCCATCATTTGACTACCTGTGCAATTAGAACAACTGGAGCAATGCACCGCACATGATCTTGCCCGAGAGTTTCCTAAATGTCCAGATTCACTTCATGCTCTGCCGAAAATTCAGATGCAATCCTTTCATGTACCAGTTAAGTCTCTTAATCTCGACATCCCAACATCTTGACCCCGATGTTACGCGAACACGCCCACTTCTAAACTGTAGGGCGACTCAGTACCATTGTACCACATAACTGTGTGCTTTCCGTCTCTCTGTCTCTCTCTCTCTTATGGCGCATGCTCGCCCGACCTGCCTCCATCGCTTCACCGCTCACCTCGTGCGCTCCCATTTGTTATCACACATTAGTCACCAGATGATAGGCTTTGGGAAAGACCATTACATGCAACGCTGTATGGTAACCGACACCGAGTTTGTAAATTACAATAATGGACTCCCGAAGGAACACAATAACATAGGATTCAACCGTTGATGAGCCGTAATTCTACGTAATCCTTATTTAGGCTATTTTGAATGGAACGACTGAGCAAGGTGGCAAGCTCTTACAGTACACGCATGTCAGTGTGTTTTTTTTTGCCAGGATGGAAAAGCACTTTCAACCCTTCATAACACATTCTTAAACGCTGTTTTGACAGCTTCCACTGTCTACACTATGCATGTCTTAACACGGAGGCCCCCTTTTTTTCTGCTCTTAAAATACACACAGGCATTACTTTTCCATTCGGTAACGGGACAGGCCGCTGTGGCTCCGCATGTAAGTCGAAGGGAAGCTCCCAGACGAGGCTCTGTGAGGAGGAGACTCCTCTCTCCCCCCGGCTTATATAGGTCCGAGTTCTAGTCATTGCTGAGAGACTGAGCTTCTCTGAAGGCAGGAGGCCAAAATAATCACCTTGGTTGAGGTAAACTTCAGTGGATGCATCCCAGAGAAAGCAGCTTCGCAGATCTGGAAATGTGTGTTTGAGAAATAGGAATGTATTATGAGTTTGAAAAGGTCAGTTTGGGTTTTTGGTAACTTTTGCACAAGCTACGTTATGGAGAGCCAAATAAATGTGCTTTGCTCATTCAAAAAATGTATTTTTCAGATTGTGTTATTTGGATAGGAGCAGTACATGTGTGCTTCCTCTTAAGTGCAGTATGGCCTTCCTACGTACTTGGTGTTATTCCTCTTTTGTTATCTTCATCCCACGTCCCACGTGAGATGACAACCGGCGCTTCCAGCTGGATTCGACGCTGAGCAAGTTGTAGCAAAGGCCAACTATGTGGTTTGCAGTGTTTCGACACGCAGGCCATGCCTGGCCCTCCTGGGTGTGATCCGCTGTTTTGTCAACAGCTTATTTTGTGTGGCCATGACTGTAGTTACAGGGTACAGTTTGTTTGTCAGCTGGAGAACGAGAACCTGTGAATAACACCTGAGACATTTCTTATGTAAGGTTATTTTCGCACGTGTGCATGAACGACAACAGTGCAGCTGTTTGAAATACGTGTGGCGTCTTGAAACGTGGTACCTCGAATGGGCTTATAAAAAGCTCAATCGATGGAAACAACGGATGTGGAAAGAGAGAAAATAGGCTACTTTGAAAGTATAGATTTTTATCCAGTCGCTTCTGGAGCTGAGGCGTCCGAAGCAAAGCTCTTTTCCTAAGTTTCTGGCGTCTTATAAAGCTATAAGTGGGGACAAAATTGCCAAAGGATGCAAACTCGATTCTACAATGAAGCACATCCAAAAAAAAATTGCAAAACATTTAACTTTGCTGCTGTCACAAAGAAAGCAAAGTCTGGCAGACTCATGTATTACCTTCACAGTCAAAATGTGTGAATTAATTCAATACACAGTATCCAACAACAAGCCCACAATCTTACATATCAAACATAAATAACTATTATTAATTATTAATAATATTTTCTATAAAAAAAATACCATTGTTCTTTTTACCCATGAACTGAGAGTCAAAGGGGCGGGGCTTAGCCTGAGATTGTCATTTCCCTTTTTTCCCCCCAGTAAAGTCAGTTAAATTAAATTAAGGGCAGCTGTGTTCGTGTAGCTCTTGTCATGGAGAAGGTTCACAGTTGTTCTCCACCGGCCACCGAGGAACTTCTCACCGAGTTGACCGAAAAATGAACCTTTATATCACTTCATGAAGATGCTGTGGCTAGCTTGTTAGCACCCATGACGTCTAGCAGCCGAAAGAGAGCAACACAGAGAGCGTTCATTCGACATTGTCCAACGGACGTATGTAAGTTCAATCTTCCCCTCTCATTTTTAGCCTATTATAGGTGTAAATGTGAGTGTTTTTTTTTTTTGACGTTCAGTGAGCTTTATTTATCATTGTTGGCCTGAGGTGGCTGGACGTGACGCACAAGCTAGCGGTTGCTAGTTGGTTTGTGATTTGGTCATATATTCTGCACATATATTCGGCGTGTCTTATCATACCTGCAACACACACTCGCTTCTAATTAATATTCACAGAGGTTTTCCTGCTCTGTTCTCAAACGGGCTCACTCACACATTTTATTGAACTCCGGGCTGGCCGGAAAAGTTCCGGAAAAAGTCCGGACTCGAGAGCATGTCTGAAAGCAGATTGGCTTTACACACTGGGCTGCAGCAGATTTTATTTGCTGCTTGTACAAATATTTATCTGCTCCCAGCTTCCCTTTTTTTTGGCTTGTTAATCAACACTGCGAGGGGGGTCACAACAAAACGCAACAATGTGTCAGCACAGGGCCCCAAATAACATCAACAACACCGACAAACATGGAACTCTGTGAGGAGTGCAACGCAGTGCAAGAAATACCAGCAGGGTTGTATAGCCTCAGTAAACACAAATGTCACACACAACTTGTGTTTTATGCTAGGATGTCTTCCCTGCACAACAATGCCCCTGTAGGGATTCGGTGGCTTGCTCAGCAACACTTAAGGAGGGCCGAGCAAAGTCGAATATGGAATTACTGGATTGACTGTTTTAGGAATTTTGAAATGCCTTTTAGAGAGTTTGGACGGTTGATATCAGAGCAATTATGTACAATTTGCACAAAAGATTAATTTGCAAAAATCAAAGTGGGGCTTTCTTTGGGGCTTTTGTCTGTCATCGGCTTTTGATCCCTTTAATGCACTCTTGGTCTTTCAACCCCCGAGCACTGTGGACACACAAAGCCTTTTCTTTCAATGGATAAAGTAAATAAACACGCTTGTGTGTCGTGAGTAGGTGCACTAAGCTTTTATCAAAAAACATTTAACCTACATTTTGATCTCGAATTTGTGGATCAGCCCGAGTGATGCTAATTCCTCTGTGACATCAGTGAAACTTGGCATCACTAAACTAACAGTGCCCTCTGAATCCGACTGTCGGGATTTAGGCTAAATCAGGACCTGGTGCCGCTTTAACGAAGCGATCGATGTGTTGGGAGTAACTTTAAACTTTCAGAAATATAATATCACATTATTTATAGGCCCACTTAAAAATGGGGTTTGGCCTCCGGATAGTACCGTTATTCCCCATTCGGTATTAATTATCAGCCTGAGCTTAATTTTTCATTCTGTTGATACAGCATTTCTCTGGGTGCAGTTTGGCCTCATTAACTTGAGCAAAAGCCTGGTTCCATAAAGAGGTGATCTTCACCGTGTATCGGCCATAATTGTACTCATAGACATATCTGAAGTCAATTATATTGTAATATAACATCACTGCTATTCTGTTTATTTCATATATTGCCAAATATGTGTATTATCTGTGCTGTTTGTGGATATGGTCTTTTACAGGCTGTGCACGCCCACCCATGTTGCATATGCTAAAAACCCCTCCGCAAACAAATCTGTTATTTTGTCATTTTTCCACATTTTTTCTGTTCTGAAACTATGCACTTTTGCATTACTCCTCACAAAAACTCACTGAAGTACTAGGGCTCATACGCAGGGATGAAGCGGTTTGGGTTTTTACAGACATCCTGCCCACCAAGACATCCTCTCTAACAGCCAGACAGATCTGTGAAATGGAAAAAGGAGTGCTTAGGCCTACAGGAGAAAAATGTAATCCTTGATGTTTGAGGGGCTTAGATGTTTGGCGAGACTGTGGGATATTGGACTGTGGGATATTGTAGTCATTTGGCCTGATTTATTTAGAGTCAAGCAGTGCCGTATGAAGAAAGTAACTGGGAGTGTTTTCTAATAGTTTATCATTCTTTGTCTAAATAATAAATACACGTGACATGTGCATAGGTAGTTTGATATATCTCAGGCAGGCCTATTGTACCTTAGTTAAATATTTACAATCTGGCAATGTGTAGTGTGTGTCCAAGTAGGACATGAGTCGTCTGAACCGTTTGTCGCACAGACAGGGTCTGCTCATCAAGGCATTTAAATGATACCTCGGAATATGACTCGCACTGAGCTCGGCACTGTGTGTGCGTTCACCAAACAGTTGTGACTGAAACTTAATGGATGATGCTGGAGATGGAGAGAATACTTGTAGAACAGCAGTTACCAGTTACCCAGTACTGCAACGCATAGGGCTTTATTTATGAACACATTTATATATTTTAGGGACAATATAGTTGATATTAAATGTCTGATGAGGGGATGGTGGTGTTTTATGACTGAACGGATGGAGGCACAAAGTGGGGGGAGTTTTGTGTGTTTGTCGGGCCACTGACCTGACGTGCTCACAAGCAAACAAATCACAGTAGTTGCAGTCTATGTCACCGGAATTGGTAGGGTTATTCTTTTGAGGTGTATTCACCGTACTATGGTGTAGGCAATGGCGAAAGGCTACGTGGTCATGTCCTCTTTACAGTGTAAATTCCGCACACTTAAATTGGCCTTTATTGTACATGGAATGAATGACCTAGTTCGCCATTGCTCTTCCACGAGGACAGTCACGTATGCAATTGCAGCCCAAGGCAATCACGTTTTTTTCAGCAGAAAAAAAAAAAAGATTCCAGGCCTGACTCAGCCTTTTTGTCACATCGACTGAGATGGCTTTGATTTAGATGGACATGTGTCCAAAGGAGCAATACAATGCTGAGTGGTTTGTAGTTTGTCCCATGAAAACCTATGGCCCATCAAACCCCTAAAAAAAAAAGAATATCCTGACGCATAAGCTTTGCTTCGAGGATGCTTACTCTACGAGAAGTTACAATATCGCTGTGGTCTGTTTTGTTGCTTTAACTAATTCATATGTTTTGTGTTACAATGTTTGGTTTATGCTCACCTTTGTAAGCATTAATAGACACATATTTTGTTTGTCATATTGGGCTATTTGGATAAATCTGGTTATTTTACCTTCTGGTAAATATAGCTGAACTATCTAATTGTTAAGATTGAGTTTTACAATAAAAAGGTTTTAGTCCTGTTTTTGCACATTCAGTGTAGACGGTCTGGTGGGTGGAGGTAGGCATTTCGATGTAAAAAAAAATATTTCACCAAATAGTCATTTTACCCATTTCACCTTGATGTGACATTATCATTCTGCTGCTCGTCTGGTTTTAATGGCACAACATGGAGACTTTGCCGCAAGGATTTCCCTGACGAATATGTAAAGTTGAGGATTTAACTGTGCAGAGTAATTTCCTGCCCAGACATTAATTTTTTTCTGGTTACAGAACATGTTGCGGGATGATTAGTCTTTACTCAGACCTTGAAATGGGGTCATGCGGTGCGGACAGAGGAAACGCTGCTGAAAGACTTGGTAACCATTTATTATGAAGTCAGAGGTGGCCAAGGCGCATTCATTCGTGTTCGTCTCGACATTTCTGTGTGGTCACGACTCATTGAAACATATTTTTATCCCAATAATGACTTTTTAAATGGAACTCGCTGTTCACATTTCGGTAACTTTGGGTGGAACATGTACCGCCTCGTCCCTGTGAAAATATGCTGCACTTTGAGAGGCCTGTGAAGAAAGATCAGCCAGTGTTTTAATTATTTTTTTTTGCTACTTAATGACTAAGGACATTTCTACAGGACTGTGACTCATTGTCTTGGGAAATATAGTCACTGTCAGTCACCACAGTATGTAACCCACCAGAGTATCGTCCTGTCGGCTCAGAAACGATTGCACAATTGAGAGACAGCCCTCGGGAAGATGTCGTTGAAAATCATGGTTGGGTCATCCCGTTGCTGCTGGGGTAAGACTTACGCTACATTGTGAGCAGAGGGGTTTTTTGGTGGCTGTGAGGATGCTGAGTCGTCACTGACACACCAGCCATCTCACACCCTATGAATAGGGACCAGTAAAGCCTGCGCGGGAAGAAGGCTGTCAGCGAGTAGCGTTTGCATACAGCCAACTGATTCTCACGTTGAAAGTTCACATCGACGACTTCTGATATTGCTATATCCTCGGGCGACGGAATGTAAATACACACACTGCATTACTCGGGGTGTTTTTGTTTTGGAAAACAAAAGAGGGATTTTTCCTCATACAAAAAGGCCCACCGGGGTTGCTCTTTGCGGGATCATTTTTTTTGCCCCTCCTATATTTATCTCAGAGAAAAGTGATTTTTCCTCAAAGTAACAAGGTGTAAGTGTTCATCGCGTATTTTACGGAAAGCTTCATTGGGTATTCTCAGCCTGAGGGAGGTGAACTGGTAGGCCGTGTTTGCGGGAGGCTGATTGGCAGCGGGTGTTTGTTATCTCGGATCACATTACACCACAGAGTCGCTGCCTGGTGTACCGTACTGACGGAGAAAGCCCTCTGAGGTGTTTGTGTTTGATTCTACTCCCGTATGAATGACTCTGAAGGCCTTTACAAAGCCAGGCTGCGTAAACATCCTCCGTCTGTACGGCACATCTGTCAAACGCTGCGTCTTCCTCGCAGCATCTTGGAGAGAGTAAGTGGGTGTGTGTTTACTTGTTTTTCTGTGTATGTGCTGTCAGGTGTCGGTGAAGGACCCGGTTGAGCAGGTTTTTTTTTTTTTTTTTTCCCTGGTACAGCACAGTGCTCTACAGCAGTGAGCGCCGCACATCTGTACGGCACATCTGTCAAACGCTGCGTCTTCCTCGCAGCATCCTGGAGAGAGTAAGTGGGTGTGTGTTTACTTGTTTTTCTGTGTATGTGCTGTCAGGTGTCGGTGAAGGACCCGGTTGAGCAGGTTTTTTTTTTTTTTTTTACCGTCTGCTTCGACTCACAGCCTCTCAGCCAAACATATTTCCCAGTAACCCTCTTATTTTGAAATGACAAGGTGCCGTTAGGCACTTTCACCACCTCTTTTGCTGTCTGTTGCCAGCAGCATTCCCATGAGAAGCCCCGACCGGCCCCCTCAGTCCTTTCCTGATCCAGGGCCAGATTTTATGAAGCTCTGTTTCCCTCTCGGGGAGGAGATAAACTTCCATCGCATATTGATCCATATGGCTGTGATATTATTTAAAAATACGACACCATTGTCTTTGGAGTAAGTGTTTGCAATGTTGCAATGTTCAATTATTTGTTACACCTGCATGCATTGGCCTGCAACTGATAAAAAAAAAACAACACTTTTTTTGGAACTTTGTCTGGCAAAATTCTTTAACTTGGAGGTAAGCACACGCGCACACTTCAGCCTTTAAAGTATCTGGAGTGCCTGGATGAACCCAACACCCGCTAAACTAACAGAAGGCCACTGCCACCACCCAGAGGGACCCTAAAGTTAGGAATAAAAGAAGGCCCTTTTTTTCCCTCTCCTGCAACTCTCCTCTCACAGCAGGCCCTCAACATTGGTGGTCCTTAAGAGAGATTAACGTGGCTCCCCCCTTCCATCACTCACTGGCTTTAATGAGCCTCTGGTACGGGACAGAATGGAAAAGCAGGGCCGCGAGCTACGAGAAGAGGATGTTGGCCTTGCCTCCTATACGGTACAATTTGGAGTTCAAACTGCAGCTCTGAAACCACAACATTGTAATTGCTCATTGCTGGCGTAATGTGTGTTGGAATGCATTGTGTTTGCGTCGTGTCATCGGCAATCGTACACCGGAGGAGACATCCGCGCATATCACGGTCAATAAGGTGAATGGCATGCCCGTGTTCTGCACACTGTGCACAGGAAATGGTTGAGTTCTTTTTTCAGCTCGGTGGCGTCGTGTCTTCACGCACAGCCAGAGAGAATGATGCTGTTTCCCAGAATGTTGTGTAAGGTAACCCCAGGTTTTGCATTATATTCTTGTTTCAAGTGTCAGCGGCTCCTGAGATTAGTGTGTGTGTGTGAACGCATGGGTGTGTGGATCTGAACTCTTCCTGTGCGCCTAATTCACTCGTCGATAAACACTTAACTCATTAGATTCAACCTCACAGCACAGCCTCTGGCGTTTTTCTCTCAACATCTTTTTCATCCTCACTCGATTTCCTCTCTCCGGTCCTCCCTCTTTTCACCCACCCCTTTCTTTTTTAATCCACCCTGCACTGATATCACTTATTCCCCTTTTTTTATTTTTTATTTCCTGCTTCTCTCCCTTTTTTCCTTTTTTCCCCCACCTATAAATCCATCTCTCGTATTCGTTTTGCTGTTAGGCACACTTCATCTCAGGAAGTTATGCACATCTCTTCACAGGCACTTCATGAGTTGTGGGCGGGTACCCTGAAAGTGAGATATAATGTTATGTTTGGAAGATTCAGTTGCCGTTAGAAGGGCAAATGGAAGGGGAAATCATTTGCATAGTAAGAACACAGAAAGGATGCCTCCCTTCATTTTCAGGTCGGGGATTTCTCTTTTTTTGACTTGTTTGCCATGCACGATAGACAACAGTGAATGTAATAATCATAAATTGCAAATGTAACCATAGAAATTGCTGCAGACTCGACACGTTATACCAGACGCATGTAAAAACTCAGATATGGAGAGGAAAGGGAAAACGGAGCATCTGCGTCCCTTAGGCCGAATGCTCCCAGACTTAATGATCTGACCTAACATAAGAATCTCACCGCTGTATCCCTGCTTTTAGCGCCATTCCACTCTCCATCAGTCCTGAATCATGACGTTAATGCAGGAAGTCAATCAGTCAATATCGGCGACACCATGCAAACAGACACCTCTGTGCTCTTGCACTAACAGGCTGCTGAGAGTGAGCCTTTGGCTTGGACTGCAGCTCACGCTGCCAAACTTGAAGACAGTCAACAGAAAAGCATTTGAGTTGCCATGCGGCCATGTGTGTATCTTCCCATCGCTGCGTTCAGAGTCGAGGCCAGGGGGAAGCGCCGTGATACAGAAGCAGATTGCATTCATCGGGAACATTTGGGAGGAGGAGATAATGTAATTACCCCGTAATTCTTAATTATCTCAATAAATCTGAGCGGACTTGACGGTGTGTGCTCATGAAGCTAGATTCCCAGACGCCTCGTACATAGAGTAAATTAAAACAGGATTGCATTTAGCAGTGTTTGTTGATCGTTAATGTTTTGTGTTACTCGGGTTGGGATCCATGGCGCAAGTCCCTGAGCGAGCCGACGAAGAAGACTTGACAGGCTGAGCGGCAGCTAAGTGTAAATATGTAGCATGAAGAGGAATGCTTAAATAGGGCGCATGTGCCCAGTAAACCTTTGTATGGACTTGTACAATATTAAAATGCACATTTCGTACAGCAAATCCTATTATAGTACCACAGCCCTACTGTAGCATTCAGTGTAAGTAAGATATCTTTTATCACGACAAGCCATCGGATTTCCCTCAGATACCCTTTTTCTGTTGAAAACTGTTAGCTTCTGACTTCCACAGAAGTAGATGTGAAATCAGATATGCCAGATTTTTTAATTTATTTTGCCCTCTCTCTTTTTCCTCTCTTGATCATTTCTATCCACCTAACCTATGAATCACATCCTTTGTCCTTGACTTCTTCCTCTCTCTCTCTCCCCTTCTCACTTTCACTCTTGGATGTCTTCTTCCTTTCCTGCCCCTCCACCCCCCAGTTTAATCCCCCTCCCCCCCCATCTCTATCTTCTAACCTACACGGAAGTTTCCCACTGTTTCTTCTCAATCGCTTTGTCCAGTGTCGCCCATTTCCTCTTCAGGGTCAATGAGCGTTTCACTGGCCGTGAAACAAGCTCCTCCGTCACTCAGTGGGGAGGTGTAGTGCTAATGTGGCACACGGTCCCTGTTTACTACACACAGTGGCAAGTGTGACATGGATCCTGGATTTAATGTTGCAAATAAAACTGGCTCTACAAAAAACACAATATTCATCCCATTCACCCCATGATTCTCCAGCTACCGCTTTTTTGTATCCAGCTGATTTGAAATGGCTGATTCAGAGGTGATGCTGGCCTTATTATTATTATTATTACCATTATTATTATTATAATGTCTGTTCTGATGCGTTTCACTACAACTATATAACTATATACTATAACATATACTCAATGAATGTAGAATACTTCTTACCTGTTTCATAATGTGGTCTGTTCAGAGAATAAGTGGAACTCAGGTGACTAACATGGTGACTATCACATGCAGTGTCTGCAACACAATTACGGTATGATGCATTATGGCTTGGCAAAGGCACCTTTTTCATCCATTTTGATATTTTATGTTTTCTTCAGCAAACAGATTCTTCTTTCACCATTGCTTTTCTTGATACGTGCATATGCTCGTGTACACTGTAAGTTCTCCAGGCTTTAATGCCGAAATGTGATAGTCCTCACACATAACATTCATCCACAATCCTTTTATTTTACTTTGTCAGCTCTCGTCCAAGCATTCACTTATCATCGCTGGATAATGGATATGTTAGAGAGCAGAGTATAGTGTGAGGATCAGCTAAGCATAAACACCGTGTACCAGAATACACTCTGCTAAGTTCCTTACAAGCACAGGCGCACAGCTGGGCTATTTTTCCTGTTTCTCAATTCCCTGTAGACAGCTTTCTCTATCTCTGTTTACATCTCGTGTATTTTTGAGTCCATTTCTTCAATGTAACACTCCGTGGCTCAGCGTGTCAGACGTCAGTGTTTGTGGATTTTGGACATTTGCCCCCCAATGTGCGTCTGGAAAGAGGCTTCCATCAGCTCTCTCTCTCTTGTATTGCCCCTCTCCTATTCTGTTTGTCTCTGTATGTATTTCTTTTCTTGACAAAGTTAATATTACTGGGGATGCGTCAAAATACTATGCATATAAATCATTTATTGGGTTGTAAAGTAGTTTGAAAAAAAACATGCAGAGTTAAGGTGCATCTCAATTCTCTTTGCTACCCTTGACCACTTGCTATTATTGATCTAGATCCAGGATAGCGGGTGGGGGTGGGGGTCAGTGAATTCAGGACCTCGTGGCGCAACGGTAGCGCGTCTGACTCCAGATCAGAAGGTTGCGTGTTCAAATCACGTCGGGGTCAAAGGCTTTTAAGTGGTGATATGCAGTTGCAATGAGCTGCCTTGACTTTCGGTCTGCCTGCAGGTTTCATTCCATAGTGGAGCCGTAAGCTGTCCTTCAACCCCCTCTTCCTTTAACTGTCTACACTATCTGTCATACATAATGTATGAGCTGCATAGCTTGGGACTGAGATCAACCAGTGAATGACCCCCTGCACACGAGCTTAAAGTGTCTGTTAGAAAAAAAACCCTATAACAACTAAAACCACATTTCAGAGAATACGAACAAGTTGGTATTTTTAGCTGTATTATCTGTGACGTTACCACATTGTATACCCGCAGCGTGTTTCAGGCGTATCACGTGGCACACAGTGCTATTTTTATTTTGTATTCTCTAAAACGATCAGCAATAATATTAGACGCGTAACATGCGTTATGTTTATTTTCTGGGATTTTGGACTGCGGGTGGACAGAGAGGGATCCCATTTCTCTGGCCCCTGCTGATTATTATCCGGGTTTAAGCCTTTGGTTTAATATCATTTTTTTTCTGGCTGTATTGCATTGGTGTAATGCATTGAAACGCGGGGAGTGAGAGTGCGTTCTTTTTCCTATTCCTTTGTGTCGTTCACCAGCTGTGTTGGAAAGTGGTACGCTGGGTGCATGAGCTGGCCGTGTGCCCTGCAGTTGCAGCACACGCATGGGGGGAGCACGCTGCACAGTTTCAACATGCGAGACCGCTAAGTCACCACTCCCTCCCGCTGGACTTTACACTCGGGAGCCCGAGGTCTGCCCCACATGTGTTGCTCTCGAACGCAGACACACACACACACACACACGCGATAAAACTCTTTTTTCTTTTGTGTGAAGTGGGAGGTGTACGTGAGAGGATTTCATGGTCACATTCTGCTGCTTCTCCACAAACCACGACCAATACACTCCTCACCACAAATGGGCTCCCTCTACGTCAGGGATTTTTCTGGACTTGAAATATTGCATAGACACCCACCTTGTATTTGTTTGGAAAATATTTAGTCATTCAAAAAGGAGTTTGCACTTTTCTGTGAATCCTGGAGTACATACTCCAACAACTCCACGATTTAGACATTGATTGGAAACTCACAGGGATATGATCAGAATATCTGTGTGTCCATGTGTCTGTTACCATTTTGCTTCAACTTCTGTTATTTTAATCAGCTACTAAAATGGCTATTCATATGTTGGGTTAAGATGTAAGATTGCAAGTGAAGGTAACTGTGGCTGAAGCGGTCTACATCATCTTGCAGTTATTCTTAAAAATCAAGGTTATTGCAGTTTGGGTACTAGTTTTTGGAATGAGTTACAGCTGTAGCGCAGACTGTCTGAAGAATGAAATTAGATTTCTCCTTTTCCTGCCAAACATGCAGATCACATCAATCAGAGGAGGTTCCTCTCCTTTCGTATTTTACTTTCCAAAACTTGACACTCCCACAGATGCAGTCCAATCTGCCTGTCACTTTATGGTTTTTTGACTGGCCGACGTCTATTCCTGTTGCCTTAGATGTTGTGCGGTCCCACGATGATCTCTCAAATCCATCCTCACACAATCGCAGATACTGGAAAACACCGTGACCCCTCTCTTGTCTTCCGCATGTGCGGTATGTGAATCAGCCGCGTGTGTCGTGACGCCTCCGTTGCGTTTGGTTGTCTGTACGTGGTGATTCCTCCCGAGCTCTTTGCTTCTTTTGGCTCATTCAGGGGGTCCCATCTGGCGAGCACACCCTCTGTGCTTATGTAATAATAAACACCGGTGTGCAGAAATAGTGCTGACTGTCGCTTCTATGAGTAGACACACAGTCTTGCCGGGGTCCAGCGACCGTAACATGCGGGGGCTACAATAACTTTCAGTGCCATTGACAGCATTCTTTGAACAAGTGCTTTCTGCGCCACTGTAGTTAAAAGTACATTCATTCTGTAGTTCAGCGGTTTTCAGGAAACTTTGTCACATTCATTGTCACATTCATTGGTAGTTATCCTGTTGTTGAATTTTGAGGGTTCGTAAACATCTATGAGGTGTATTGCATCTGCTATTTGGAGATTGCAGTTATCCCTTGCTTCTTGCTCTTCTATTCTTTTCAAGACGGTCACCTGTTCTATACATTATGAGAATCTGTGTCCCTATACCAAATCTGGTTCCCCTACAACACTGCTAATGCTCTTTCCTGTACCAGACTGAGCAGATGGCCAGTATGGGACACCTCCTTCGGGGTCTGAGACTTAAGTGCCCTTTCAGTAACATGACACCCTCACCCTCTGTCACCCTGAACCTTTCCATCCTCATCAGTCGCTTCCTAAAGCTACACGTTTGAAAGTGACACACAGACACTTTATTATTGGCCCTCAAGGAAGATGTCCTTTGGCCTTTTCTCCCATCCACAGGAGGTCAGAGGTGAGGGTCAACTCCCGAACTGTCTGCGATTTGTACATCTTGATTACTTAGATGTACCAAGACAGAATAATGGCACAACAGTGCTTACCCACTCATCCAGATGTATTATACTTAAAACATATTATATTATATTATATTATATTATATTATATTATATTATATTATATTATATTATATTTGAGCTTAATTGTAGTAGCTGCATTCTTTTTTGAAAATTATCTTCATTAGTGAATGCCTGTGGTAAAACCGTGCGTGTTAGTGGTCCTATATTCCAAAAAAAGTATCTGAGGCTGAACAGTAACTGCGTGTAAGGTTGGTTTGAATCTGTGTGTGTGTTTGTATTGTTGACTATGTGTCTGGAATGACTGAAACTGGCTTGCTGCTTAAAACAGGCCACCATACAGGCACTCTGCACAATTTGCTAACAAACATGTTGCCAAATGATGACTTTCACAATGGCTTTGGAAAGCAACATGATATTTGTTAGCTTAAATGCAGAGGCTTTGACTGTTGTGTTTTCATTTATGTGTTTTTCTTTATTGTGACTTGATAAAATGTTACTAATTGTATTTTCTGATAATCATGCATAGCAGCAGTAATCAAAATGTTTCCTATTTACTCGTTCAGGCATGTTAATGGCTGCTGTAAATTGATAAGGCTAAGACTTGTTTTAAAAAAATCCACTAATTGATGTTACCTTACAGCTTTGCTTCACGCAACAACACACCGCTGTAATTGCAATAATCATGTCATGCCTCCTAATCACTGGAACGTCCCGTCTGAAGTTTACCTCTTTAATTGGCTTAATGATGTATCATTATGAGAGGTGCTCAATGGGATCCTCGTGCGATAATGTCTGTTTTCATTTCTTCGCAAAACCTTCAACGCAGCAGTGTTCTCAGCTCCCACGCTGAGTCGTGAGGCAGCATGTCTGGCCTGTTTGGACACACGCGCACAAACGCGCACACATAGACACGCACTCTCTCACGCACACACGCTCACACACGCGCACACACGCGCACACACACACAATGCTGAGACCCGCTTTTTTTTATCCAGACCAGATGCTCAGCTTTCCATGTTGTACGTGCCGACTTGTAGTGCTGGAGAAACACGGTTTAGGGACTACAAATCCCCGACTCAAGCAGATCACGCTGCGGGCGTACGACTTCAGAGGTTTATCCGAGCGCACAACTCATTTTGAATCTGGAAGCTTGGAAAATCAGGTGTCCCCTGTGCAAACAGGGACTGCGACTTTGGCTTGCAGCGACAGTAGGATATTTTTCTCTGGCTTTTTCTGCTTTTCAAATCACAGTTCTCTCAGCAGCTCTGTGTATGCAGATGCGGTTGATTTTTGGAGGGTCTCAAGGTCAACACGCTGTGGCATTGGCTCTGCTTTGACCAGGCTGGCCTGAATTCCCAGCTTCATCCCTCGCTAACCTCGCTGGCACCAGCAATGCCACTGTGCTGCAGTGCACAGGGTGGGGAGTAGACCGCTGGCCAAAAGAAATAGATCTCTTTATCCTTGCATATGCACCCGCCACGCAAACATATCCATTTTACAGAGCCGTTAATCTGGTCCTTCACGTTTTTTAGGACAAGGGAGGGTTTTCACCAAGTATGTGGTAACTTGTCGCTTCTTTTGCAGCAGTTTGTTCAGTCAAAAAGTGCAAAATGTTTGTTTTTTTGCTGAGATAATTAGTACATTTTAAGAAATGTAACTCATCGCAGAGACACTATGTATGTAAGTCATTCATCACCAAGAAAATAAAATAGAAAGGTAAAAGAAAACTTATTTGTCTTACTTAAGACACGTTATTATGGCGGTGGAGAATGAATTTTGTCATCGTTCAATGTGGTTTGGAAACAAATTCATTGTTTATTAAAGACACACATTGAGATACAAACTAAATGGCCACTTGCAAGTTATTAACCAGTTCATGATGGGAATATGCTAATATTTTATATATATGCTATATATACAGTATATATATATATATAGATATATATATATCTATATATAGATATATAGATATATATATATGCTAATTATTTTTGTTTAAGCATGTCTTTAATTGAGTTGCACATATTGAGCTCATCATTTCAAGCCAAACAACTCAACACGAGCTTATGGTTGACCAATTTGTATTCATTGTATACACAATATAAAGATATTTGTTCATTAGTTGTGATGAGGCAGACTTGATGGATATTGACACCACCATGAAGCAAATCCATTTTTGCCATTTTAAATTCGCTTTTTTTCGCCTGGCCCCTCTCTTTCAGTCTTTCCCTGGAAAGTAAAACGCAGTCAGACTGTTTGACAACCAATGCCCTCGTATGCAGATGCAGCAGCAGGCCTGCTGTGTGTGCAGGGCTGCCTGCACTGTAGTATGTGTGTAGCAAGGTGTCATGTTTCTCTCCCGGTTCTACTCTGCAGGCTGGGGTCGTTTCTTTTTTTTTTTTGCAGGCGGGGCATCAATAATGCACCTACACAGAGAATGCACTCGGCCTGTATGGGGCTGGGATGTTCTTCTGGGAAACCGTTGTCATGTCCTGAGGGGACACGAGAGTCTATTTTAGGGAAATAAAACAAACCCAAGGCACAAAGCTAAACTGGAAAATCAACTGCCGGGTCCCACAGGAACGACTTCGTTTTAACCCAGCCAGTATTGGCTACAGATATGCTAGATCAAAACCATAAGGACAGAACAGAAGGAAGATATACTACATACACAGCACATCAGTTATAGTGTGAGGATTTTCTAAACAAACTGTAATCACGTGTTAATTAATTAGCAGTGCCAGTGTTGTAGGGGAATTCTGATAAGGTGACAAAGGCTATCCCTCCCACTCTCATCCCTGACTATGTAGATTTATAATATGGCAGAGGTATTCATTATTTTGTTTGTAAATTGACTTTACGCTGCACTGAGTTTGTTGATTTACAATACAAAGAATGTTTCTAAAACCATGTTTCGGGTTTTTCCATACATGCAGAGGTACAGTAAATGTAAGCCTAACAAGGACAGAAGCAGTAGCTCGCTACTTTCTTTACTCCTGATAGCACTTTGGCAAAGATAGTAAGCTGCTTGTGTGTGTGTGTGCTTGCCTTGTGTTTGTGCTTGGCGTTATTCAGCTGTGACACTTGTGTTCATAACCCACAGAAAAAGGAAAAGGCCAATCCATAAATAACAGCCATTATCGTTCTGCAAAATGAAAAGTCTAACAGGAGGTTGAAATTGGACTGGACTGAGCTGAGCTGATGATTCACAGGGAGGTCTGCACTCCCAGAGGTCAGAGGTCATAGACCAATGGTGATCTTTAAGCTCTTTGCTCAGGCACTGAAAGTCTGAAGATTTGGTTGTTCTATTTAAATGAATGTTTTTTTATATGTTTATTTTCACAATATCCTCCCTGGATCATCTCATCACTTGAAGGATCCAGATAACCCATTAACTGTCATAATATATAGTATTACACCGAAAATATCTCTTTTCTTTATTGAATACATGGTGTGAAGGTAATTTAATTTGTAGATAACCTATAATTTGTGTTGTTCTCACAACTGCACTGAATAGAACTTCATTCAACTGCCTTTAAAACAGTGATGAGATAATGAACACCGCATTAGTCATCAACTGCTTGTATGCCTTTCTCATTTCTTCTACTCATTCTGTTTACATAACAAAGCTCGATGAAATCATTTTATTAAGATAAGAGACAACGCCATATATCATCTGCGCTGTAAACGGTCTATTTTTATGGTGAACATTGTTCACCTGCATTACGGAATCCTCTCCAAATGCCTCACATTCCTCAAGGCTTAATAATGAGAAGAATGTCTGTCTGTTATCCTTGCTAAAACCCACAATTGTTCCTGGCATTTTCCTTTTGCTTTCACTAACGTGTGTGCGCGTCACCCAACGGTATTCCGTCCTCTACTCTCGCTCTCGGTCTATTTACCCGACCAGCTTGCACCGATGGTAAATGGCTGGAGTAAAGTGGTAGACATTCAAAATTGGTTGACCCCGACGTGATTTGAACACGCAGCCTTCTGATCTGGAGTCAGACGCGCTACCGTTGCGCCACGAGGTCTTGATATTTAAGAAAATCTTATGGGCACTGTGACAGGCCCTGTGGGAATACCACCACTTGCTGGTGTTAATGCAGCAATTCTAAAACACACACCGGCACATGTGCTCTCATTCTCACACACAAACACACACACAAACACCCCCCCCCCCGCCCCTTCCCCAGTTCACTCCAGGGCACCATTCTTTGTGTGGTCCTTGGCAGAAACAAGCATCCCACTGTGATACAAAGGACTCAGATAATGGGTTGAAGGCGGCCATTGTCTGAACACATGTCGCAAGTGTGAGTGTGTGTCTGCGTGTGTGTGTGTGTGTGTGTCACAGAGAACAACTACCTCGTCTGTTTCCTCTCACCTTCCACGCTGGATCAGACAAGCGGATACCTGATCAGACTAAGGCGCAGGTATGTCGCTCAGTGTATGAATGAACGAGTAAAGCTCAGGTCACTGGGGCAGGAGCTAAAAGATCAGCGCACAATACACGACACACCCTGCATATTTGCTTATATTTGTGCTGAACACAAAAGTCTTGAGGGCCGTTTCTAATGATAACATTGCAGGGGATTATTTTTGATGGGAAAATACCAGGCCACTTTATTCATGTTCTTCTTCAGTGTTTTAACCGTTCCTAGGTTGGCTTTTGCCACATTTGGTTACACACATCATTTGCATACGGCGAGCGCTGCTGCCATGTATGCTTCACCTGTCTCGTGAAAGTGAAAGTAACCGAGCTACTTACGTCTGCACTTCATGCACATGCACATGTATCTCATATTTGTATGCACTCTTCTCTTGTGACGTTAACGAGAAGAATGAGGATACAATTGTAATGTGATGACATTATTATAATGGGACAGACGCGGTAGTTGTAGTGATGCCTGGTTACACATTTCTCAATTGGTATTTTGCAGGAGCTCTCAATTATCATATTTTATGTTTTATTGTCTTCGTTTGTCAGTCATGGTATGGTGCACTGTAATCCTAGTCCATTGACGTTTGTTCTTCAGCATTTGTATGTTGTGGCAAAACCTTTCAAACACTTCACACGACACATATATCTGACTAAAATGCATTGACAACAATTTAACCAACCCTGGTTGGACTAGTTTCTGCATGGTTTCTGTAAACCTTCTCCTTCCTGTGAGATGACTCGCCGAGAGGCAGGCGGATTTATGTTCTCACTTTTTACTTTCTTGTCCAAGCCACGGCATACACGCCTCAAATGGTTCATCAAAGCTGTACGCGACAGTTTTGTTTTTGTTAAGTTCCTGTGGTTTTTTGTCCCTTTGTTAGGGAAATAGTACAGCTCAGACTCACTCTCTAATTATGGACAAAGACAGTCTGAAGAACGGAGTAGTGATTGAAGTGGTCACATAATCTGGGAAGAGAAACGCAGATGGCTTTGTGATTGTGCTTCACATATGCATACGGTATAATGTGTTCTTCTCGTCTGTCTCTAACAATTATCTACCAGGGGAATATAATATTAATACAAACGGCAGTATATATACTATAATATTCAGAGACGCTCCCCAAAACACAAATCCACCCCCACTCTCAGCCAGTGAGGAATTCTGAGCCCATAGCATGAATCCCATAATCAGGAATACCTTAAACTGAGTATTTCTGTAGCCGATTCCTGGTTGGTTGAGTGCGGGCGGCTTTTGCATCGTTTCTTTTGGTTGAATCGAAGCAGTTTGTGTCAAAATCAAATACTGTCCTTCCATCCCAAGCCTGTTTCTGGGATTAAGATTAGAAGCTGAGCTTCTCCGAGAATTATATTTGTTTCTTATAATCCAAAGGCCCAACAAGTCTGGGATGAAGATGCCAAACAGACACGGGCGTGCATCAATATTATAAAGTGTAAAGTGTTTTCTTTTTTCTTCTGTTTCATACAGAGGGTCATTTGTGGTTTGCAATGACTTCCGCAGATGCGAAATCGAAGCGTGGTCTGTCATTTTACGCTCAGGTTTCGACTTTTAAAGTACGCTTTCTAGTAAAACAGCCACACAGCAATCAACGCAACACAGTACATTGACTCTCTGTGACTTTCTGTCACGAAATAGAATGTTGCGTTGTTTGCATTTCCTTAAAACGACAAAAGTCCAAAGACTTACTCTCCTCCGTTTTCCCGTGTTATCTTTGAAGAGCATTCCTGATAAATGTGCCATCTTTTTTTCCCCCTCTCTGACTAACCTCAGAAGGAAGGAAAATACCGCACAGTCATTCCCCTCATTAGTTGGACCATTTTGCCTGGTGAACCACAATGGAGTTCAGTGCAACAGAGAGCCGTGCATGAAGGCATTTGACCACAGAGCCCGACACACAATTCGCTTTGGAGGAAAAGAAGAGGTGGAAAGAGAGAGAGAAATGGAGTGAGAACAAACTAGAGACAAAAGAGGGAGAAGATTCTTTCGTAAGGACAGTCCCGGAGCTGAGTGCATGATTGCCCTTTTCACCTCATGGCCGGCCCATCATGCCTCAGTACTAAGCATTGGGAAGCCGCAGAGGGAGGACGGGAGAAATTTAAAGAATTAGACTTTTCGTTGGTGAAATCAAAATGGCCTACATTCGTCTCATACGTGACAGTTTCCTCCATAAACCAAACTTCTCAAAAAAGCCTTAAGTCCAAAAAGGTAATATCACGTTTGTTTGAATTCGGTTTGTTTAAATGACAACATCTATTGTTTAGAAAAGTGTTTTGGTTTTGTTTTCCAGCTGTGGTAAATTGGTCCTGATAAAACTCAGCTGGGCGCATCTACTCTCTCCTCTCCTCCCACACGAACAAAGGCTCCAGCCATATGCCCATTTTGTAGACTCTCCAGCAGTAGATTCAAATAGTTCATCACCGCTTTTCCCCCCCGATATAAATCCATATCAGAGCCTCTGTGACCGGCTGACTGGATCGTTACATGGACCACATTGTGATTAGCTCAGCTGGTTCTTAAGGAGACGCAAGCAGCTCATTTTTTTTTTTTTCTTTTTTGGAGGGGCCTGGCGGTGCGTTCATGACGTATGGCTTTACGCACAATATGTTGCAGGTCTTTGTGGCGCCCATAGAGATGATCTCATTTCTGGTGCTCATGTTTGTTTGTTTTTTCTTTCTTTTCTTTCTTGCAGGAGCCCAACTACTGGGTCCAGGTCCACCGGTTGGAACATGGAGACGGGGGCATTTTGGATCTGGATGACATGCTGTGTGACGTGGTGGATGACAAAGACAGGGTGAGTCAAAGTTTGTGTTGCGTCTAAAACTATGAGAGTTTAATTTTTTTTTTACTTTCTATTCGACTTTTCCCTCGTGCAAAATACCTTTTGATTGTGTCTGAAGCCCCAAAACGTTGTGCATGACATTCTGGCAGTACTACAGAGCTTCACTGACATGTGCTCATGATTATACCTGTCTGCTTTTACTGTCTCATGATGACTCTCATTACCGAACAGTAAGCCACCGCACGCCACTGTGTCAAACTGTTCTCCACGGATTTTTTTTTTCAAATATCTGTGGTGCTTTGAATGATGGACCGTAGTCTGCCATGTTAAATTCAAGGTTCCACTTTGATGTGCGCCTTTCTAAATTAGCCGGAATAGGACGGGGGGGCCAAAATCTTTGTCAGAGACGTGCAAGACGAGGCCACGCCGGCCACCCTACCCACTAGAGCAGCTGCAAATAATTGCCCACAGTGCATCCTTCCCATGGGAACAGTGCTGACTACACCTGAGTCACTTGCTCTCTGGCTTTTATGTCGGGCCAGTAAATCAGCTGTGTCCCCTCTTTGTGTCCTTGTGAGTGGCAAATGGTTTAATTGATTATATTTAACCGGCTCGAGTTTATTCCTTAGATGGCGGCTAATGTAGGAAAAATACACACTGAATTTGGGTGTACATTGGTGGACATAGTGGATTTATCCAAGCTGGTCTCATCACTTCACATGAGAAAAGGTTAACGGCAACCTCGTCAAGCATTTCTGTAAGTTGTAGCATTTAGTTCTATAAATGAAAGTTTTGGCAGTGTTCTCTTGGAGTCTGATGCATTGGACGTAACACACTGATCATGGGAAAGCTGTTAATGTAGCATGTAGTGTGTTTTTTTTTTCCATGCTGGACGGCACATTTTGGAGATTTTTAGCCCTGCATTGAGCGGTGTCCATTGATTTAACCTGTTGGTCTGCCCGGCTGTAGAGCGAGGATGCTCTCTCGTTTTGTGCGTGCGCATTTGCACATAAACGAGAGTGTGTGTCGGAGAGGACTGAGGAGTATTTGTGCACGTACACACACATGATGATGACTGTATGTCCGATGCCATGGTTACACACCAGGTGGGATCGGTGATGAGAGCAGCTGTCCTGCACCTGCTGTCTGGAACGCTCCTCTTTTCCTTTTCTTTCCCTTCTCATCTCTTCTTGTCTTATGTTGTCCCCACATCCCTCTGCTATGATCATGTGGAGTAAAAACAGAAACACGGAAAAAAAATAGAAGCAAACAATTGATCTAAAAAGTCGACCTACCTGGTGATGTTGGAAATAAATGCTCCCCCTGGTGGTTGCCAGGGCCCGTTACTGTTTCTCTGGTTACAATATTTATGAATTACCTCAACGCAATGTTGTATTCTTGTTATGTTGACACCAGTTAAAATGCACAATAACAACTATTCTGTGACTATAGTTTATCATGCAGCTTTAAAGAGTATATACGTCATGCATTATACTGTCTAAAAAATAAACAGTAATACTCTGCTCACCAGACTGACCTAGTGTAGTAAAACTGGGATGACAGTTACTGTAAAGACAACATTATGTGGGCAGGGACAGCCAACTTTACACCCGTGCAGCAGCTGTCTGTGTATACGTGTGTGTGTGTGTGTCTGTATGAGTTTACTCGGCGTGTGGGTGTTTGCTTTTTGTTCATGTGTATATAGTTTTAGTAGTAAATCTAGTCTGTCCAGTTTATTTTTTTTCTTGCACCGGTACTTCCTCCTGCCTCCATCCCAGTTTTGCTGTCTAATTTACCAACAGACACACAGGCAACAGGGAACACAGCTTACCCAAGCGTGACACAGTGAAGTCGGATCAGCGTACGATGATGCCAGTTTGTGAATGTTTGTTTGTGGTATCCTCCCAGTATCTCTGGGCCATGCCTGATGCTGGTCTGCTCATTTGGCTCAACTGCTTTTTGAGGCCTTGTAGTATATGCATAGAAATACATAATTATTTTTATTACGCAACATTTTAAAAGTGATTGCCATTTATATTTGAGAAATGTTGTGTTGTTTGCCTTTGCTGGAGCTACTTGTGTAGAGCTACATGAAATCGGTTTCATCCCCATAACAGCTGAGGGGAGGACGGTAGATTATTGGCAAGGATAGAGGAGAGCTCCAGTTTCCATTTTGCATGAAACAGTATTCGCACAGAATCGCAGTCATACGATTGTCTGGAAATTGTCATTTCCATCAAGAGCAATGGCTTTGTATCACGGATACAAGGATGTCTGCCGCAGCGGATGCTCAATGCATTGCGTGGTCATTTTTTAACTCAAAATACTGTGACCTCGACGTGATTTGAACACGCAACCTTCTGATCTGGAGTCAGACGCGCTACCGTTGCGCCACGAGGTCCTGATGTGTGTGCTGTGCCGTCCTACATGCGCGTACATCACACGACCTAAACAGCAGCCCCATTCCCATTGTCCGTTAGATGTGCACAGCCCAGACCTGTTGGACTGCACGCTGTCATGTACTGAGAATGTCTCCCTGTGTTACAGTTATGCAGTAGCAGATGTTGGTTTTTGTTGTGTATCTGCAAAAAGCCATGTTTTGAAGTGATTGATCTTGTCCCTGGTATGAGCAGGTATGTAGCTAGTTAGACTGCATTTAAGATCATGGCTGTAGTCAAACTAGCCAATGCTATGACAATGACAGTCTCTCCTGAAAATAGAGTTGATATATACGATTTCATTATTATGGCATATCATCGTAGTTCGTATATAGCTCTCAATTTGCACTTAACCATGTTTTGCCGCAGTGATTTTGATCAAAAAAAGATACCGCAAAGAAACGGGAGGGTTCTGCAAAGTGAGTTGTTTAAATGAATGATTTACTCTCTACTGCGTGTCACTACAGTAACAAGAATAGAAAACAGAACAGAGTGTGGCTAATGAAGAGACGGCTGTTGTCACGTTGCAAGTTTCAGTTGCAAGTTTGGGTGGGAGCACCCAGAGTGCGTGTGTGTGTGTGTGTGTGTGTGTGTGTGTGAGTGAGTGGTTTGTGAGAGATCTGGCTCAGGTTCAGCAGGTGGATTTGTCATACTGTGATTCATGTTCAGTCACAGAGCTGCATGCTGAAGCCTGTCTGTCTCTGCTCCACAGACCGCATTGATAATCTAACTTCCAGTTTATTGGGAGAATAAGCATTTGTACAGTTGGATTAAGTTCTGGCTGTGTTTTGGATTTGTTTCAAATGTTACTTTTGCACTCTAATAAGAAATGATCTATTCATAACATGCCATATCAGTAGTTTATGTTATGTTCTTTGTGTCCTTATTGTTCTTACGGTGTGTCAGGCAGTGTGAGCCTTACTAGCAATATAAATCGAGTGTTTGCCGGTGTATGCATAGCAGGAGTTTGCTGGAGTGAAGCAGTTGTCACCAGCTTTTTGGTGCACTACTGCCACCAACTGGACTGAACTGGTATTATATATGCAATACATTAATATAAAGATAATTATCATCTATAAAGTGTATTGATCAATGAGTTGGGAGTGTATGAACTCAAGATGTATTGCTTATGATAATGATAGTTATTTGTTTTTGAACTTGACATACAATGATGCATGTGACTCAAGGGCTGCTTGTTTATATCACTTTTGACACATTGTTTAAGGTGCACAAAAAGGCATGGTTAAAAAATAAAACTAAAGGAATTCAGGAATTGTTCTAATTCTCCCTCAGATATAACTCAATATGATTTTTTTTTATTAACGCTATTAATCTCCCATCCCTTGTTTTTTTCACAATTTGCTCCCTGTAAATTGTGTTGACACATAATAGTTTTTGCAGCAAACTCCCAGCCCTCTGTAGTTAGCTTACTATGTCATCCGACAGAATGAGCCCCATGGCAAGCTAAATTAAATCCTACAATTGCTTCAGTTAATCTTGTGACAATAAAAGAGGCCTTTAGCTGTGAGCCTTAGGTTAGACTTCAGTGTTGGAATAATACCTCTTATATCTATGGAATGGCTGCAAATGGCTGTAATACAGACACTTCATCCATTTACCAGATGGTAACGAGGCAATTAAAATGACTCCAAGTTGTTGAGATGATGGCCTCAGCTAAGACATTAACAACACAACGTCTGTTGAAATGAGTCTATAAAAGGAATAAACGGGCGTTATATGGCCAATTAGATGAAATTAGTATAAACTTTAATGCTCATTGCAGAGATATTGGGCTACTGAGTGACTGGGCCTATTTGTCTGATGTTACTGTTAAACAGCAGTTGATCTTACTAGAGACGAAAAGTGACAGAGCATGTTTTCTCTGGAGTCTGTGCTCCTGTTGTGATCAAAAGGGAGATTCAGTTAAAGGGCGCGGCTCTCCTGAGTAACATGCGGTTCTGGTTTTCGGCCCATTTGAGCTGTCTCCTGTCCTGTTTGTGTTTGGATTTTGCCTCACGTCAAACACTAATATCCCTTTGCTCTCAGTTGGGCCTTATGCAAATTGCCAACTTGCTTAGCGTGCGAGTTGGCACCGGGTGTTTTTTTTTGTCCGGAGGGACCTTGACAACAAATGAGTGAGGTTGATTTCAGGAGCCGGGGTCCCCTGAGTGTCTGTATTGAGGATTTCCCTCATTAACGGAGTCAAAACAGGCCCGTCCCCTGGGCTTAATGAGCGGCGGGGCTAAAGGGTGAATCCTCACAGGTGGCAAACAGAGAAAACTCATTACAGCGGAACCCAAAGCACCTGGATCAGCAGGTGTGTGCGGCATGTACGTGCGGCATGGCGGAGGCTGCAGTTACACTTTCTGACCACAGGGAGGCGCCCTTGCACCGTTTTTTAACAACCTTCCAAGTTACCTGCCGCTCAGCAAATGTCTTCATTTGGAAATGGACAGTCAGTCATGGAATAGCAGACAAATGTCATCTATCTCAGGAAAAGAAATGCCAAATGTAACAGCCGAAGGAAATAAAAGACACGACTGAAAGGACCGTCTCTCCGAGGCGTGTTATTTCACAGCCTGTTTATATCGAGCATCACATCCACCGCCCCCGTGGTTGAGCTCCTTGAACAATTGGCATTTTCTTGGACCCTGAAGTTGGCATCGCCATGGCAACGCCAGTCAGAGTGCCAACTGGGCACCTGTGCTGGGTCGAGATCAAGCCGTGAGTGAAATTAGCCGAGGCTAAATCAGGGTACCAGCAGCTGCCCCCTGGTACCAGAACACTGCCGGGGGAAATCAAAGACTAATTACTGGATATGTGTGTGTGTGTGTTTGTGTGTGTGTGTGTGTGTGTGTGTGTGTGTGTGTGTGTGTGTGTGCTTGCATGAATTTGCAGCCTCTTTTGGCATAGATTAAGGATATTGTGTCTGGTTGTGCCGTCTCTCACCACCATTTCTCAGACAATATAATGCATTCCCCTTACACATTGTATTTTTGGTCTACATCTTTCCATTCCCCGGTATGAGTAATCTGCCTTGTGAAGTATTTCCAGAATAGTTTTAATGGATCCATGGAGTCCTATTCATTTCTTCTTTTTTTTGCCGTACAGTTGGAATATTTTTAGCATTTGTAGGTAGAACCGCCAAATTATCCTTGCATCTTTGCATTCTGCAAATTCAGTGGTTCTTTAAGTTTTTTTTCTGTTATGGCTGCTGTTTAGAGACTGAAAGTTTAAAATCCTCCACCCTCCCCACTCCTAACCACTACCCCTGACCGACCACATCATTTATATGGAGACTCTACACACAGTAGTGATCGTGGAGTGGTGCTATCAGATCATTGTCTTGCTGATGCATCCACCTGACTGTGAGAAAAGGAACATTCTTTGGGCAAAATCAATTTGGTGTGTACTACGACAATTTATTTTGGCTTACATACCATCTGCTAATATTTAGGAAAAGGGGCGATGGCCCACATTTCTGCCATCCACTGGAGGGCGATCAAGGGGCCTCAGCCAACTCTAATGAACAGTATATGATTATAAACAGGCTGATTACAATCATAAAAGGATGCTAGCGTTTGTATTTGAAAGTACATATTTGACACAGGCAAGCATGCACACATGCACACACACTCACACCCGCGCAAACACCTGCAGCATTTGGGCTTCTCCTTGCCAGATACTGTGACTATCTGAAGCCGGCATGGAGACGAACAAGCACCTCCCAGAATAATGAGACATTGCACTCCCAATGTTTTCACGGCGAGAACATAATCACACAGACACGGAGGCAGAGCGAAACATGTCCAGGCGCACCCCACGTCTTGACAGACGCGCGCGCTGCCGTAGTCAGCCGTGATTAGCCTGTAAGGACCAGAGTCAGCTCTGCAGACTCGGTGCGGTAACAGAATTTATCCTCCCTTCCGCCGCTCTGCCGAGAGGGTTTGCAGGCGGCAACAAGCACTTTTTCATTTCATCTTCCTCCGGGGGCCTTTGGATTTATTGTCTGCTGCAGCTTGTTTATTAGGTTCCTAGTTTTTGAACTTCACTTACGCCGGGGTAGATTTGTTGAGCACCGTTGTTTTTTTCGGCAAATCCCTCCTCCCCGCTTATGCAGCTATAATCCCTCACGACGGGAGCTGCCCAGTGTAACTGCTCCAGAGAACCTCATAACTTTATTGTTAGTACCACCTTAGTCTGTCGGTTCATTCCTGTGGCATGGAAAAAAAGGCTGTCAGTAATTAACTTTCTGAGTGCCCCCAGGTAGGTTGAAGCTAGTAATTGTGTTGTGTTGCAATTTTGTGTGTTGTTTTCAGTTTTTTGGATTTAAGAATTGTTTTAATTAATCCATTTTTTCAATGAATATCTCTATCGAAGCCTGTAGGCCTGCCTGAAGTATCAAAGGAAATGTTGTTTGTGCAGACAATTATATCTCATCTTGTGCAGAGCGAGGAGAGGAAAAACATCCCCAATCACGATACCTCTTTTGGCCAGAAACATATTTCTGGCTTTCTGCCAAGTGTTTTGTTATTTGGCGTTTCATTTCTTCCCGGCAGAAAGGGGCTGCGATGAATCTTTTTCTCTCATTTACCTCTCGTGCTCCCATAGTTAGAGAGCTGTATGTGTAACATAGCACGTGTTGAAGGTCGTAGCGTGGAACAAAGGTCGCCAGTCGTCAAACGTAACGCACATGGTCCAGACCTGCTGAGCCGCACGTACAGAAGACACTGCTCCATTCTCGTTGACAATACCGCAGCTTCAGCTGTACAGCATATGCAGTACGACGTACATGTCCCCCGAGCCGGGGGTGAGAATGATGTTACCGCGTATTGGAAAGCAGCGGGCGCCATCTTCCGCTGTGCTTTCCTTTTTCAAAACGAGTGAAATCAGGTCATGTCACCCAGTGTTTCTTTCAGCCTGGAGGTAACTCGGCTGGGCACGTAGGTGTCTTTGATTTCTCCTCCGTGACAGCTCCCCTACGGCACAACATTTTTGCCAATGCGCCAAATTCCGCCCGACATGGCGACGCCCTGCCCGGAACACTGTCTGGAAGTGCCGGGCTGTGGATAGGCAGAATGGAAAAACTTAAAAGGCCCAAATAGAAAGTCGATCTTTTTACGCAGACATGCAAAAACAATCGCGAATGCACCCATAGACAAACATACTATAGTGGCGACATACGCTGTTATCGTCATGTTGTGCACATGTGTGCATCCGGCAGGAGGATGGTTGTCCTGGTTGACAGCTGTCGGGGCTGTTTTAGGTTCCAGTGTCTGGACACTTTGCCAAACCAGCTTATTTTCAGCAGCGGGGGAGTCCTGAGGATGGGGCCTGGCATTGCCCTGGGGCGTTCATGTGGGACAGCCGCCACGGGACAGGCACTAAACGGAGGTGACAGATACAGGCCTCCCAGACTGGGGGATCCTGCCACCCCCAGCCCAAAGGCTCCCAGTGGGATGCACCTAGGAGGGCTAATGGAACAAAGGCCGTCAGACAGAGATACAGACACAACGCCCCGGTTTCCATTTTGGAACTGATGTTGTTGTTTTTTTGCTGTCTATCCATAATGTGGCCTTGTGTGGCTGCAGTCAGTTCGGCCCATTTTAGAGAGGTTCATCTGCTCCACGTTTGAGTCTTTTTTCGACTGAGAGGAAATAAGAACAAAAAACACTCAGCCTATTCAACAGGAACCGCAGCCTTAAACAGAAAACTTCTATCTACCATTGGTTGCTTCTTCGTATGAATAAGAGCAATCTCTCTCTCTCACCCCGCTGCCTCTCAACTCCTTGTTAAACCAAGTGGGGGCCCCTTCTGCATGACAAGTATCCTGGTGCAGCCTTTTTTTTTTGTCTCGGGAGTCTCTAGACCATGAGCGGCTGTTTTTCAATACTTGACTACTTCTCTCTCAGAACCATATACAATTACCCCCACAGATCCAAAGTCGCTGCAAGGTTGCGTTTGAAAATTGGCTCTCAAATAGACTTTGAAAAGGCGAAGCTCTTTTGTAGACGGGGGTTAATTTATTACAGGGTAGGACACGATATACCAGGCTGGTGTGTTCTGAACATTGTAGTAATTAGTATAGCTGTGAATCCATTGCAAAGGTGCTAATAGGGAAAGAAAACTACTTATGCATATACATGGACGGTCTGGACTTGAACTGACAAAAAAAAACACATCCGTACATATACGTACATATGTATTTGAATAAACGAAGATAGAAAACAGGTAAATTAAGGGGAAACAAATCAACGGATAATAAGACTAAAGCAATAAATCAATGAAGTAAGAAAAATATGGGTAGGAAAGAAGGAACCCAGTGAGATGAGAGCCCAAGTGAATGCCACGGGCTGAGCGGAGTCTGGCCTTCTACCAAGCCGAAAGTTGACTCTGGCATGGGGGAGGTAGAGAGGCGGTGCCAGGGCCGGGGAGCTAAGCCCGGTTCGGAGAGCTTTAGACGGGGCATATTGTGGCAGTCAGAGAGCCGAATCCCCTCTAACGCCGCGGCTGTGTGCTTTCTCTCTCTCAAAAAAAAGGCTAAAGACCTCTTCAGATCCACTAAAACACCGGAGGCTTACAGGCAGGCTGAAGCACTACATGCTTTCCTCCAGCTCAGCTGCTGCCGAGCCGTGTGATTTAGCATGCAGTCTGTAACCCTGCATATTCGTTTTTTACACAATCCTTAAGCCAGTTCAAAAAGCAGTGGCTTTTTTAATATTGGTATAATTCAAGATCTTTCCTCTAAAAGTAAAGTAAGTAAAAGTATCGTTTTTCTTCCTTTTCTCAGCCATATTGAGTATTTTGGAGTCATTTAAAGTTTTACCTATACCATTAATGTCCCCTTGTACAGTCATCATCAAATGACATTTGTGCAGGCCCAGAATATAACTGCTTCGGTTAATAATTGAGCGGACGATATATGGCAATTTGATTTAAACAACATTTCAATCATTTGGAATTTGAAATGTGTCACGGAAGAACAGCAAATGAAGGATATACAGTAAAAATGTAGTTAAAAAAAGAAAAATATTTTTTTGTAGTAGATCAGAGTGACTCAATGTGGTCTCTGGTGGGTTTTCTCTGACTTAATCAGGAATAATGAACTGTCTGCACCTTTTTGTCCTCCGTCTCGCTGTAATAGAAGTCAAGATTACTAAGCGACCTATGTATTCATTATAGAGGGTATGTGAAGGTTAGTGGGCCAATTTGAGAGACTGTCTCTCCGTGTGCCTTTGTGTGCTGCCATGGTTCTATCCAGAAGGGATTTTTTTTTTCTTGAGTGTCCCTGCATGAATGCCTTATGTCTCCTTAACAACAGATGTACCACAGCCTCGGGTTGTAGCTTGTTATGTGAATATGTGTGTGTGTGTGTGTGTGTGTGTGTGTGTGTGTGTGTGTGTGTGTGTGCGTGCGTGCTCGGGAAGACTGCTTTTCCTATTCGGAAGTCAGCGGGGAATTTTCCTATAAGGCAGAAATAATAGGCACCCATTTATCTCGCAAGACATCCAACAGCGCACACACACACACACACGCCTGCTTGCGCGCGCATCTGATGGTTGTGATATTATTGCTCTCTTGTGCCAGGAGCACCGTCCTGTATACATGCATTAGTGTGACTGTCCGTCTTTACACAGAGGAAGAGGAACCGCGTGTGGTGAGCCCTATTGTCCCCTGTCAATAAATCTTCCTGGTTTTATTGGTTCGGGCCATTACGCTGTAAAAGCCCTGGTTCACTCAACGACTGCGTGCGTGGCCTCACCTACGGATGACACCCCTAAAGGACGGGCGCACTCAAAAGCCCGTTTTATTTCGCGCGCTTACAGCCAATTTATGTCCGGCGTAGCCCATTTTTCCTCCCCGAGGATCTAAAAATCACTTTTTGCACTGATTGTTGTTGTTTCGACAGGCGGGAATTTCTATCCTCACCTCTTCATTGTCTTCATTTTGGCTCTCCACTCCTGGCGCAGTCTTCAAAAAGCACTTAAACAGTCCGTGAGACTGAAGAGAGAGAGCGAAGGCGAGAGACAGACCGTGCTTCCCCTTTCTAATCCCATATTGATCACCAGGCAGTGAATGAACTGCACACAGACGAGCTGACTCTATTGATCACAGCGACACACACACACACACACACACACACACACACATAAACAACAGGCCGTTTACTTCTCTTACCAGAAGGCTTACTGAAGAACACTGCCCAACTGCAGATGTTAACTGTTAAGTGACCATTACGTGCACACCGCCCATCTGCAGTGGTGAGATGGGGGGCGACACTGTCAAAGTTAAAGTGAGCAAGTTCAAACTCCACATTTAATTACACAATTCATTTTCTGCTGCTCCAACATATGGAAATTGGTTTGTGGTTCACTTTTTTTTTTAACCACCAAATATTTAACCAAAGCCACATTGTGAAATTGGTCCCTTTTTTCCCCACTTTACCTAATTTCATGTCTAAGATTGATTTTCTTAATCAGGACTGTTATTTCACCTTTAATGTGTAGACCAATTATTTCCAAAGACAACAATGACTGTGTCTGTCCGTGCCTCCATTCATTGGTCGGAAATAATTTTGTTTCCCCGAGCAGAAAACTATTTTGAAATTGTTCATTCAACTTCGCAACAATGCACCACCACGTAGTGAAGTGGAGCCGATCGGTGCTATTTCATTTTGTTTTTTTTCTGAAACAAAACAAAAAAAAACCCTGTGGAATTTTTTGAATGACATGAATTGGTAGTGAAGCATGATATGATATTTTAGGTCCGTAGAAATGTAAAATCAATTTGTTTCCATGGAAACAAAAACTATTTGTTGTTGCTAGGGATATGTCAACTCCGAATGAATACTTTAATCAGCCCTTTGTATTTTTTGATTGATTTAACAAACCAATTTTTTAAAATAGACTTTAAACGGCTTAGGCGTTCAAGGCGCGTCCATAGAACAATAGACAATTAATTTTTTTAAATACTAGCCTTGTTGACTGTACAGTTTCTGGAATGAGAAACATTCTTGCATTTCTATTCATAAGTGAAATAACGGGGATTGTTGTTGCCAGCGATGACAGGACGTTAATAATTCATGAAAGGAAAACAAAACCAGATGTGTGTGTGTGTGTGTGTGTGATCTAGTTGTTAGATTGCAAAGGTGTGTATCTCACAGAGAGACCCGAAACCAGGTTCCCCCCATCAACAACACACGCTAATATATTATTCAATCTGTGTTGCCTCCATGCTTATTATGAGGAAGAGGATGGCGGAATAAAGAGGACACAGACTCAAAAAAAAAGAAATGGGAAGAACTCTTACAAAGCTTTTGCACATCTGTCAAGTGAAATTATTTTGCATTTGTCCTTTTTTTCATTTATCCCTGCCTGCCTTGTTTGTAACTAACGATGAATGGAATAGTGTTCAATATTTAATATGTCTCTTAAAACCATGATATCTAAAGTATCGAGACGCTGCTTCCGCTCACAAACAGAATCCCCTTCAAGCTTAAGTGAAGCACACAACTCCCTGGTGTGTCTAGCTTTAGTAGTCTGTGTGGGGGTGTATGCAAGTGCGTGTGTGTGCGTGTGCGTGTGTGTGTGTGTGTGTGTGCGTGTGTGCGTGTGTGCACCCTCTGGTAGTGTCACACTCCAATTAGTGGTCTTATTAGCACAGGTGCAGCACCTGAGACCTGGGCTGCAGCGCCAGGAGGTTCCCCCTCGCCGCGCCGCCTCTTAACACAGCATAAAGACAACCGGGCCCCTGATTTAGTTTAACAAAGAAGCAACTGTGACATTCCCTTCTGAAATCTGGGTTAATATTTTGGTGGGGTGGCTATGTCAATGAGTTGCGCTGCACGGGGGACTCAGAGCAATATATGAGCCAGGAATGAATTGGGAGGCAGAACAAATTGCATTTCAGTGAAGAGCAAAGCAATCACCTCGGCAATAGAATGTCCTGTAAGGGGAGGGTCCTAATGCGTCAAAGAGCAATAAAGTATAACATTCACAAAACTTAGAAAGCAGCTTCTATGTTAAAGCAGAGAGGGCAGTGTTGCACTTTCATCGCTTGTCCTGTTGTATTTGCTATGAATTAGTGCCATGGTCAAGATGTAGTGAGGTCGTTTGGATAAAAGTAAGAATGATCCTTTGCTTCGGCGCATATGCACTCATTCCACTCTGTCTGGACCTTTATTTTATTTTATTCCATCTAGCAACTGGGTCCTGCTTCCTAATTCTTCTGGTGATGAGGCCCACGGTGGTGGATTGTCCTCGGCTGCCTGGGGGCCGCTTTGGCAGGACGGTCACACTGGCTCAGTGCCCTCTTGTAACTTGGCGCGGTGCCTCTTACACCTCTCGACAAGCTTGTTGCATGTTTGTGTGGCCGATACCATACGCTCGTAATTGTGTCTCCATTTGTGTCTCCGAGTATTGCTTTAAAAGGCTTTTTTTTTTTTTTTTGCTTTGGGTTTGCATAAGTTTAAGTGTCCGGGTGCACTGTGTTGTGACTTCTTTGTTGGCGTGAATGCAAGTTGCTGTATGTGTGTGTTTGTGTGTGTGCGCTCCAAGTTGGTGCAAGGAAGTGGACATTAAATATTTAAAATTCAGCCTCTCTGTTTATCCCCAACAGTTTTTGATATAAAATATCCAAAAGTCTTTAGAAAAACATTGGAGACAATTCTATAGTAATGAAGCTTAAGCTCAAAGGCACAGCTAGGATTAAATTATACATTACATAATACATAACTGCAGTCTTTATAGCACTTTATGTTTCTTTACAAGCAGCTTGAATATAAACGGCATACTAAAGCTGAGACTTCAGTTAAACTGTGTTTTAAAGGAGCAAACAGATTATTATCTTATTATTCGTGTGGCTCATTTGGCCTTTGGAAGTGTTTTGCTTTATTCATGGCAAGTTTCCAGCTTTGATTTACAATTAGTTATTTCCCCAGTTGCAACACTTGTTGTGAGTCGTTCACTGATAGTTGTATGAACAAAAAAATCCAAGCAAATCATGTTGGAGCTGTGCTTGGCACATATTAGGTATTTCTAAGCAAATCATGACTTGAATTCGTTGATTATTGAAAACTGACATCCATCTTCTTTCCAGTAAGATGATAAAACTATTCATTATAACATGAACAGCTTCCAGTCACAGCAAAATCAGTGTGAAACATTTAGAAACAGAATAGAAGAGGGGAATAGACATCACAGATACAAATATATATATTATATGTATAAAGTGACTCTGAAGTTTAACACCATCATTTTTCACGACACGTACTGTGAGTTAAAGCTTACAACTTGCCTGTGCCCATTAAACCACATTATACTGAAGGGACTCCAGGGACCTCATGATCCAGACCAAACGTCTCCTCGCTGCACTGTGGCAGGAAAAATGTCAATAATAGCATAGATCAGAAGACGTATAATCACCTCTCCAGGGTGACAGACTGATCCACTGGTTGTAATGGGAGCCTCTGGCTCGCCGAAGTCTCTTGACTCGAAGCTTCATTTAGCTTGCGCATCTCTGCGTGTGCAGTAGGGGGCACTGTGGCTCCGCCGCAGCCTGTATCGTCTGCCGAGTGCACGGGGTCAAATTCCTCTGAAGGCCAGAAACCATTGCTATGTCACTCAGAGGATTAACTCAAACATCCTTGAAAAGGTTGTCCATTTTACTTATTACATCCATAGGTCATATGCAGATAATAGATGATGTCCCTATTTATAAGCATTGCGTTGATTCTGTCAAGAATTGAGGTAAGAATAGTTTTTACTCCAGAACACTTAAGTCAGTTATCAGTTGCAGGGATTAAAAAAAAAGAAAGAGTCCATTGTTTGTTCTTTGCATATCAAGAATATCACGTTACCCCAGTGATGAGTGCGTGCGTGTGTATTTAGGGAGACGTTGGCGACGCGCTGCATTCAGCGGCACCGGTCCACATCGGGAAACCTTCATGCTCTGTAGATGTTCCCAAATTCCTTTCAAAGTCAAGTCAAGGGGGCGTCTCGTCACAGCGGGAGTAACTCAAAACTCCCCTGCCGGATCACGCTTCACACAGGTACGTGTGCGCACCAAGGAATTGTTCCAGAGATTTAAAAAAATAACTTCGCTTTAATGCTGCAAAAAAACAAAAACAACTTGAACCAACTTGTCGGGGGACGTGAAACAGCTGCGCCTTTCTCTGAGAGTCACCACCAAGTGCATGCGGCGTTCTAGGGGGCTCTCCGCGCGAGGAAGTGTAACGGGCACATACCGGCCGTGCTCCCTCTCCTCTCCTCACCTATGTATGGAAAGATTTATGATCCACAGTCCACTTCCTCATCTTCCTGACACTAGCGGCAATTCGATTCCCTTTGTGTATACTGTCAGAGCTGCTGTTGGGCTTTACATGAGGGCCTGGCCTCCGTGGATGCGGTTCGCCCCCGCTTTGGTTCCGCCATCCTATAAAGCCCTCTCAGGGCGGCAGGTCACCTCCGTTACTGTTTGTGGGAGTGTGCACGCGAAACGGATTTCGTTTTGTGTATGCGTTTGTGTTGCGTTGCCCGTTCCAAATTTGGAGACTCCCTCTGTCTCCCCGATCAGAGGGGGCTCGGCAGGCTGCCCTTCCTGTCGCACGCGAATCCTGTTCGCAGACTTTCAGAGGACGCGGGTAGGTGCGGGTAGGATAACTTCCATCAGTCGCGCACGGTTTACACATTAGTCCTTCGACTCATCCCCATCACTCCTAAGACCGTCTCTCCCTCCCTCCCTCCCTCCCTCTGTGCGGAAATCCCCACGCTCGGCGTACTTTGGAGAAACTTCCACACAGCCACAGTACTTGAATACTTGAAAGCTCTAAGCCCTCTGCCTCTCAACTCCCACCGTACACATCTCTCTGAAGCATCGCTCAGCGACGATAATATCCCGCTCGGAGAGCTTACGGCATGGATGCCTAATGGCCCGGCACTGTTAAATGTATTTTTTTCTTTTTTTCACGGCTTATACCCCCGTTGATGAAGTCAAGCAGCCATTACCGTTGTCCCAACCCCCCCCCCCCTCCCCCCCCCCCCCCCCCCCCCCCCCCCCCCCCGCTAAAACCGGCATTGTGCTGGCGAACGGTTTACAGACAGGGATTTTGCCAATAGATAGGACGGAGAGAGAGAGAGCTGGGTGGAGAAACCTTTACGTCTTCATAGATGCCGGAGCTAACCCCCCCCCACCAGAAGAGACCCGCGCATATGCGGGGATGCTGTCGAGCAGATTTAAAGAATCATCAGAGAAGGATTTATACCCTTTATAACCACCTACGCGGCGTCAGCGGAGGTTGCGTGCACTCCACCGACACTAAGTTGACATCAATCGGCCCATGCTGAGAGTGAGTGAGGCGTTGAGACGCCGGGGAAGATCATCTCTGTGTTGACGTGGGACTTTTAGAGCTGTAACCTGATTAAGGCCAGTCGTACAAATCCAACTTGACGCAATATACAGTTCCACCATCGCCCCCGTCGTACTCCGCGGCCATCTGCTTCACGCCCCTATTCGAGTCTGAGAGCCGTTTAACCATAACGTTGACTTTGCACTCTCCAGCTATATCGGCCGGGAAAAGACGTGTTCAGTGACTTGCCTGTGACTGCCAAAAACCCAACGGGGCTCGAGATGGTCGCGCTGACGTAATGGCCCCCAGCTGGCAAAGAGTTAACCTCTCGCATGATATGTGCAGAACTGTGTCTGGACCACGCGACGTGTCCGTGGCGTAGAGGAATCGGGTGCCGTAAAACATGCCGCTTTTTTTCCCGAATAGGAAAAAAAAACAAAACAAATGCTTTTAAATCGTATTTCTTGTTTTATTCTGAAATATTGATGTCGTATGTATGTATGTATGTTTTTTTTTTTTTATGTACTTTGCTCCTATTGTCCTTGTGCCTGCGTCCGGTGAAGCCTCTGCATTTGCTCGTGTTTTACGGCTGCCCAGGTCGCTTGGAGGGTCTATTTACCCATCAGCCTGCCATCGTGTTTTACAGCAGCTGATTTCCCTGCTCTGCATCGCCATGGCCCTCCGTTCTCAAAGTGACTACCTGGTCCGGAAAAAAAAGAAAAAAAAAAGACAACACACTGGGGCCTAAGTGGACTTGAGGAGAAGCTACTGTTTTTAGCCGGTGGTGGCAATCTTTTATTGTCCTCCACGCCTTATTGGAGGGCCCACTTGTGTCACGGTGCATTTTATGGCTGATTGCGTGCATCGGAAAAGTCGTAAAACAAAGCAGAGGAGACCCATCTTTATGGTGTCAGTGGTGACCGAGCGTACAACCTATTTTACCACGTGTGTAAATAAGTGTGTGTGTGACTTGCGTCTGCATTGATGATAGACCTGGGAAACTTTTGTTGACCTAGTAATAAAATGGTGGTTACGTTTATTTGATCTGCTTGTTTTGGTTATGCCGTGGGTTTTGAAGGAGGCCCCAGATGTGTAAAGCATATTCTTGCTGTGCACCGTAAAAGCTTTTGTTGAATGAACACACACGGGTGTGGTTTTGTTGAACCATAATTGCAGCGTGGCTTTTGAACTGTTTGACGATTGTCTGGTTGTACCACCACAAACACTATTAAGTGCTGTTTTATCAAGGAGAATGTTCCGCGGCATGTGTTTATTTTTCCCATCACCAGATGAATACATGAAGGGTGGTAAAGGAGACACACAGAGAGACTACATGTGCTGTATTTTGGATGGCCAGTGCAACGCTTTGCATGTTGTGCTGATTCCCTACTCGCTGGTAGCTTTGTTTAAGTGGATTTATGGAAATCTCCCGGAGTTTTCCTCATGGGTGCAGGCCTGCATATCACATGAGCATCCAAATGCAAATAACGTTATATTAAAGTTAGCTGTCGGCATGCACAAACAGGAATTGACATTTCTGCTCAACGCGGAATGCTTTAATGTAAATATGCAGTGCATCTAAAAAAAATTGTATATATATAGATATATATATATATATCTATATATGTATTGATTGCCTCATTTTGAGACATTTTATTAATTGCAGGCTAGGTCTGTCAAACTACCTCCAAGATGGTCCGTGTCAAAAGAAGGACCATAACATACCTCTGAGTTTCACGGCCAATACTGATCTACATTATGGGTGCAGGCCTGCATATCACATGAGCATCCAAATGCAAATAACGTTATATTAAAGTTAGCTGTCGGCATGCACGAACAGGAATTGACATTTCTGCTCAACGCGGAATGCTTTAATGTAAATATGCAGTGCATCTAAAAAAAATTGTATATATATAGATATATATATATATATCTATATATGTATTGATTGCCTCATTTTGAGACATTTTATTAATTGCAGGCTAGGTCTGTCAAACTACCTCCAAGATGGTCCGTGTCAAAAGAAGGACCATAACATACCTCTGAGTTTCACGGCCAATACTGATCTACATTTGGTTGTGGTATCGTGCCGCGGAAGGCTGCCGCGCCGGTCAAAAATGTCTCCCGAAGTTGAAAACATTTGCAGCACAAGCCTGAGCGTAGCTGTGTTTCCTTTTCAAAAGAACTCCTTGGGTTTTTTCTTTTTTTTTTCTTTCCTCACTCCTACTCCCAACGCGCGCCGCCTGAGAGGAAAAACAGAAAAGAGAGGGGAGACCACTCACCAGCCATGGAGTCATCGCATCGGGGGTCAGAGCTTTTCAAATACAGGGTGGCGATCTTCTGATATGTACTCTCTGCTGGTATTTATTTGTTTACTTTTTGCCCAACAGCAAACTCAAGCTCTCGCTGTGTGCATTATATGCTGTGTATATAGGTAGGGGGGGTGAAGACGCATTGTGAATGGCAGCACACACGAGTGCAGCTGCAATTTGGAGTGAAGAAGAACCTAGAAGTCATCCTTTCAATTATGAACATTATCGAACCCGAGGACTTTGCATTGTGGGTAACATATGGGCCCCTTTGCGTTTTCCTTTTGACTCTTTGGCTTTTATCGACACACCCACACTCAAACCTTTGGCTCAGAGAGTCTCTTTCATCTTCCCCAAAGAATCCTGTTGCTCTGTGCTGGTCTCCTCCGCTCTCCGGCGATTTTCAGTGCGGCCCTGTGCAGATGTCCAGAGGGTTGTTGACGAGGTGACGCTCCAGGTATGAGCGTGGCGCCGAGCGGGGGATACTCCACACCTCGTCTCTCTGCCCACGCGGCCACTGAGCGTCATTATGCATCAAATGGCCGTAAATGGTCCTCAGACTGCCTGTCTTATCTGGGTGAGCAGCTCCCCTCAGGCTCTGTGTACTGTGTGTTTGTGTGTGTGTGTGTGTGTGTGTGCTTTATAATAGTGTGTGTCTGTGTCTGAACATCTGCGTGAGATGGTCGCGCACACTGTTCACATTTCTCACACCTGGATTTTTCTTTGCATCCATGTTGTTTGTGTCCTCGGAACGGCGTGCCCCTGCTGCTTGTCGGTTGTCGGTCTGCATAATTCATTCATTTTTGCGTTTATGTATGACTGTGCACGTACACGCTCACACTTGTTTACCAGACATCTTATGCACTCGCCAGCGTGCATATCTAACCCCCCCCCCACACCCCCCGCTCCCCTGCATTAGCCCATGCTACTGATAGAGAGCTGCGATAACGCCCTATCGCATCACGCGAGCTGCGGCGAGGAGGGAGAACACAATCCTTCCCTTCCCCTCTTCCCTCCTTTCTCTCTCTCGTCCTTCTTTCCACCCATCCCCATGTTAAACCAATTAACAGTAATTACCGGGCCACCCCAGGCGCAGCTCCTTTCTGCTGGCTTTGCTGTTTTGTCCTCATCACCGCCGCCGACATGAAGGGAGGCTCCGAGACGTGTCGGGGAAGCAGGTCATTACTGTTTATTAGCTAAGGGAGTCTGATTTCCCCCGACGGGCCCCGTAGAAGCCTGGCCTGGCTGTTCGGTCATGCAGCTGACTTTACGCATCAATCTCGGTTTGATAGTTTCACTTTTGCGCTGAGGTTGTTGTGTAGTGTGGGTGCTTCTCGCAAGAGGTGGCGTCACTTGTTAACAGTCACATCTATAGGTACACGATGGCAGCCATTGGGTCCAAACCCGTGACCCTTTGGCCAGTTGAACTGAGTTTGTTTAGCCGTTTTTTTTTTTTTGTTGGGGTGTTGCCTGCAATTTTTCGCAGTGCATCCTGGGATCGTTCTCTAGACTCGAGACAAATGGAATACAAGTTTGAATGACCCAGGCATTCTCTAGGGTCTACATGGGTCATTAAAACTTCTATTCTGTAATTCTGTAGTATTGCGGGCAAGACTGAGTTGACTGGTGCCCTGGTTGAGAACATTTGAAAATTTGAAATTTGAAAACCCGGTACGCGGGCCAGCGAGCCATCTCTTTCTGTCTGTGTTGATGGCGATCGGCGGCCAGCGGAGTCGAACGTCGCGTGCGCAATTGGATAAAAATACTCAACCTCGGCACCCTGTGATAACGACAAAAGCAGTTGTGATGGATTGTCTGGCGCGGGGGAAGTTGTTAGTCCCACAGAACAGGAATGGATGGGAGTTAACAGGGCTCCGAAGGGTGGGGAAAATGAGCCCCGACATCCCCGTCG
The DNA here is from genome assembly GCA_016785305.1 of Colistium nudipinnis. Classification (NCBI taxonomy): domain Eukaryota; kingdom Metazoa; phylum Chordata; class Actinopteri; order Pleuronectiformes; family Rhombosoleidae; genus Colistium; species Colistium nudipinnis. The sequence continues at coordinate 602,473 of JAFBJU010000583.1, forward strand.
ATGTTGAAAATGTGCAGACTCCCGCCGTCAAACGTCTGACTCGCGTGTTCAGCTGATCTGAGAAATGACTAGATGGTTGCGCTGTCTCGGCTTATCTCACAAATAATGCACACAATAGCCTACACATCTTTTACCCTCATTTGTATTTTTTTATTGAAACGGAATATGTAAATAGTAAATATCCCTAGTTGGGGCAGGAAAGTGTTTTATCAGCAAAATCATGGAAAATGTAGAAATGTGTACTATATATAAGTGTATGTATGTAATATATATGTGTATGTATATATATATATATATATATATATATATATATATATATATAAAAAGTTGAAGTGGCACCTGTGCAACTTTGCTGCTTTCCACAAAATTTCACACTCATTTATTATGAGACCTTTCCACTCATTTAGAAGTCTGTCGGGCCAAATGTAAAGATGTATTTACGACACCCCTCGAAGTCACCAGTGAGACTTGCGATCGCAGTAAACAAAGGATAATTCAAATGTGCAACGGCTGTGGCGACACTCGAGATGTGTAAATTTGGCCTCGTCCCACACTCGACTTGCATTGTCAAACTGCGGCGCCGGCGAGGCCCAAATTGCTCCTCGCGAATCATTGGCGTGTCAAAATGAGGAAGAATCTGATGACATTTCACGGCGGCCCGGCACAAGTAGCAGGTCGTTAAGATTCAGATGAGCCATTCGGTGTGGCGCGACGTAATCAATCGGTCGCAGACCACACATTATTCCGACAATGAGACACAATCAATCATGCTTAACAATTTGCCTAACCCTTAATCACAGTATATGCTGATGCCTGAAGTTTACTTGAATACAAATAAGCGATACCCCTCCCCCCTGCTTATTTTCCTTGATTATTTATTCATTTATTCTTTGACACACGCACACACACACACACACACACTCTAAATGAAGGTGGGTTTTTTTTTCGATTGAGTTGGTGCTAAAACTGAAATTGAGGAGGGCAATGAGGGTCAGAGCCGCGTCACTTCCCCTGACGACGCATCCCGTAATGAACTGGGTTGACTTCCTTTGTTTTGACACTAAACTCCTGGGTATGCCCGCGCACACGTATACGTACGCCCACGTATGCACAGACACGCTCCCCTGCGTCTGAGGGACCATGAGCTCATCGGGGTGAGAAGTCCCCCCACATCCCAGTGTCGGGTGGGCACCTCTGTCCTGAATTATTCAAAGGGCCTCTTTATATTTGGAGTCTTGATATTGGTTGGATGATGCCCCCTTCTGCAATTTTTGTCAGCTTCAATAATAGATGGGTTCGGCAGTGGGAATTGGTGCCTGTCCGCCAGTATGGCCCGGAAAGCTGGCATGGTAATATGATCTGAGTGATGTAAGAGCAAAAGGAAGCACAGGGACTATGAACTATGCACTGAGAGTGTGTGTGTGTGTGTGTGTGTGTGTGTGTGTGAGATCCCGGGGATAATTGTAGCTTTCACCTGTCTATATCGTCGCTGTATTTGTGAGTTGATCCTGGTGTGTGTCCGTGGTATTTCCGGCTTTTAATAACAGCCATCTGTCGCCTTGTTGGTTGGCCCTCTCTTTTATTGCTTTTCTTCTCTTTTTCTTCTCTCCTCTTCCCCTGATGTTCAACGTGCATCTCCCAGCTGCTGGTGGCTCAAAGGTCCTATGGCTGCAGGGCTGGAAGGGAGCACTGACCTGTGAAAACCTCCCGCCCCAGACAATTCACTCTGGTCGCTGGCTAATTCGATAAAGAGCGTTGGGGTAAAATGTAGCCCACTTCCGTGGCCTGTGCAGTCAGCCGCTTAGTGCCACGCAACGCCGCTGGGGGACACCGGTTCCCACCTTTACAGGCTCCCGTTTCCCACCTTCTCGGAGAACCCGGCGGCCTTCGGGTAACATAGAAACGTGAAAGGCCCTCCTTAGAGCCAGGGTTTAGTTGATCTGATCTCGGGCTCCGTCAGGTGATTATACGACAATGAAAGCGGGGTTATGAATATCTTACTCCTTCTGTTGCGTATCATATGGAATTTCTGCCCCTATAAATGGTCAATTCTGCAACGAAATGTCTATCAGCTGCTCTGAGAGCCGGAAGACATGTCTTCACTTGATGGAAGAGGAATCACACACATGTAAGCAGTTGAGCGTAAAAACGGATTCAATGTTTTTTTGCAGGACGTACACCATCTATCCAACTCTCGCTTTTCTTCAAATATTTTTCCTGAAACCTTTCTTATCGCATGGAAAATGCCCCTTGTATCATGAAAAAAAAAAAAGAAAAGATTTGGACTTCTTTTTACCCAAGGAAAATTACAGTTGTGTCACAGAGAGTGACTGTATATGTTATCAATGGGTGCAGATAGAGTTCCGCAGGTAAAACGATTAGAGGAGTGGTGTTACCCTTCCCCTTTCTCTCTCCCATCCTCTTTCTCTCTCTTCTGTTTTCCTCCTGTCATCTGTCTGATAGCAGAAAATAATGGTTGAGAGGGGGGGGGGTGGTGATGTCTTTGTCTGTGGATGTTAGAAATAGAGATGATGGGGTGCAGGGTGGAGGAAAAGGGGGGTGGGGGTGGGTGGGAGAGTTTTTAGGTGTGTGTGTGTGTGGGTGTACGCATGTGTGTTTGTGTGTGTGGGTGTGTGTGTGTAAAGGAGATGAAAGGGGGGGGCGATATCGAGTTACCTCCCTCCCCCTCTGCCCCCAAATGCTGTCTCCTGGTTTTATCAGGCCTCTGCACCTCCAAATTAAATTTGTCTTGAGAAGGGGCGAATCGTTAGGGTGGGAGGAGGATCGGGGGGGCAGCCACCCCAGCCCCTCCATCACAGCAGCAGGGGCCCCCCGAGGAGTCGAGATGGCTGCTGACGATGACAAGCCAGATGCAATCAGGGACTGGGCCGGGCCCTGAGCGAAACCTGTGTGCATGCGTGCGTGAAGGTGTGTGCGCTCGCGTGTGCAACTCGCGCCGCGGTTTAGGCGAAAGGAGAGGGCCCTCGTGGAGATAAACAAAGAGCAGCGTGAGCGGAGCCCTCGACCCCGGATCGAGTGCACACTTCCTGTCACATGCGCCTGATTGCGGAGAATTGATTCATCGCCCCTCCGCGCAGGCCAGGCCCATCAATAGGAGCGTCTCAGACCATGGTCTGCCTGGTGCTGATCTGTCGCATCTGTCAGAGGAGCAGATGGCCTGATAAAAAGGAAGGACCAAAAAAAATAACATCCTCTTTGAAATCCTTAAATGAAGGCTCCCTGAGTCACAATTGACAAGTTCGCTCTAAGCCCTGGTGGCTCAGAGACGGACGCGGACAACAGAAACAACCAACGTGACAGATATGCGCCCCGCAATCGCTCGGCGTTTGGACACGGGGGGGGGCGGGGGGGGGGCTCAATGCTGGGGGGGGGGGGGGGGGGGGGCTCAATGCTTGCCACTCTCACGTCTAGTAATTGCTTCTCCTGGTACACATGTATTTTCTCTTGGTTTTGGAATTTGGTGATGGACATGTTGTGCTCCTTGGGCGGTTCGATTCTGGTCATAACGGGGTAACACCGCACAGCTGCACAAAATGACATCGAAAAGGGCTCAATGCTTGCCACTCACACGTCTAGTAATTGCTTCTCCTGGTACACATGTATTTTCTCTTGGTTTTGGAATTTGGTGATGGACATGTTGTGCTCCTTGGGCGGTTCGATTCTGGTCATAACGGGGTAACACCGCACAGCTGCACAAAATGACATCGAAAAAGGAGAGAAGAAAGAAAGGAAAGGGGGACTGCCATCCCACAACAATGTCCTCAAGGGTTATTTGTTCAGCAGCTTACAATGAATAGTTAATAATAATAATTATTATTATTATAATAATAATAATAACAATAACAATACTACTACCACTACTACTATTAGTACTACTACTACTACTACTACTACTACTACTAATAATAATAATAATAATTAATAATTGTTGAGAGACATCAAGGTGTAGTGATCAAAATCAGCGCCTTCAAGGCTGAAAGGTACATAAGAAAATTAACATTATGCTTTCATGCATGTGATTAAAAATGGTTAACAAGGTCTCACCCCAAATGAATTATCTCTCCCAAGATCAAAACCCTGTTCTCTCTGAATCCGCAACCACTCAAAGGTGTTAGTTTTTTATTTTTTATTTTTTTTACTGTAGCCGATGTATTAATGCTAACTTTGCCGGTTATAGATACCGGAGCTCAGCTTATTGCTCTCCATTCAATTTCATCTTGACCGTAAAAAAGTTATTTCAAATAGCGTCAACAACGGAGATTTCCTGGAGGGCTATTTCACCCTGCCTGTGTAGCGCCGTCTCCTCAAACATATTTCGTTTTTTTTAGTGTCCCCTTGTGAAGTGGCTCCGTCAGCTTTAGTGGGCTACTGAGAGCTCTTTTGTTTGCACTGTTTCATCACCGTGTGGATACTGTGAGTTTAGCTTGGCATTCTGTTTTGTTTGTGCTGCTTTTTTTTTTCTTTTTTGTTTACTCCGACATCTCGGAGAAAAGGTCGATTCCCCATTGGGCCTACGGTAAAAAAAAAAAAAGGAAACGGAAGAACCACACCGTTTAAAGCCGGTGTCTTGACAGCCACAAGTGCCGTGCCTCCAATTTCTTTTATTGTACATTGTGTAAAAGAAGACAAGAAGCTTTTTGTGGGATGCGCGTCCTCCGGCATAAAGGTTACTCTAATTGAGAGAAAAAAAAACGATCCACAAGGCCTTTTGACAGTTTCAAAGCATTCAGCCTGCCACTGAGATAAGAGGCGGCGTTACCGCCGACTTCGAGATGCGCAGCGACCGGGTACAAAAAGATTTAACGAGCTGCGGTTATGCGAAATACACACGCGGCCTCCTGAGCCCACGCAGACACACGGCACCCTAGAAAAACACATGTGCAGGGACACACACGCCTACAAAGCAGAACACACTTATACATATTGCATATTCTGTAGTTGGCCTTGGCCCTTGACTAATGGAGAGAGAGGGCCAGAGTGCAAGACAGGCTGTCCAGTGAATCAATCTCTCTCTCTCTCTCTCTCTCTCGCTCTCTCTCTCTCTCTCTCTCTCTGTCTCGCTCCCACACACACGCATACACAAACACACGCGCTCCCCTATCTCGGAAGTGACAATGCTTCTTTTCAGACCTCTTAATTGGCCTGACACTGACTAATTGAATTCACTAACTGTGTGGCGGCTGGCCCCTCGTTTGGCTCCCGGTTATTTGCAGGTCCATTTAAATGGCAACAATGCAGAGGAGGTGTCTGATTAGAGTTGGAATGACACAACGCACTGGCCGCGTGCGCACGCACTCGTATCTGAGAGTCACATTTCCAACACACATACGAGCCGCTTAATAGCCGCGTATGATTTAGGCCGCAGTCTAAAAAGGAGGAGGGGAGAGCCCCCGCTCGCTCCGGTTGACTTTATTTTATAGGCAGACAAAGAAAAATGAATCGTAACCTACTTAATGTTCGGTGTGTGCGTGTTTGCGAAGTGTGCTTGTGTGCGTCAGACGGGGTTAACCTGCCGGTAGGAGATGGAGCACCCTAAGGGAGGGCTTTTATTCCAAGCCAAATACAATCCTACATCAGGCATGGTTTCAAAGATATCCCTGAGGCCTACTTAAGAAAATATCACCGCCCTATATTCCAGATCCAGGGAGTTTTCAGTTCTGGGAACGGCTTTGCCTCCCCTCTCGCTTGTTATTCCACAGACCAAGAAGTATTCGGACATGCCGAGAAAAATGCTTTTCTCCCAATCTACATTTTTAGGTTTCTCAGCTTCTCAGTGTGGGTGCTGGAGCAACACATGTCACAGTGGACTTGTAGGTGTATGTATTTCTTTAAGTGATCCTGCATTTGTGGTTTTATAATGGCCTCAGCCTGCTTTCACATAATGAATCATCCATCCTCAATTATTCTGATAACCGAACATTTCATCCTCACTCCAATCAGAGGCCAGTGTTGCACAAAGTTGTTGTTTTCCGATGTTTTCGGGCCGCCTCTGTTTTTATTTTGATGTCTTCTTTTCGGCGAGAACCCCCTTTCCTAATCTGTGTGTCCTGTCTCAATCTCTGTCTCGGTTTGTCAGTGTGCCCTGACCGTGTCACCGAAAGCTGTGCTTAAATTAGACATCCCATGACGCCGCTCTGTGCGAAGCACGTAACTGGCGTGCTGAGTGAGGCACGGCTGTGTGAACGAGCTCCGTCCACACTCGCACACACGAAAATCCAGGCGCAAAAAAAAGAAAAAATGACTTGCCTCGCACCACAGGAAGTGCTTTAGTAGATCGGGGGGGCCGGGATGAGTGACATTTGTCCACCTCACGGTCAGGGCCAGGGAATGGTTTCTCTGATCTGGGTGTGCGAGGGTGGAAGAGGGGAGGTGGACGACTCTCACGCTGTCACGAATCCTGGCTTTATTGTTTTTTTTTTTACATTTTTTTACTCTCAAAAGATGTACTTCTTGGGCAAAAGTAAGGCAGGCAAACTCGAAACTAGTTGTGCACTTGAAGGGGAGAACGAAAAACACGGAGGTCTTAAGTCACGTAGATCTTGTCAGGCCCGATGGACTGTGAGAGTACGAGCCCAGCGTCGGCCCCTTAAAACCTCTCCATCGTAGGAACGTTGAGCAGGGACCGGGTGCCCGGTTCGACAATTTTCCGATGTCGTAGGAGTTGTGACCGAGTAACTCACCTATGCGCCGATCGTTTGTCTGAAGCTGTAATTCAGGAGGTGGGATCGTCGCCACTCTGGACAGTCGTGGCCATCTGCTGTGGGGATCACTGGAACAGCTGAGGCGTCTGTGCCAGGTAAATACGACTGGGGAAAAAGATTATTGCGTAAGGACACACAAAAGAGCCTTGTGTCACGCGCGGTGAACGCAGGCTGCCTGCTGCTTGGTTCTTTCATAGGACGTTCTGTCAGCCAGGCCCGATTGTTGTTGTTGTTGTAGCGGAAATATTTACCACTCGATGCAGTGGGTTTGGATGTGCTACTTCCTTTTAATGCTTTATTGGGATACTTATATTTGTTGTGAAGCTGTTTGGCTCTGTGAGCAATAAACACCGTGGTGACCCCCCCGATGCGATTTTAAACCTAAAGCGGTCGGTCTGAGAAGCTGCAGGTGCACCACCGGGTCTTTTTGCTCCGTGCTGCAACAAATAACGACGGGCTAATTTTGTTGATGGCCACGGTTGTGCGACCACGGTTGCCAGTGATTGCAAAAGAGTAAAACGTTCTCAGGCAATGAAAGTAATATTTAAATAATTCACACCAGTCATCGGAACCCATGCATTTTGTACATCCGCAGCAGTTCCAAAAAAGGACTAACCTTAACAAAAAGAAACAACAAAAAGGACTTACTGATTCATTTACCAAACTGCAGTTGCATAAATATGACCACATAGCACAGGAATGTGGAAATCCTATATATCAGCCTGTATTTTGCCAGGGGACGCGCTTCCTCGCTGTAGCTGTCTTTGCTTTATTGGGATACTTATATTTGTTGTGAAGCTGTTTGGCTCTGTAAGCAATTAACACCGTGGACTAACCTAAACAAAAAGAAACAACAAAAAGGACTTACTGATTCATTTACCAAACTGCAGTTGCATAAATATGACCACATAGCACAGGAATGTGGAAATCCTATATATCAGCCTGTATTTTGCCAGGGGACGCGCTTCCTCGCTGTAGCTGTCTTTCGTGCTTTTTTCATTTTTCTTTATTCTCCCAATTTTCCTATTTTTTTTATATAAATATTCTTCGCCCAGGCCTCGTTTTCCACTTTCCAGCGAAATCTGTTTTTGTCGGCCCGTCTCTATGAATACGGTCTCTGTCTATTTCCTTTAATGCGACTCATTCTCAGTCCCTGCTTTCTCGTACCCCACTTTCCCCCCCCCCAGCGCCTCGTTTCATCTCGTCTAAGCGCTGCAGTGTTTTTCTCATCATCATCCTTGCGGATCAGTAGACCGCGTCTGCGGTCGGCCGCTCTCTAAACCCCTTTTGCATTCCTTGGGCCAAGGGGCCATTTTTTGAACCGCTGCTTCCGTCTTAGCCCGCCACGCGCGCGAGCGCACGCATCATGATGACGTGTTGATGTGTCACCAGCTGGTTAACTCTCGCGACCCCCTCGTGTGCGCTTCGAGTTTAACCGCCGCGTATAAGATTGAAGCTGTAGCTCTGGATGGCTATGTGATTGACGTGAAAGATGAATGCGTATGTACAGAGTGGCTAGGGATACGCGTGTGCTTAAACGTACATACATGCTCACCCGCAACGTATCTATCAACACGGTGGCGTTATGCACGCGACCACACCATAGGTAAACATTGCATTCCAGCTGTAACCTCTCCGTAACAAATGGCCGGCCGCCGAGGGGGGAGCTCATATAAATACCTATTAGACGACCCAATTGTCTTACTGCCAGCTTGGGGACAGCACCCTGACCGGCTAAATTGGGCCCCGAGTGGCATTCATCAGCGCTCATTGTCGCGCCGTCACGTGCCCCTCTCACTGGAGGTAATTGACTGGAGAATAACGCCGGCCCCCGATCGGTCCACCCAAGAGGCGAGACAGGCGCCGCTGATTGATTAGCTCTTTGGCGAGCCGGGGCGAGGTGGCACGGCGGCTGACATATTGTTATTCTCTGATATGAAGCAGCTCCCGATGGCGACGGACGAGGACTGACGGATCAGAGCGTACGGGATGGAAGAAGGAAAAAGCGCTTGAAATATAACCGCCGCTGGTTTATTGAAGGGGGCGCGGCTTCGCCACAATGAAAAAAAGGCTGAGCTTCCCCGCGTTGCGTGACCTATTCAGGGAGCAGGGAAGCAATGCGTGGAGTTATTAGGCTGGCACTCGGCCCGGGTTGCATTCTTATTACGGATTGGCACTGTGGTGACACCCTACAATAAACCCAACCGTAAAGCAGCCCGGGACAGTACCGGCCCCGGTGAGACTGGGAGAAAAGCGTTACTCTTCATTGATTAGGTTTCCGAGGAGGTAAAAGGAATAAAATCTGCCCCACCAGCTTGTATTTTGATCATCAATATAGTGATACATGTGCATGTGCATTCTCAACGCAGGACTCTCTTTTTTAACCTTCCTTCATTTTTTTTATTAGGCCCGCACGCGCACACACACACTTCAGTATGTGGTTTCACAAGACTTGGACCTTTTTTTACTCCAATGTAAGTATATATGCAGGGGTGACTACTTTACATCAGACGACTTTGCCCTTCATTTTTTATCCTTTATTATTATTATATTTCATGTTATAAACGGTCAGAAAACAGGCAAGGTAGAGTAGAGTAGAAAGCAGCGGTTATCATATTACAGCGGTGAACTTCTTTTTTTTTTCACCTCGGTTGCTCCATCCTCAAAGCCAACTGAACAAGGCGACGGAATTTGTCTCCGAGATTGGCAAAGAGTCACGGAAATTACAGACGGAGGCGCCAAGCCTTCACGGTCTCCATGACATCTGTCATAGCATTGTTCTGAGGGGGGGAAAAAAAAAAGAAGGAGCCAAATTTGGCGTGTCCGCCCAGGTGTCTCGTTTCCACTGTTGCTGATCAGAGCCGGAGATCCCAAAAGCACCCAGAGTCATGTGACCTGGGTTGAACGCTGACGTTGCCCTTTCACAACGAGTACAAAAGCCAGATGTTTGTGGGTGGAAGTGTATTTTTTTTTTGTCTATATTTTTACAGCAGCACACAGATACTGTAGTGCCATGTCTTAGACGTGACGTGGCCATCTGGAGGCTCAGGAGAATTTGGCCTGCCATGTGCCCGGCTTCTTATCGCCTGGAGTACACGTTTACCATCTCGTGAGATGGACAGAAATGGCGGCATTAGAAGCAGCGCACCACTTCACGGTCGGCCTTTTTTAGGAATTGAATCAAGGTTGAGGTTTAAGTTTATCCGACAGTAACCAGGAAATGGCAAACATTTGTGGAGCTTCCTGTACCGTCAGTGCGGTCGGATTCCTCCTCCTTACTGTTTCCCCGGGGGCGAGAAAGGGCGAGAGACAGAGAGATGACGAAAAAGAGAATAAAAAACTGAACCGAGACTGAAAGGGAGAAAGAGAGAGAAAAAGCCTCGGCTGACTAAAGTGACAATGACACTGGGCTTGTTGCCTAGTCGAACAGACACTACAGCTACCACCCAAAGGCCTGACCCAGTAATAGAGGCCAGAGGAATCTGCTCGTTGGGAGCAGGGGACCTGGGCTGAAACACTCGCCCTTCTGCCGCCGCGATACGCACAAAATAGTCCGACTCCAGTTACAGCTGTGTTTCGGCCCCCGGCGAGGAAGAACACCGGGAATCAACACAAACCGCGATTTCACAGAGTGCGCCCCCCCCAGCCGCACCCACATTGAATCGACGGCGGCGACTAAAGTCGAACGGACCTGCCGCCACCTCATCGATGGCGGACGTTTTTTTTTTCCTCCGCGTCCTTTGTTTTCCACGCTGTAATCAGATTGTGCCCTAATGAGGCTGTAGGGGGAAGAGGCAGGACAATTACGTGTTCAAAATGAGCTCAGCTCCACTGCGGAAAGCTTTTTTTTTTTTTTTTCTTTTCTCCCCTTACGTATCTGTGGGAGATGCTGCTTGGAAATGGCCTAGATTGCTCCCCACAGGGCTTTAACGCAGCTTTCTACCGATTGCTCACTGTGATTGCGGATTGAATTCCGGACATGCATGTGATTTTTTGTGTCATTTTGTCAAGTCCCGTTAAAACAATGGCCTGGCGAACTCAGGCCGCCATGTTCGGAGAGGTTTTGCATCCCACCCTGGTGTGGAAAGGTCAGATGTTGCATCCGGTTGCTAAATACTGCAGATGACAAAGCATGCACTATTTGTTGGTGTGGGAAAGTATTCCTCGTTGGAGTAATCGGAAAACATTTTATTCCTTAAATTCAATAGATTATATAAAGGGATTATTTATATAATTTTTTCTGACTTGAGCTGTCGTTTTATTGAACACTTGCTGGTCAGACCCCCCGCCTTTCCGCCCTTGCCCTGCAAATCTGCCTGATGGCAATGAAGGCATAAGAAACAATCCACAGTTACGCGTTATGTGAAGAATAGAATTCTGTCCGATAATGTACATAAATACCTGCATTTCTGCAAACAACCATCTTTGAGAAATCGAACAGCCTGTTGGTGAAGAGGCATGCACAGGGATCTGCAGCAGGGCAGAATTGTGTTATTGTTATTAATAATTTTTCCACCATTTGATAATCAAATAAATGAATGAAATAATAATAATAATTGACTGCGTTATTGAGTTAATGCAGCACTAATTTACATAAATATATATATATAAATTATATTTTTATTTTAGGAAGATTAGTATGCTGCAAAGTAAAAAATTAAAGTTTCAAGTAACTGTAAATTCACGATCAGAATGACTCATGGGTTGAGTTCCCGAAACGTAACCCATTCACAGTGTTACATGCAAACGAAAGATATATAGTATTAGTAGTATAGTAATCAAATGAAAGAAAAATCAAATAATTGACGGAATTAAACTTTTGCTTTTATTTTATTGGCGGATGTAAAAAGCAGATGAAAATAAACAGGAAAAATAAAAAAGTTTTTCCCACTGCCATCCTGCGCCCCTCCCCTGCCGGGGTTTGCGGAGCCGAGGAAAACCCTCTTTGCTGGAACCTTATCTCGCGAGCAGCTTGCCCTCATGAATTCTCCCCCCCACCAATGCCTCCTGTCACACTGAAATTAACATAATTTCAAATTTTCCATGTGTTTCTTGTTTTTTTTGTTCCCCCAAGTATGTTTACTAGCAGTTGTACAGCAGCAATGAGCGATCGAGTCACCAGTGAGGTACACACTGTAACGGAATTGTTGTCTCAGAAACCGACCCACGGTCGCATTTCACCTGAGTAGTTTGTCCTGTTTGATGTTGATATCTTGATATTCCTTAACGCTATGATTATTATTTGCCATAACCAGAGGAGATATGTATGCGGAACTGCGTGCAGTCGGACCAGCTATGGCTTTGGCACTTTCAGTAACCCTGTTTGTTTGTCTGAATACGTTTCGGGCTTAGGGGAGGTCTGTTTGAAGTGTTGCACCATTTCTTTTGGTTGGAGCTCTCTCTCTCTCTCTTTGATTAAATATTTACAATGTTTCTCTTCTAATCTATTGATCTATTTATCTTTTCTTTTTTTTTGTTTACCACATTTGGTTTAGCTGTTTTATTATCGTTGATGTCTGTTGGTCGCTACATCAACTTGTCTATCGTTCTAATGGTTTCCACGTAGCAAATCTACTTAACATTAAACTTTTTGCTGACATGGATGGATGAATTATATATAGTATTCTCATATTGGGTGCTGAGTTTGGAAAGTGTTTTTGTTGTAACTTCCTTTTTGCACAGATCCATTTTTTTTTTTTTGCATAAAACAATCTAAGTTTTGCCTCTTTGCAACGTATTTTTTATATATTTTTAATATATATTATGCAACACCTCAGTCTAACAACTTGAAGCGTTTCACTCAATTTAAGCAGTGTGGTTATGTTAGGGCGCGAAATTTCCCCATCCAATTGAGTGAAACGGATCTTTTTACACCTGTAATTCAGATGTATTCTCCCCTTTCCCTTCAGGCTTTTTCTATCAGTCGCTATCATATTGTTTAATATTGTAGATGCACCTGCCCAGTTGACATGTGTTCCGTTTCTTAAAATAATAGTTGTATGCCTCCTGGTTTTTCCCCCCCCTTATTCACTCCCTCTATTTACAGGTCTCATTTGTATTCTTAGCTCCATCACAATGCGGATTTTAGCCTTTCCTTTCTTTCTCTCCTCCTCTCCTCTCCTCTCCTCTCCTCTCCTCTCCTCTCCTCTCCTCCTCTCCTACTAAGTGATGTTGTGTTGCCTGGATACTTGTTTTCTCCCCTCCGTAAGTGTGGGGTGGGCTGGAGGAGAGAGGGACCGGAGAGTTGAGAGGATGGAGAGAGAGAGAGTGAGAGAGAGAGAGGGAGTGGGGAAAGAGGCCAGCAACAAGCACCACAGGGCTACCAAACCGCTGAAGGGAGACGGCTGGAGTAAAGATGGGGGAAACGGAGGGGGATGGGGCAGCTGTCAGTCTGTCACAGGGTCGGTGCTCGTTATGATTCCACCATCCCCTCTCTCTGGTCCGTTTCCCCACCATGTTTTATATTAACTTGTACTATGGAATGAACTACCATTAGAATGAAACGTAGCCTCAGCTATACGTCGGTGTATTTGTTTGAATTATTGATTCTTTTGTCTCGTGTGAATTATTGATGGGTAGGCAGGGAGAGACTGGAGCATACCTACAGGTGCATTCTCTCTTTCTCTCTCTCACACACACACACACACTACCTCTGTCTCGCTGCAGATCTTTGCATTGCGGCCCTCACTCACCCCCCTCACCCCCTTCATTTCTTCCTTCATAATAACATGTGCCAGTCTCTGTTTCCAAGACAACCACTCCATCAGCCTCTCATGGCTTTGCCGCCAATAGCATTGCGGGTGTGTGTGTGTGTGTGCGTGTGTGTGTGCGTGCACACGTGCGTGCGTGAGCGTGCGTATGTCTCTGTGCGTGTTTATGCGATAAATACTGTATATACTATACCACTGCCTCTTCTGGGAGTAGTTGAAAATCAAGCGGGGGTCAAGATGGAAAATTGATTTGTGATGCAGCATGTGGAGGCCTGGACCTTACACAGGTGCATCCTGGTGATACATTAGTGGGTGAACCCCCTTCAAGTGTCTAAATAAATATACTGCCAAATGCTACCCTCTTGTTTTGGCCTGATAGTATGATTGCATTTTTGGGATGTTTTGTGTATTGCCGTGTCGGAGGATCTCTTTTTCAAATAACATTTTATTATTATTATTTTTTTCAGTGTACACCGAAACCTCGCATGGATTGTGCGTCAATATTAATGTTTTTCTCTCTCTCTTTGTTTGTTTTCCGGTGCCTCGCTGCTGCCTCCTGCCCATGCGCCTGTCTCTGATCCAACAGGTGAGTTATTTCATGTTCCTTGGTCACACACACACTTTTTTTTTTTTATATATCACTGTGTTCAAACTAAGAGTCAGGTCATCATTAGCACTGAGAGGGAAATAAACACAGACCACACACCTCACACCGTGCTCCTTCCTGATCAAACTCTCTTACTCTCACGGCAGAGATGCCATTTCATCCCGTTCCCAGTGGGGGTGTGCTTTGGTTATTACGGCATGTTTGCTGGTCCCGCTCGACTATAAAGGGGCCCCCGTATGTGTTGGTGTGTGTTCGGTGTGAGACGGCGGCATCGATGAATGGGCTGTCCGTGGTGGATCCAGAATCAGGCAGGCCTTGTCTAACAGGAAGCCAGAGATCTCAGTAGGACGAGTGGGGGCCATGCAGGTGGAGTGAGGCAGGAACAGCGGAGACGTAAGCCTCCGCTCAGATTGACACAGGTGCACACACATACATGCACATTCGCATACCGAACGCATATGTAGTGACACGCTGTAATATCATTTTACCCAGCTTTTTTAAAAGGCAAAGATGTTTCTTGCAGAAAAAACTTCTGCACAGTTGAATCTTTGAATCAACATACGTTAAACCTTGTCGAAAACACAATTATATGAATTTCACTCCCAGGTGGCTCTTAAAAAAGCCTTTTTAGGAACAACAATGTACTATTTATTAACTAAGCAGACATGAACCAGAGGATCTGCGCAGCTGCTTATTTGACTTTGGGAGTCAGTCTCCGTCTTAAACGGATTCAAGGAGAGCAGCGATGAATTCGCACGATTTTTTTCCACATTTAATACGGCGTGATTTACACTCGATGTTGCGGTATATTAAAAATCAATATTAAATAACTACCGCGCTAATTGAGTCGAACCGATGACGCCATGCCTGAACTCCCTCGCCGGCTGCATGGGCTCTCTTCGCGGCGGACATTTTAACACATCACAGTGCAACTAATAGAACGAGTGATGCTCTGTTCTCGTCGCTGTGCCCCAGTAACACACGCGCAGTTTGACGCGGAGCGTGCACGAGACCAGAGCGCTGGAAACATAATGGAATTCAGCCACGGTTGACGTGATTATTCACACCTGTGCTGTTTTGGTGAAAAAAGGGCGATTTTTCGACAACCCCTGACGCCGTCCTTTATTTTGGAACAGCCCTCCCCTTCCTGCTACACCTTTTCCATTCGGACACGCCATCCGGGATCAGTTCAGGACGATGTTCTCATTAATAGCCTTTCTTTGTTTAGTAGGAATCACACTAAAACCTCGGTGTTAAAATAACGATGTGGCGACTCTGAACAGATCCAGGTTAGATGAGGTTTAATGGATTCGGAGGAAACGAGCCAAACGCGCTGCAGCTTTTTATTTATTTTTAATTTTTTATCACTGTGGTTATTTACTAGAGGGACTTTGGGCATCTCTCATCTACTATCTATTTAGCATAACAGGCCGCTTTCCAACAGCGCTTTGCATGTTGAGTGGACCTCACGCAGGCTGCTGGAGACTGTTGGCTGGCAGTCAGTGGCTTCACGAGCAGCTGTTTAGCACTTTGATGGAGTTTGAGGAGCTTAAAGGAAGTGCATGCCAGTGACATGAGACAAATGTCAACAACGCCGCTGCCCACCGCAGAGCAGAATCAGTCAGATAAAGGCTTTCACAAAAGATGCCTTTGCAGATTTATGTCCCACCTAAACTTGACCAGAACACCCTACAGCCGTTTCATAATTTTAGACACAAATCCACTGTAAAACACAGATAATAGGAAAGCAAATGTACTTATTATCATGCATTATCTGATAGGTTACAATACAGAAAACAGCTCTCAAAAAGAGACTTTATGAACTTCCTCGTAGCCGGATTAGATATGTTGTTTTTCAGCCTCAAACTCGAATAATACGAAGCCCGTCCCAGCGGTGTCACTGCTGAGCCGTAAGGATATGCTGGCAAGCGTGAAAGGCTATGATAATCCCGGGGAAAATGTGAGAAAAAAAAATAGCAACGTAATGTATTCAAAGTATTTCAGTGTCACGGCACCTCCAGTACCTGCCGGCAGGGTGACAGCTGTGGCACCTCTCAGTCTAAATTAGAGCGGCACCTGGGAGACTACAATAGAACAGCGAGGTGCCGCGTTTGCGCGACTCAACACAACTTTACAAACGCCTCTTTTCACTGTTACTTTCGTCCCGTACTTTTTCATTCTGTTGTTGACGTGACAACATGAGCTCTGGGTGCAGAAAGTTCCACAATATTCTTGTAACCTACCGTAACCCCAGTAACAACTTATTCGTGTTATTCATTGTTTGTCGCGCTCCAATCGGTTCGGCTAGTTTGTATTTTTTTACACTACTTCGTTCACTTTGTGGTTTAGCACGCGCCTACACGCCTACTGTCTCTCTAGTCACCCCTCCTTCCTCTATCTCCTTCTCCACTAATTGATGGATGCCGCCTATCAGCACTCACCCAGACTCTCCGGCAGCTTTTAAGATGCTTTTAATGGGTGCTCAGCAGACATCCAGAGCGCCATACTTCTTTCCCTCCCCCCCCTCCTTCAAACTAGCAGCCTTCAGTGGTGTGTGTGAGGGAGAGAAATAGAGAGAGAGAGAGAGAGAGAGAGGGTGACGCAGAAAGAGAGAGCCAGCTGTGATGATGGCTAATAGGCTCACTGGCCCGATGTTGGCGTCTTGCACAGTCACCGCTTCCGTCGCCACCCTGTAGCCTTCGCGCCCGACGGGGTAACTCGAGCGGCCCCCTCAGTGAGAAATAACACTCGGGCTTTGTTAGCCGAAGGAAGAAAGAAAGGAAGGAACGGGAGGAGGCACAGTGAAAAAGAGAGAGAGAGAGAGAGAGAGAGCAGCGGAGATAAAGATCATATATATCATAACTGTTGCTCCTGCCTATTTACGCCTGGCATAGAATCGCTCCTTTGGTGTTCATTTAAAATACATTCCTCCCGTAGTTCACATCAGTTCCTCCCGTGTCGCTCATTCCAATAACGATGCATATCAATCATTTTTGACCCAACATACACGTTGACATCCATGTTTGCATTTGCTCCTTTTTTGAGCACGGGGAAACGCCTTGTATTAGCTTTTGATCATTTTGTGCCAAACGCCACAAAGGAAACAAGTTCAAAGTGGGGAAAAACAGCAAGCAAACGAGTGGTTTGAAGCGCATTCTTTTTTTTGTTTGTTTCCCGTAAAACACAGTTGTTCAAAACCCGGTTTGCTGCACCTTTTGTCTGTCAGCGTTGGTTAATTGGGTAGAGTGCGCGATGCTTTGTTTGGAGAGCGCACATGCCCTTCAGTGAGCTGATCAGAACAGGCACAACCGATGGAGATGAAGGAGCGTGGGTGGAAGCCTAGACACACACACACACACACACACACACTCACACAAACACACACACACCCACGGTCTTGGCGTGACTTAATGAAAGCACTCTACATTTCTCAATTTAGTCGGGCTCATTTCATTACCTTTATTGGCATGTGACTCCACACATTACATGATATAGTTTATGCTATGATGATGATGAGTTGTTTAGCCTGTAAACATAATAGTATATAATAACAAATATGCACACTGCCGTATAATAACCTGTAAGTGCTCGGTTTTCACAGTGGTGTGACAGGAAAACACACTCTCCCCGATTTCTGCGACTCCATCATTCTCTGTCTATAATCACCCTCTCTCTCCTCCCATGACACCGCTTCCCACCACCTCCACCCCTCCATATTACAGCCCTAATGCTGCCACTTGATGTGCAAATATTTAGTCTGCCATCAAATCCCTAATCACACCGATCAATCTCCCAGATATTACCATTCAACTGCAGACCCGCGGAGCAGGGCATTGATTTCGGATGTTTTTGTAGACCTAGCCCCTTCTCTGCGGATATATCAAACCAAAGATGATTTTTTTTTGTTATGTATATTGGGTAAATAATCCCTTCATCCACTCCCAGGGTGACAAAGGGAGCCTATTCTCATCAAAAAAACGTTAAGGTTAGGCCGCTATCGCCCCCTGATTGCACTTTAGTGCATCGAAACAGCAAGCCCGAAATGGATGGAGGTGGAAAACAAGCAAACGTCTGTAGCCTGCATATCATCAGGCTAATTAGGCAGATCCAGGCCTTCTGAATGCATAGCTAATGAGTGCCTTCTCCATCTCTGCCGGGATCACGCGGCACGTCTAATGGTCACATAAATTCTCATTTATAGGTCATAATCTGTCACTTATGTACATGGGTTCCCCCAATTAGAGTCCCGGGCCCTTTAGAATGATGCCCCTCTGGGGGATTCACGGCTCCGGTACCCCGGCACACCCAGGGCCCCATTAGTGACAGACCCTGACCCTGTGTCCCGGCTGACCCTGCAGGGCTACGGATAATCTGGCTCGTAAATGGGTTCTGGTACATGGGGAATGTTTCCAGGTGTTTGTTGTGAGGGTCCCCTGTGTCCCTTTCTGTGTCTGTCCCCTAAAAATTGTTCGGCACTGGCAGGAAACTAGCGCTGAATCTGAGACGACAGAGCGGGGGGACATAAAGAGCAGAAGCTTCGCTTTTCTGTCTCTGTGTTTGGCATTCAGCTGCTGCCATTTTTGCTGGACCACTGCTACTCTATTAAGAATGGATGAATGTTCCCGTAGAGCAAATGAGCCGAAACAGAATGAAGAATATTTCTACTCAACTCTGAATGCATTCGGCCTCACCATAATTTGAAGAAAGAATTTGGATTGCCGTTGCGTCAGGCATTTAACTCTGTACCAGTGGAATCACTTAAGGACCGAAATGAACACATTCCCATGACCCCTTGCACTGTTACGGGAGTGTGTCCTCTCATGCAGAAGAGCCAGGCAACCACCTGTTGACAGGAAAAGGACCGCGGTAGGACGCCCTGGGGACACCACGTATGTGGTTGTGATGTGTTATGTGTGGCCTTGACTACTTCATGTTCTTATCACATGAGGACAAAGAATTGTTTATCCTTAAAGCTCTCCACAAAGAAATGTAGCCCAACACGTTTGCTTGGGCTATGGAGACTTATGTTGGAATAAGTCAAACATAAGCTCTGTTAAGCAAAATAAGCGAGAAATAGGAGCATACTTTTCTTTTGTGCGTGTTCATTTTCTGAAGACAGAGTTTAAAATTGACCTTTCATTTTATTTTTATTTTTTTTTCCACTAATCTGCCTACATGCAATGAAGCCGCTTGTCATTTTGTCAATTTTGCCTGGGAGCAGCTTTACACTGCATATGGACATGTATTCCCTTTCTCAGATTAGCTCTCGTAGCATAAATCTCAGGGAATGGTCTTACACTGGCAGTGGCTGATAGGATACAAACAAAAAAGAAAACATCTCCAGTGAGTCAAGGTGTAAGGCACAGCCAAAGTCAAGCTAGCTTTAATGGAAAAAGAAGGTCAAGCTAAGAAGTGAGAGTTAAATTGCCCACACTGAGATGACCCCTGGATGACCTTGGCTGGTTAGCCCCTGTTGATCCATTTCCACATACAGTACACGCCGCCGCTGTTGCTTTCCCAGGCAGTCGATTTTAGATGCTTTCAGCAGCCTCGGCTCCCCTCTGGAGACACTTATATTTTTTCACGGTATGTCATCATAGTCACATTTTGACTCACTCCTTTTCCTCCTCCCACCCTTCTTCGACCGTCCTTTTCTGTCCACATTTAAAGAAAGGAAAACATTTTGGCGAGACCTCAAAGTGCTGTTTTATTGAAAAGAAAAGCAGGAGGGCATCCCGCTCCTGTCATCTCTGTCAAATGGTCAGCGCACATGGTTTTGCCTCAGAGTGGATGCACGGCAAGTTGCATCACAGAAAAATACTAAAAAAAAAGGAGAGTGAAAGTAGGCCAGGCAACTGGCTCATAACTTTGACTTGTAATTTGAGCGAGACAGCAGAAGGCATTGTTGTTTGGAGTAATCAGAGATTTTTGTGTGTCTTTGTCGAACCGTCGCTCAGAGGAAGGATGCGAAGTGAGCGCACAGTGCTACGGTCCAAGTTCGAGTCGTGGGCCAGACACATGTGCTGCATTCCAAATGTGAGTCGGAAATCCCGAATGGGCTGGAGTGTGGGTGTTTATTGGCTTCTGTTACAAGGCAACGAGTAGGGGAGACAGTTGTGTTTCTGGACCACCTCTAAATCTGTGGGAAAAAACTCAAAGTGCGCATTATCGGATGCTTCTCCGGGGTGCAAGCCAAACAAACTGTAGTCTCTTATTTCAAAGGCAACATTGTGCCGGCCAAGTGTCCTGTGTGGTCGGACGGGTCAATCTTCGCTGGATTAAAAGGGCAAAATAGTCGAGAGTAGAAGAAAACACAACAATCGGGTAACACAACTTGGAAAATAGAAGCAGTGCGGAGACTACGAGAAGTTGCAGCCAAGGTTATAGTTTAGACAGCAGTGCACGTGCGGGTCGAATACAATGTTTTTTCGGGACTTTTGCCGGCCCTCCGTCATTAACTGACAAATCAAAGCTGGCAGTGGTTGTATAGCCCTTTCCTCTCTGCCTGCGGTGTGTTTACTCACTGCACTGAAAGAGCCACCGAGCCTTTCATGGTGCCCCGACTCTGCTATTATATTCCTGTCGACGTCCCAGTTCTCCCGATGATGCTGCAGTCTCCGCCGGTTAGTGGTTAGCCCTGAATAATGCATATTAAGTAATGAGCTGCCCAAATGGATCAGTGGACAGTCAGTTAGACCGTGCATAAAGCAATCAATTATTCGATCAATAGCCCCTCATTAGGTCATCATATAGTTAAGCTTGTATGTATGGGCCCCTGCCTGGGATGAATAATTTACAGCCCACAAAAGGGGAAATGATGAGAAGAGTGGCCCGGTTGAATCGCCTGTCTGTCGCCCTCTTGTTGGATGAAATGAGAAAAGGGCTCTTTTGTGGGATTGATGGCTTCTACCCATTGGATTCTTACACCAATTGTATTTTAGGTACATCTTGTCAGATTTTTTCTATTAAAATTTTACTCATTTCGCCACCGTGCATACATCTATTGCGTGTTTTTAAAAAGGCATTCCCCTTCCCATGAATCTCTTCATTTTTCCATCTTAAAGGGTCCATTACGGAGGCTTTTTCCTGATCTGATCGATCGTTTAATAACACACGTTATCCCATACTGTACTGATTGTGAAGGGCTTTGGGGAAAGTGTGTGAAACGTGACTTTTTATCGTTTCAATTTGAAAACTTGAACAATTCATAAAAAAAAAAAAAAAAAACATGTTTCAGGTTTCTATAACGAACTACTTTGAGGGAGCTGGAAACTTTGTATATGTGTGGAAAATAGCACCACGTAATGTTTTGTGACCCAAAAGAACGGAATGTGTTTGAGGTAAGCAATCTTCGTGAAAATGCACCTTGCCTTCAAAGCCCTGCCCGAAGAGTCGTGCTGCGCAGTGCACTGTTTATATTTCCCGGACACGTTTTTCGGGTCTCGGTCGGACCAGCACCAATTTGTCTTTCGTTTTCATAGCCGAACGCAACCTCGCTCGACGGGGAACAATGCTGAGAACCTGAGTCAAGCCGAAACCGGCGGCGCCAGTCCCGCCTAGCGATAATCTGGATCGGGCGCGGCCTTTCAAGATCAGAGTGCAGTGCCGCCATGGTAGCTGTCTCTCATGGGACCTGTAAAATATATAAAAAACACCCCACCCTAAAAGGTCTCACTCCAGTGCTACTTTTCCAGAAAACGGTTTCATATAAATAGAAATGATTGAACTAATTAAAAAGGTTCCGGCTGAAAAACAAGTTTTAATCAGAAGGGGTGGAGGGGGCTCTGTAGTTGCCTTTCCCTCGGCTTCCATTCAGAATTATCAGCACTGTCCGCCTCCGAATCATTAGGCTAACAAACAGTAGCCTCAATTCCCAGCCCAGTGTCTTAAATCCCCTTCCTGCCATAAGCGACCGTGTTTCCTTATTCTAATTGCATCCAGCCGCTCGGAATCCGACGTGAATGGCTGCCTGGGTGTTAATTGCTTTGAAGGACCGCTAACAGGAGACAAACGGGGGAGAGGTGAATTAGGACGGTGCATGTGGCCCATAAATAGAGCGGCGGTGTGGCCTGGGTGCTGTCGTGCCTTGTTTGGCTTATGCTCTGCATTAGGTCCCCCCCCCCCGGGCAGAACGGACATATGGACGCACGCGTCATGCAACGGAGAAACACCCGTCCTTGTGCTTTGCCTGATGCAACAGTCTTCGTACTGACGGACTCAATGTTGTTATTTCACCCTCAAATTTAAATTATGATTACCAAGTGAATGGAAAGCTCGCATTTGTCCACCGCCGCTTCGTGAATCTGTCCTCGCTGCATCCCACTGTGACTACTTTGAGCGGGAAATGCCGGGGAAATAACGCAGTTTAAATAGCCTGTTCCGATGACTGTGACATTATGGCGATGCCGTTGGAGATCTGTTTGGAGGCGGTGTTATGGAAAATGTCTGGGCAGTGATGGGAGTTTGGATCCTCCAAATAGCGCATACTAATACTAATTTAGAGTTGCTTTTTTTTTTACTGAGCGGTGAATTGACTCCTCGGCTGGAGCGGAAATAAAAGCCTCTCTTGAGAGAGATCTTAGTGTCGGAACAGGTTACAATTACGACTGAAGAGCCACCCCGTTTAGTGTCTCTTCAATGACTCCGCCAATAAACCTTGAACCAAAAGAAATGTTATACACAGTGGTTTTGTCAACCCGGCTCAGTGTTTGGAATACTAAGCAAAAGCTAACATTGGCGTTTTTCAAGTCTGCTCAACCGCGTTCTCGTGATGTCGTCCGGACTATTCCTTTACCAGAACTCGTTTTCTCTGCAAAGTGTGGACAGGTTTTACATGCACTCGGAATCCAAAATGCTTTCTCGTGTCACAGGTGCCAGAGGCTGCTGAGACTCCCGCAGAGCGATCTGCCGAATTTGTTCCTTAAAACCTACAGCTTACGCATCTTCTGAAGGGGCGGATTATGCCCTTGGGAGGCTTTTGTTGCACTTCCAAGTCATTGCTGCCTTACCCGTGTGCCAAGGGGCTACTTTCAACGCAGATCAGCTGTCCACCTGCAAGAGGAGCTGACGTTTTGGCTCTCGCTGCATGCGCCGCTTTCTCAAAGGACCCCTTTGAGAGGGGCTGAGGGGATTTGCAGCTGTGTGCAACGGCAGAGAGGAACCTGGATCCCCGGCTGGTGTCGGGGTGGTCGGCCGGCAGGGCAGGGTGGTGTCATTCTGTCCTGCCACACTGGCCTCTGTGTTGTGGAGGGATATAGTCTTTCTGGATCAATTTCCTCCTTTGCATTTATATTTGTTATTTACGTGTATCCAGCCGTAAAGATTATAAAGCACATCTGCCCATTCTTGTGCCTCAATTCATCAAATGCTTATAATAAAAAAAAGCTAAAGAAACAAATCCGTCAGAATTCCCCCTCACAATGACCTTAACTGTAAGCACAACACAGCATTTAAACCACCTGAAGGATACTATTCATCCAACTCAACAATTCTAATCTCAGGAACTGTTTACGATCCACAATATACAATGACCTTAACCCTTCCACTGCCGTTTTGCTCCTTTACTCTGTGTCGGCAGCCCACTGCTGCACAGGCTGTGTCAGTATAATAGCACTGCAAATTACCTGTGAGGCTTCCGTGGCAGAAGCTCATTTATCGTTCCATATTCAGATGAGGGACTTTGCCTGGACTGGTAGCTGAGAGATAGGTCAAACCCCCCTGAGATTGGCCAATTCAAATGGAGGATTTTGTGGGAATGAGAGATTTTAAGATGATAAGTGAGTGGCAATGTGAAGGGGACCTGCGCTCGAGGTTTGGATAAGAAAGAGACGGAAGGGGGAACAGAGACAAACATTGTTATAAGCAGAGGGTGAACAGGGGCGAAGTCGAAATAATAAAAAAGAGACATCGAAAGATAGAGAGGAAGATGAAGCTTAGATAGACAAGAGGAGAGAATATGAGTTTTGCAGAAAGGTGCAGAGCCTCATCTCACCCCTGTAAGTGGCTGACGGCATGATCCGCCTTGTGATTTACATTCATGCCACCGTGTGGGAGCCGACGCGAGCTCTCTGCCAACTTGTGAAGTGCAGATCTTTATTTTACCTCTCCATCTAGCTCACTTTATCTCCCTCTTCATCCCGTGGCTGAAAATGTCTTTAGTATCGCCCTTTGAGGTCTAGACAAGTACGAACGGTTGAACAATTTTTTTTTCCCTCCATACGCAGCGAGTTGTTCCAAAGTTATGTGTTGTGTATCAGAGCTTTTGCCTCCAGGCCCATACACTCGTAACTATTTGATGACTCTCGCACTCAGGGCCAAGTCTTGACAGATATTATCCGCAACGACCTTAGCTGCAATATTTGGATCAGTACGGTAACTTCTCGTAATTATGGGGCCTTTTGATCAGTGCTGTTGACTGAATAAAACATGAAAACGGCCTTCCGATAAATTAGTGTTGCCAAAATATTAGAACAGAGTAACTCTGAAGCAGCAGTTGACGGGTGTGAACTGGGGTTAGAAAAATGCCCCCGAGCGCTGACACGTAAAAGTACACAAACATCAATGCGGTGCTACATGATGTAGGCACATTTGGGTAGATACACAGACATCCGAGCGTCTGGTGAGGAGGAGGCAGCGGACGAAGTCGCTGTGGTCTGACCCCGGGGGGGGGGCCCGGACCTGTCATCAACACTGTCAATTATGCGCTGATTAAGGGCTTGAGCTGAAAGGCCCACAGCTAACTGCCAAGACCCCGACCCTGCCCCGTTCACCCTGCGCACCTACACACCTCGTCAGACCTTTCGGAAAATCCCAGCCGCACAAGACCACCGTATCCGCGGGTCACTTCCCAAACGTTAAAACGTTCTACATTTATCTCGAGACAAAAGTTAAAACGTGCCAGTGGGCTGAAATTGTTTGTTTACTTTCTTTGACTGTAAGATTTTATTTAAAGTAAAACGTACACTGTAACTATGCACCAAAATAGTGGCAATCCTGTGGCAATCAGTGGATTGTTTCGACCAACACACAAGAGACAATCAAAACAACAGCAGGACATATACTATATAGAAAATAACATAATGGCTTAATAGGAAATGTTCCCAGCTGTGAATTTCATGAAAAAACTAACTATGTAATAACCTTACATTATAACTATTATTAACAATTTCAAGCTTGACATTTAATGTTTTAATTAAATGAAATGCACCCAAAAACCTGAATATTGTTACATTATTTCTCCTCCTTTTGTTCAGGGAGGAAGTTTTCGCATTACTTGAAATATTTTGGATTTTAAACTTCAACCAATAGACATCCTCCTCGCTCCCGCACACTTCTGCACTTCAACAAGCCCTCTCGTGTGCTTTGCCTCCTCGAATTAGCATGCACTCTATCGGGCCCAGGCCTGCTGATTTGCCCCCTTCTAGCCTGCGACCTCCAAACCGGCTCAGCCCGGATCAGTGCTCCGCTCAGCCCGGCACAGCTTCTCAAGGTTGGGCCAAGGAGGAAAGGCAGAAAGGCATCTCTCGCCATCTGCTTTATTTGGAACCTGACCCGCGTCTAACCACGCAGCCAGGTATGGACAAAAAGAAAAAAAAAGACCTCCACAGACCAGATTTACACCTGGGTAGTGAAGATGATAATCCTCTCGTATCAACCCAATGTTGTGTTTTTTGTGTTGTCAGCGTGTCACTTGCTTCCACAATCGGATTGCCAGCAAGTGTGAGAAATACTGAGGGGCGACTATTTGTTTTCACAGAGTTATGCTCGGGCACTGATAGGCGCTTGAGAAAAAAACCACCCAACTCCCCCAGAAACCTCGGCATTAGCAATAATACTGCATATCCTAAGACAATTAGTCTTCCCCTGCGGATCTGACAGCCACAGAGTTCTCCTTTCAAACATAAATATTGTTCCTCCCACGGCGGGAATTCCAGTCATGGGAACCCTCCGGCCTCTGTGCGCAATGTCACCTTCCCTCCCCAAGGTTGTGCGTTGTCAAACTAACTAGTCCCCTCGCGTTAACTAACCAGCCCATCAGGTTGTGACACCTTCATCCATCACAGTCCTAATAAGGGCTATCTTTAATTAAACTCTCCATCCGTGGACTTGCATCTCTCTCTCTCTCTCTCTCTCTCTCTCCGTCTAACGGAGTCGCACCCATCCATCCAATCCGTTCTTAAAGATCCCTCCCAGGGAAAAGGCTATAGCGTGTCACTGTCCCAATGCGCGGGACTCAGTAAGTCGATCCAACAGGAAATCAATAGCGGGGACTAATGCTGAATAATTGAGGTTACGGGAGTTCAGCGGCGCTCCCCAGACGTACACCCACCCCTCTCCCCCTCCCCCATCGCGTAACCTCCCATTATGCACGGGGCGGGGCACACCCTGTCCCCGTGTCCCTTCCCTCACACCGAGCGAACCGATGCATATTTGTTTGAGTGACTGACCGCTTTTAACGGTCCAGCTTTCCTTGGGAGTAACTATCCCTTCGTGGATGTGTTGTTCATAAAGGAGGGGGCTCATCTGGGGGTGTGGAAAACATACAAATCAACACAGAAATTCAGAGAGATTCCCGCGACGTCTCTTTTAAGACATACTGTAGAAGAGGGGGAAAATTCAGGAGTCCTTACTCAATCTGAATCTATTTTTTGGGAAAACTGGTTGTCCTTTCGTGGCTCCATTCAGATTCGTATCAATGTAACGCCCCAACATTTCATAGCCACAGTTTTCGGGGATTGCTTGCAGTGTTTGTAGAAACGGTGGGATGACTGAGAAGAGCGCAGTTGCTTGGGAGGTACTTGGAGAGTGGCATGCACTAGAGGGCACAAGCTGCCTTTCTATGACTCAAACTTCCATTTGGAAAGGACAGAGAGCGAGTGCATTCGGTCTTCTGTTCAACAGAGGAGAGGAACGAGGGGAAATGTTTCACTTTGATGATGAAAGACACCAAGAGAATGAAACTCATTTACTCCTTAGCCGGATTCGGATTGGAGGGCGTGTCCGAGGCGCGGGCCGCTTTGTTATTTGTCAGTCGTCAGTTGGCTCGGCCCGCTGAAGGCGCACGTCGCACACGCTGGCACGTCGAGATTGGAGTTGTTGTTATTCTTGACTGTCAATATTTAGTTTGACAGAGTGTGTATGTCGGGGAGCAGCTTATTTTGGGCAAACACGGTGCAGATCTGTTGTGTCTCTGTCCTTGGAAAGAGGCGCACTGAGATGTGTCGTCGCCTCTGATCCGCAGAAATAACTGAAACAGACCAAACTAGGGAACCTATGGCAGCTTAAGTGAAAAACTTTGTTTGGTGGGCTTTTATTTTTATTTTTTTGGAAGTGTGCCAGCAAGCCTCCGAGAAGCCTGTTTTATACTCCGGAATGTAAGTCTGCCTCCATGCGAAGCTGACTGCAACACAGCCTGACACACACACACACACACCTCTCCACAGCCAGAACCATAGCACCGCTGAGGCGCTGAGCTCTGTGAAGTGATGCGCTCGGCCACAGGAACGGCATGGGAGGGAGGAAGCTGCAGAGAAAGCTGCACACCGCACTCGGCATCTCAGTGGGCCGCGTCCTTGTTACCGAGCACTGGATCTTCAGTGCCTCCGTTTTCCTGTCTCAAGATGGAACCGTCCTACACGTGCTCCTTCCCTGCTTAAATATCGCCACTCACACATGCAACTGAACACTCACACCCATATACCATCAGCAAATGATCCAATATATAGAATAGGTCTGGACTTAATTTAAATCTGAGGTAAGACATCTTACCTCGAATATAGCAGCAAATAAAGGGGAAGGGAAAAGAATAGCTTTGTCTCAAAAGTGCACTACTTGTGCATTTATCAGTTGTTGTCGTTTTTACATTTCCGCGATTGCTCTCTCTTGTAATGTAGCACCCTTTCGGATGCACACTTCTCTCTCACAAAGCGAGGCCCGTCGGTTGTCCCTCATTGGCGCTGAGCTGTTTCTTTGCTGTCGTTTCGTACCTTCCGTTTTCGTGTTGTGTACTTTGTGTGTTTTGCACGTGTGTGTGTGCGTGCGAGCGTGCGTGTGTGTGTAACCCCCTGCAGATAAATGCACGAGGACAAGCATGCTCTCTCTCTGCGCTTCACCTCCTCTCCTCATCGTTTCCTCTCCCTCCAGGCGAAGGCCACTCAGGCCTGCAGATGGCAGATAATGACAGTGCTGTCCCCACTGGCTAGTTTGTGTGTTCTTCTTGTGTACGTGTGGAAGTGTGTGGTCATAGATGCTGGCTCTGCCTGGGCTCAGTACAGTGCCAACTGCGGGGCGTTTAGCTCCACTTGGCGATCTCCTTCCTGGCTGCCTGGGTGACCGGGTCACCGGTTGGCTTTCCGGCTTGCGTACACTTCTCATTGGCCCAAATCTCACTGGTATACTGGTCACTGGCTTATTGGTTTGCTCTGATTGGCTGACGACCTGGTTTGTAGGCCAACTGACCAGCTGAATAACTTGGAATTGATTCACTGACTCATAAGCCGACTCGCTGGTTGACTATTCTAACTGCTCAGCTGTTAGACAAGCAGGAATATATTAACCGTAGTGCGTGTGTATATGCACATTGCTGTGGTATTTAGACTTCTTGTGTTTTACTCACTGGAAATAGGTTTTTATACAGGAACTCCAGAAAGTACATGGTAGAATTGGATCCTGAAATATCATGTCTTTGATTAATTCTACTTGTTGATAAGAAATATACATTGATGAAAACCCAAGACATGCAGTGTCTATTCGGACCCATGATTACCAGTTACCAATGATCTACTTTCAGGTGTTGCTTTCCGTAGTCACACTGACTGAGGCACTTGGTCTGAACACGATTTTACATTTCAAAGTGATTCCCCTTGAATACGAACTAGTCTGTGCTCACACACTGCCTGTGTTGTCAGTCCATGGCCCCGGGACATCCCAGGCGACAGCGCAAAGGCCACCCAGCAGGGAGATTTGATTCAACCCGAATCCCTTATGTCATTGTGATACTGTATTTTGAGATAGAGAGATAGATAGATAGATAGATAGATAGATAGATAGATAGATAGATGTTATTATGCCATCGATGTACTCGCGCTCCGTGTTTCCCACCACTTATGTCTTGTGCTTATCTTATGGTTTATGTTGTATGTTGTATGTTATATGTCGTGGTTTATGTTGTATGTTGTATGTTATATGTCGTACGTATATACACAAGCGCTGTACACCAAGTAAAATTCCTGTGTACTTGTACATTTGGCGAATAAAGAGATTCTGATTCTGATCAAATAATTAGATATTAGGTCAATCTTGATTTACCAAAAAGAAGTGATTTAAGAAACGGTATTCTTGTTTTTTCAATTTTTCTTCTATTCAAGAAGGCTCTGGGACAAAAAAAAAATGAAGCACTTAAAGACAGTTTGTGTGTGTGGGCTGACTATCTTGAAGACTAAATTGTGGTTAATGATCTAACGGTTGGGTCTGGCCTTGTTATAGTAATGAAACAACCAATTTCCATCCATCCTTGACTACAGATGCCTTGCATGAGACACAGTCGTCCCTCTCTGACTACTTCAATCTACTTCCTGCACCTCACGCCCTCCATCTCTTTCCACAGGGAGGCCTTAAATGTTTGAAGCTTTTCCTTTCTTTTTTTTTTGTTCCCTTTGGCCCTCTCTCACTCTGCGTGCCAAGGTCCCTGAATGTGGAGTTTTTAATTACTCTCTCCTGGCTTGCTGCATAGCCAATGAAAGATTGAAGGGCACTTCCCAGTGAAAAGCCCGGTTAGAATAGGATTTTTTTTTTTTTTCAAATGCCCTCACCTTGGGAGAGGAATACCAATAGACAAACTGTGACTTTTTGTGCTTTGTGTTTATTTGCAGGTTTCGTGTGTATGGGTTTGCAAGTACACTCACGTACCTGTACGCGTGTGGGGGGGTGTGGGTGTGGGTGTGGGTGTGTGTGCATGTCTGTATTTTTGAGCTTGAACTAGACTGGAGTGTCTGGCTGCAGTTTTGCATGCGAATCAAGGCTAGAGAGGAGGGTCATTATAAGTTTGGGTGTGCACTGTGGTGGGGACAGGCTGGACGAAGACCATATTCTGCCCATATTGTTGCCCATATTAGGCCTTTCAGGATTTCCCCCTTCTGAGGTCTGTCATGTAACTTTTGTGCATCTGAAAGCTACACATTCCAAGGGCAAAAATGCTCATAAGCCTCAAGGGCGTCCATGTTTTTGTCCCATTAGTCTATGTCAACAAGTAACATGACCAACTACCGGCTAGTTTGGCCTTTTTTTGCAGCAGCTCCAATACAACTATGGTTACAGCGGGGCTTTGCAAGTGATCGCAAACCGGAGCACAAGAAAAGAGACATCTTTGAACACAAACGCACGTAAAGTTAGGGCAGTACAACCTTTAATTACATCTTATGAGCACCAACAAACAAGCTGGGGGATCGAAAGCCTCAAGGTGACCCCAATAACTCTGTTTCAACAGAATATAAAGATTTGGTGGCCTTAAAATCAATACACAATAATAGCAGTAACAAATGATTACACCACACAAAATACAGCGTCAATCAAGACAAAAAGTTCAAGTGCATTACGCTGAAAAATATGTTAGGCCACAACTTTGAAAGTTTTGACCCCATTTCATTGAAAGTAACACGAATACATATCTGTTCACCTAAAAACAGACCAGGGTAATTAATATAATTAGATTTAGAAATGCAGACGTGTGGATGGATCGGGATTAGTTCAGCATTATTTCACGTGTCGGCTCGGTTTTAATTAGCGTCAGGGGATTGATGGTTATTTGGTCCACCAAGGTCACGAGATGCCCATCGCGCTTCGCGCTTTCTTATGGACACCCACCCTAATTGCGCTCATGAATATGTCATCGTTTTTCTCTCCATTGCTCCCACCTCCCGCTTTCAAGTTGCAAGGACTGCAAAGGCTTTTCAAAAACGCCGTTCTTATTTCCCATGGCCGAAGAGTGTCGAGTTGTACATACGACCCCGAGTTGTTAAGATGTTAATACGCACGGCCGAATGCGACGGGGGTGTAGTAGGGATTTTCCCTCCTGTCAGCGGAGCGCAGGTAGTGCTCGCGCGGGGCGCCTTAATATGTGCGAATTCATTTCCTCCGACACGGGAGGAAATCTTCAAAGGGAGGGACGGAAACCTGACGGGGTTGGATCTGAAAGGGATGAGTTTTCTAATCTGGTTAAACTTTGCTTGCCGTGTATATTTTTCCCCCGCCGCCTCTTCGCCCATTCTTCTTTTTTTTCCGCACCCCTCCTACCTGGTGATTTTTTATTAATTTTTTTGCTCATCCCCTGTTGTGAATCTTCCTCACGAGACGCGGTGAAATAAGCGATGACTGGATAATCTTAGCGGGAAAACAGCGGCGTCAACCGATCCGTGCTCTTGCGTTTGCTTGTTTGGTGTTTATATTTTCTTTAAGCTCGCCATCCTACCCGCTCACCACAGTATGAGCGATCCCCAACAACCAACCGCCGCCAAGCAGCTCCCACCTCCACTGCACTACACCAAAGGGAGGGATCTAGTCTATGTGTATCAGCGTCTCTACGCCTTACATTCGCTTTGTGGCGTGTGTCATCATTTCAGGCGAGCCTTTGGGGCATTCTTCCGTATGCATCAACGCCATGTGACAGCACCTGAAATATGCATATGTTTCTGCGGTGTGGCCGGGTTGTCATGTGAGGGGTTACTTGGAATGCTCGGCAGTGACGGCGGGCTGCAAAGCCTCCGACCTGATCCCTGAATATATTAATGAGCGGGAAAAAGCTACAGGACTAAGCACTTTGTAGGTTTGCCCAACTCGCAACGTGTGAGAGGTAATGGGCGGCGGAAAATGATGAAATATTGAAAGCATTGTGATAACTCCGCAGTGGAAGGAGGAGGCTTAATAAATGGTGACGTCGCCTGAGGTCAGGATAAAGTTGCAAGTAGAGGTCATGTTCTCTCCACTGTCCACTATGTGCTTTAAGGGAAATTAAAGCACTGTGTATTTTCTGCACTATATATATATATATATATATATAGAGGAAGGATGTTTTTGGGTTTATATGACTGCGTGCCGTTATATGATCAAAAATCATCAATCAAAACTGGAATCTTTGACGGATGTGTTAAAGATGCATGACTGATAAAATGGAAAGTGTGCGAATGAAGGATGGTGGCTCATGGTTATTTCTCAAGAAGTTTGGACCCCCCCTTGTTTTGTTTTTGGTGGTGGTAAGTGGCTTTCCCAGTTTCCACCGTCACTGTACCGATAATAACTTTGCGCCCCTGGTGCCCTTGCAGTAAAATGATGATAAATGACAGGACGGGGAAATCATCCAAGACTGTGTGTGTGTGTGGGCGTGTGTGTGTCTCCGTGTGTGTGTGTGTATGTGTGTGAGAAAGAGAGAGATTGAGTGTGTGTTATATGTGAAAATAGCCCCAGCCATTGCATAACTTCCCTACCTTTCGTTACACTGATTGTTTTCTGTTTGTCTTTACACTGACAAACAAGAAAAATGTCCTTGCGTCCCTATGTTGTCTCAAAATAAAAAACAATCTCTCTCAAATAGACGTGAAGGCAGACAATTCAGCTGGGCAAATTCTATCCGTCTGTTCTTTTTCAGGTATAATCACTGCTTACTAGACGCGAACTTGAGTCCCGTCCTCGGGGTGTGGAGGGAAAAAGGAAAAACTTCCGGCAGACAAATGAATAAATATTCATCTCGTCACCGGGGGCTGCTTTGTGCCGCGATAAATATTCACAGCGGGGCGGAGGCGCAGTGCGACTTTGGATTTGCTCTGTAATTGGAGGTGTCGATGGAGTCGAGAGGTTTCCCCCGCGGGTGGACTCGTGTCCGCCGTCCCGTCCGCTCGGCTGCGGAAAAAGCTGTCGCAGATATGGATTAGTGTCGGGGTGCGGGTATTACACGTCTCCGGGGGGCACTGCCGGCGCTGCCCCGCGACTGCTAATAACCTCTGTTGTCTCGTGGCGTCGGAATGTTGCCTTGCCAACGCTATTTTGGGGGCGGGGCGACTTGGGACGACTGTTGCCGATCCGGATACCAGGGCCTCTTCTCAGATCAGACGCTTTTTAGGGGTTGGGGAGGGGGGTGCGTGTTTCAGTGGAAGGGGAGGATTCGAGGAGAGAGAGAAAAGAGAGATGCAGAGAGGGTTGTCACAACATCTCCTCGCTCCCTCCTCGGCTGCCTCCTCACCCTCTCTTCTTCTGCCTCCACCGCGCCCCTTCCTGCCAAAAGCCAGAGGGAGATCAAAAGAGGCCGACATGAAAGGCATCACGCTTTTTTCCCTGTGCCCCGTCTCCCCGCTCTCTGCGTTACAGATATGGTAATGCTGAATTCCAAATACAGCCTGTACCTAGGCTGCGAAGAATACCCTGCCTCATCTGACTCACTCACTCTCTCTCTCTCTCTCTCTCTCTCTATTTCCTCTTTGCTCTTTCTCCTCCGCCTCGTCTAACTCCTTCATTTCATCATGGTGTCTCTCTCTCTCTCCAGCCTCGACTCCCGCCTCTCCCTCTCCAGCAGCCCCCGGGCTTCCAGGTAGATAGCGGGTTGATTGGCAGCTGCTGTGACAGTCAGTGAAACTGGCTGAGAGTGGATGAGTGTCAGCCTTGCTCCAGGGGCTTAAGGCAGTAGCAGAGTTGTAGCTGGAAAGAGAGAGCGAGACGGAGAGAGAGAGAGAGAGAGAGAGAGAGAGAGAAAGAGAGAGAGAGAGAGAGGGGGGCCCATGAAATAAGACTCAGTCAGTCACTTCTTCTCCTCGCTTCTCTCAACTGAAGCAGGTAGGAGCTAAATAGGTTTTTCAAATTGCTCCAGAGTTTATCCTGAGTCTGGGAACTGGAACGTTTCTTTTAACTCGCATCCTGCCATGCGCATTCCTCCTCTTCATTCCTCTTTTTCCTCTACCTTTGGTCGGGATTCATCTTTGTGTTTTACTGTAGGTTGTATCATCCCGTTATTTGGGAGCTCCTTTTCTTTTTTTTTTAATTGCTTCTCTCTCTCCCCTATCTGCTCCGAATCCTCATGCTGAGCCGTCACGCTACTTGAAGAAAATGAGCCATGCAGCTTTGCAAAACAAAAAAAAAAAAAAAACTTTTTCCACCCTTTCAAAAACTTCTGAGCACAACTTGACGCTCGACGCCACGGGGGAAAGTGTGAGGATAAAAAAAATAAACTGAAACGTGAAATCGTTCTAAGTTCTAAGTGGCCGTGACCAATTCCCGGTTGGAGGGGGGGGGCGGGGGTGTTTGTGTGATGGCTTTCGTTGTGCTGCCTCTTGAGCTCTGTCCCGTCAACAGCAAGAATTGCGTCAGTTTTCCCCCTGGCCGAGTTGTGCCCACTTCTCCACAGCACAGACCAAGCACAGGATGGTGTACTCGGAGAGAGTAATACAACAAGGAGGCTCCATGGGGCTATTCTAAAAATCTCCAAAGATGCTCTTCACACATATTCATACTGATGGAGTGTGTAACTCAAACAAGGCCTTGTTTGTCATTTTACAACGACTATATTAGTGTTACCGATTTTATCGAAAAGGAAGTTTTATGCCGACATCCATATTTGAACTTGTATCTCTCTGAAGCTACTTACTGCAATGTCTACTTTGTAGAACGCTGGGATTGGAGATTACTACCAGTCTAATCCAGGAGATCAGCTCATTGGCCAATCATCCCCTTCTATGCTTAATTTCATAAGTTAGATGAATCGCAGGTAGTTGGATGTGTCCACACTCAGTTTACCGGGAAGGCTCTCAGATTTCTGAATAGTGGGAACTTTTCATGGCTCTCTGGGTTTAAGGGACATACACACACTTTCCAGAGCCCATAAATAATGAATGCGGGATAAATGCAAGGGCCATTTCACTATGAAATGGTGTGTGTTGGATTGAGTGTAGCTCCGGCATGTCAGACTCCCATAGAGTGCTTTATTTTATTTTTTTCCGAAAGTCCCCTCTGCATCTTCAAATAGCTATGATTGTCAATACTTTAAAGTTTGAACATTTTCCCCCAAAAATCTAATGTGAAAATACATATTTAAAAAGAGGCAGGACTATCCAACTTAAAAAAAAACAACAACAATTGGTTTACGAATTTTCCTAAGCCAAACGTTTCAATATTTATCCACATTTTGCCTATTTGACTCTCAAAACTCGAAGCAAATGCATACCAATGTACATTGCCATTTTTATTTACCAATGAAAAAAAGCTCAAACTGCCTGATTTCTTATATTTAGGCCTTCTTATTTTGCAGCACCAGTCATATCTCCTTTCTGATTGCTTTTCTGGTACACTGAGCACATTTTTGATAAACCCCTTACAAGCCGCGGAATATAACTCCAACATGGAAATTGAACGGGATTAGTGAAACGGGCGAAGCCCTCAGCGAGATCGTATGTCTCAGTGATGGCGTTTGGATAGGAGGAAACATCTTGGGGAAGCAGAAGAAGAAAAAAAAATCATCCGGTTTAATTGCGAAAAAAAACAGCGGGTGCGATATCGACGCGAATTGCTGCAACAGTAAAACGCATAGGGACACTCATAGAAAGGCATAAACTCACACAGACCTACGCGCACCACGGCATCCCGCCTGCGTGGGAATTAAATCGAAAGAAAGCAAGAACAGGGGCTTCTAAACGTGTTTATATGCAGATTTCCCTGCGTCGGGGTGATGAAAAACAGCAAGTACACGGGGAGCAAAAAAAAGAAAAAAAAACTCGCTTGTGCTATTTTTACCCTCGCACAAATACTATGCTGGCTACACAAAAGCTGTTTGCTCCCATTGGCAACTAATGCTTTCTTTGTGAGTCGCTCCTCTCCGCATCCGTGGCCTTCCGTTAAATAGATTCGCAGCCGACGCAAAGGCATAAGAAGGAACTCATCTCAGGTCTGTTATAGACACACTATTGTTCCGTGTAGCGTGGCATGTATCGGGGCTGCCGCTGTACCATTGCTCTGTTTGGAAGCAATAAGAGGTTAGTCTTCTCGTGAGAGGTTTAGTGACAGGTTGTGCTGGCAATGGAAATCTCTCTCTCTCTCTCTCTCTCTTTCTCTTTTTCTCTCTGTATGTGTGTGTGTGTGTGTGTTTCACAGAAAT
The DNA here is from genome assembly GCA_016785305.1 of Colistium nudipinnis. Lineage (NCBI taxonomy): Eukaryota > Metazoa > Chordata > Actinopteri > Pleuronectiformes > Rhombosoleidae > Colistium > Colistium nudipinnis. Next base: position 638,638 of record JAFBJU010000583.1, read on the forward strand.
CCGTAGTAAATCTCTACGTAGTAAATCAGAATAGGCTGATCTAATTTACTCTAACCCGGTTGAAAGAGGAAACAAAGTGTAGTGTTTCCCCTACACCATAATCCACACCGCTCTCCCTCTCTTTCTACCTCCTGTTAAGTGGGTTAGTTGGCTGCAGTGAGCAGTGTGTGTGTGTGTGTGTGTGTGTGTGTGTGTTAGACTGATAATTACGGGATGCTGTGGGGAGTTCTCCCTATCTGGCCCGAGGAGCATGGCAGCGTATTACCTTTGTGGGAATGAAGCAGCTGCTTGCTGGGGGAGCCAAACCTGGCAACCCGGAACACACTTCACCGCATCACTGCAGAGTTAAATCAGGATTGAGCTATTTGGGCTGCTGTATATTACAAACACTGAATGTTACATACACACACACACACACACACACACAAACAGTTTCTACGTCACATTTGCACTCATTCGTGTAGTGGTGAGGGCATGTGTTGACACATGCCTGAAATAAGGCCTACCGACTTTATTTTTTATTTTTTATTGTTCGACTGCAAACATTTCTCTCTCTGTTTATCGGCCCAAAACAAACACTAACACACATGCTTCCAATCTCTTCCCTTCGCTGCAGCTCGTAGCTGTGTACGAAGAACAGGACCCTCACAATGGCGGCGACGGCACCAGCGCCAGCTCCACGGGTACGCAGAGTCCCGAAGCCTTCGCCAGTGACATGAGTTCGGTGTCCGCCTTCCAGCCCTACCAGACCAGCGGCGAGATCGAGGTCACCCCGTCCACCTTGCGATCCAGTAAGTCCATCGGCAGATATTGCATTTATTTTCAAATAATTCAATAAATGAGTGATTTAGCTGCTACGTTTAGTTCCCAAATGTCCACATTTTAACCATTCCAGTGTTTTATTTGAAGATTTGGTATCTATTAGAAGACACATGTGTGTTTTTGTTACCGATACCTACCTTGGCATAGTTTTACGCCTCTCTCTCCAGAGCAGGGTGTGTTGGGTCAGCCTCTGAACGACTCCTTTGGTTTTTTTAACACGGCAAGGCCAACCCGGTGAGCGGTACGGCGTCGGTTAGAGTTGTGCCTGGCTGCAGACAACCCAGACGGTGGGTTTCATTCCTTATGTGAGTGTCATTGATGGAGATCAAATATAGAGATCTATATCAAAGAACCAGGGAAGCAATATCCCAGCAAATAGTTGCCCGAGCCTCAGTGAAGTTATATTGCAGTTTGGAATCTTCCAGTCAGGACAAAAGACAGAGGGATTTCAGGTTATGAAACGTGAGTCACAGAGCCTTTATTTGTGAGCTTTGGATTGCGCGTGACCGGTCATCGTGGGCGTGACTGAGACAAATTCCAAAATGCACCAAAGGGAACTTTTACTACTCGACCACTACCGCGTGTGCGTCTGTTACATCTGACGTGCTACAGGTGCACTGTGTTTTTCTGACTGAGTCTGTGGAGCGTGTCCGGGTAATGGCAGTGTACTGACTCAGACAGGCAGGTAGAAACTGAGACCACGGAAGGTATCGAGACTCCGCTGGATACTCAGTCGGGCGTGGACGAGAGCACGCGTGCCAGAGCAAGTCGGTCCCACTCGCATGACACACGCAGACAGGAAATAGCACACGCACACGCACACACACACACACACACACACACACACATCTCAGTGACACACACGTTGCTCATGTGCACATATTCACATATTTGAAGTGAAACCAGTGATCTGATGCAGAGCTGTCCTAAACCCAACAGGACGTCTTATATCTTCAAAGCGGACCTGACACGAGCATGGACCCATACGCACGCACATGAATTTACTCTCCCGGTCTGACCTCAGAGCACATCCCGGCTTCTCTCAGCCTCGAACAAACTGCCATTTGAATGGAGGACTCGCTTCCTGAGAGATGACGGTACGCCGGTGGCTTTAATCCCGCACCCCGGCAAAGATTCTCCAATGCTGATTGAGATCTTCGACAGCTGTTCGTGTTAGGGGTGGAGGATGATTTCAAAAACTCCATGCTTTAAACTAAATTTAAGATCGAGATGGGAGCCTGGAAAAAAAAAAAAAAAAAAGGTTTTGGCTTCAATCCCAATTCAGGACCTTTTTTATGTTTTAACAACTCTTTTTGTCTCTTTCTTTTTAGCAAACGTGTTATGCCACAGGTTATTTCCATTCAGATGCCGCAAAGTTATGAAAGCTCCAGCTCTCGTCCACCCACACAAAGAAAATACTTCTTAGCCTGCCTGGTCTGTAAATTATACTTCTTTAATATAAGGAAAACAGAACTGGTATATCGGCGTAAGCGGTATCTTTCGCAATTTCTGGGCAGTGCTGACATTTAACGAGGAATGTACGAAAGAGACGGCCGGTGCTGATTTGCGATCATTGACGTGAGTGCAACATAAGCCACGAGATTCTTGCAAGTTTGCATTGTTTACAGTATCCGTTTGTTCCCAGTAGTACGTGCATAATGCACACTGACACGCACCCACTTACAAGTTCCTAATCCAACTTGACTAAAGTACATCAGAAGTTTCTTTGTACGTGTGTATCGAATGATATTTTTAAGAGATGAGTAGACAGACAGACAGACTGACTGGCATCCTGTGTACGCAGTCAGGGGGATGACGGCCCATCCAGACATGCAGATGAGCAAATTACTGGCAGCAATACTGCACATCAGACATCAAAGTGTGGCAGCGGCGCCCTTGGCAGCTGCGCTCTGACGCAAAGGATTATGGCTATTTAAAAATCATCGTCTTTAGAGCCATATTGATTGTTTTCTTCTCCTCCTGCCGCTCCCCAAGTCCCAAACTCTCTCTCCTCCATTTGTCTTTTTTTTCCCGTCCTTCCTCCATCCCTCCCTCGCCTCCGCCATGGGAACCCATTTCAGATTTCCATGCCAACATGTGCCTTTTTTTTATTGAGGGGTTATTGCTAATAATTGGATTGGAGATGAGATGTAAATTACAATAATGAATGTAATTTTCCCGTAATTACGTGGATGCCGGAGCGGCCCCTGCCTCTACCCACCACTAAATGCTACTCTTTCAGAAGTAAGTGGAAAAAAAAAAAAAAAAAACTCTGAAAAACTTTAAATTAAAGCTGGATCTTAATGGGGCTTGTCGCTCTGAAATTGAATGTTTTGTTGAAAGAAACTGGCTTGGGTTCTTAATTTTTAACCAGGACTCGACTTCGTATCACTAGCAGCCAGGTTGCTGCTGTGTCAGTAATGCTTCGCTAAACAGGTTCTCAAACGTTTTTCAGATTCGTGCACGGGGTCCAGGGTGACGTAAATAGTGCGATTATAAAAATATATAAATAAATAATATAATTAACCGAGATTAATGATGTAATCAAATGTTACAGGTCAGCTCTGCAAACTGAGATGTAGTTTTCAACAATTTCATAAATTAACAATCTAAAGTGTGATCCACTACAGCGACCCTACATGTGTGAATGTGGTGTTCGACAGTTTTTGGACATGGCCTCCACCACTGTTGTCCTTGAACCTTCAAAGATGACTACGTTGTTTTTTTTTGTTGGATTGTTCCTCGCCTGATATTTACTACGAGGCTTTTATTGAGGCCCAATTGCAGTCGCTCAAGACACACAATCAGGAAATGGGCGAAGCTTAAGTGCTATTGACATAGGTCGAAATTACTTCGGAAACGGGAACACCAAGATTACAGTGATTGAAGTGATACTTTTATGATTGACCCCCCCGCTGATGTCAAGACTACACGAAAACACCTACAGACAAACTTGTTATTTCGCTTTTGGCACTGGTACCACTTAAAAAAAAATAAAAAAAAATAAACTTTCAACACCATCCAAGACTTTTTCTCCCTCTGGCGCTTTCTTTCCACCTCACGCGAGAGAAACTGTGGCGACGAAATTGGTCCGCTCCTCCACCGACCCGCTCCTGTGGTCCATGAATCTCCGCTCCCTCGTTCGCTCCCTGAAGCGCAGTGGTGTCAGGGTGGCTGTGAGGCCATTAGAGAGATTGCCTGTGGGTGGAGGGTGGGGGGGGGGGTAGAAAGTGTGGACACCTTTTCGAAAGCGGAGGGCCTTCATCTGATCAATTTGCCTTAGTGGTCTCTGCCACAGAGCGGGCTGCCTGGCGTCAGCCAAGGCCGTATAAAAGTCGCTACAGCGGAGGAGATGCACAGTGACACTGCCAACACGCACTATACGTGCACGTAGTTCAAAGTAACCAGCATGTACATTTGTATAGAATGGAACACATTTTGTAAAATGTTACACACAAACGTTGCTCAACCAAGACTTGATTTTTTTTTAAGTCGCTTGTTACGAGACGGTGCATGAGGAGTTCTTTCTGCATTTTTTTTTTTTTTTTTTTTTTTTAAGAACTCCACCTTAGATCGATTGAAGGCGTAACAAATGGACGACCCTTCCATTGTGGGCTCGGCCGACTTCCCATGCCTCTGATTGCCCATTATAGATAAACTGCCAGGGTTTAGGTTTTGGAACCACATGCAGCCAGCTCTGATAGCAGGCACGGATACTTATCTCTGTCACCTGCTCCAAAACTACCTCTTTAATCTCTTCCCCTCTTCTTCTGGCATCTGGGGGCTTCGATATCGCGCGAACGCTGCTGATCGGTGCTGTCTGATGGTTCACCCAGCCCCTCTGACTCCGTCTCAGCGTTTCTAGATGCTCGCTGTGGACATTTTTGTTAAATCGACTCGCACTTTCGGCATGGCCAGATACTGACTTGTCATCGTTATTATTACTAACTGGCATTATTATACGGTAGGTGTAATGGTGGACAAAAGATCAGTTCCGACCTGGCATTAGAATACGTCTCCACGTGCTTGGATTGGTTCTCATTTTGCTGCTCTAGTACTGTATATGCAAATAAACACGTTTTACTTATTATTTACAACCAACAGGAGGCACAATTGCACTTCCTGTGCCTAGTCGGCTTAAATTTAAAGGAAGATGAAGAAATCCAAATGACTTAAAATCGCATAAGCTGTTTGACACACGTTATCCGTCTCAGCGAATATCAACACTAAATGTGAGCACAATGCAAAGTCTAAAAACAGAGTTGTGGTGATGGGGCCCCGCTCTATTTTACTTAAAAAGCTATGGTTTTTACCATTCATGGCAAGTAACCAAGAGGATCACATAAATAATACTGCAAAACTTTTGGTTCCTTTGGGAATTGTATTCCAGTTTTGGGTCATTGCACTTCCAAGCAAATGCTTCCATGGAGTCATATAGCGACACAAAAATGCATTAAAGTACTTGTGGCCCCATATACCTGCCAACATCTGATACTACAAAAACAAATGCGCAGGGCAGATTTAATGTACCAAACGTCCTCCATTACTCGCTGAGTTTTATCAGCGCAGGAAACGGAATTACCGAGAAACACGGCCCAATTTTTCAACTGCCGTGCTTTCTCTTTGTTCTTTTTCTTTCCCCTCACATTTTTTTGGGGCTTTTGGTTCTGCTGAGGAAATAGCTTTTCTTCAGGACTCCCCTCCCCTCCTCTGTTGTGCAAAGACACTATCCAGTGTCAGGAAAAAGATATCGCTAGAGGTGACGGTAGCTTTGTCAGAAAAGTGCAATTTTTTCGAATTCCGACTCGTTAGTTCGAATTTAAAGCGTTTGCAAATATAGGTGTATATATAATGGAAGGTATTGCATGACATGCATGTAGTGTGAGTCACTGATGAATTTCATGCACAGAGTGTCAGCACGCGTGCATGCTCTCCGTCGTTACGTCGTGGTGGGCCATCATGCATCTATACTCCACATCAATAAACCACAGCCACTCCGACTGTGCATAACACCTCGCAAAGTACCTACGAAGTTGAGTACGCACTCGATGGCAAAAGATGGCGAGATAGCAAGCTCATCATTCGCAAGCTGAGAGCACTTTTAAACCCCACCCCCACGTGAACCTGCACTGCCTTCCGTTACCTGGCGTGGTGGAGGGGCTATTAGTTATGTCAACTTTTAATCATACTCACACTTGGGGAGGGGGTAGGGAGAGGGGGGCGGGATGAGAGAAAGTGAGAGAGAAAGAGAGAGGCAGTGCCCCCGGTGGGTCTATAAAACGGCTGAGGAGTGGGCGTTCATTTCCCAATCGCTGGGTATATTACTCATAAAAAACACTCATACTGTGCTAATATCATACCGGGCTTATTACTGCTAATTATTGCAACCGCTGGCACTGTTAAATGGCCAAGACAGTGTTTTGGTAATGAAGTGTGAAGTGCTCTGAGTGGTCAGAGTCTCTCCACTCAGCACCGCTGGGATTGCGCTGCCGGAACGAGGTACCTATTATTATGTCTGCCCAGATCTCAATAAAGCTGTAGCTCGATAGCTGAATCATATGGTGTGAGTGTACGTGTGTGTGGGTGGGTGTGTGTGTGTGTGTGTGTGTGTGTTTGGGTTTGTTGACTGCTTTAGTACTTCCCGAGACAAGGTGAGACCAGTTTTGAGGGTCACTCGCGTTGCACTTAGGGCAGCACGGGGGCACCGGGGGGTCTCGGTTTGAGGAATCAAGTCACATTTACTCTCTCTGACATGCGGACATAGTTCCACCGACGGTTACTTTCCCTAACCCCATGACAGGGAGCATGGGACGGGAGCCAAAGATTGTTTGCGCTGACTCCGGTGTCATATGGCATTTGTCCACTTCTGACTCCACGCTAGACTCTCAACGTTTATTTGCAACGTAAACCCTGACATATTTATGTCATGTTGGGAAAAATCCTGTTCATAATGGCATTGCTTTGAGTGATATATTGTGGGATGAGATTATCCAAATCCAAAATATGGCTGCAAAGCCCTTCTTTGTCTTTGCCAGTGTTTTCATGTGCAATATCAGATTTGCCTAAGTAAGCATTTGGTACAGTTGTTCCTGCAAATAATAATAATAATAATAATAATAATAATAATAATAATAATAATAATAATAATAATAATAATAATAATAATAATAATATAACAATACAATTACTACTACTAGTAATATTAATATGAATAATATTAATAATGTTGTTATTATTACTATAATAATAATAATGCATGTGTAATCAACATACTTTAAAAGAACTGCAATGTGAAAAGTTCTAACAAGGCATGGAAATAAGTGATACGAAAATCATTTCTTTCTGCTTTTCTAAGAATGTATCACTTAAACCCTCAAAACAATTCTCATAATTATATTTCAGAAAATTTAGCATAATTACTTGGGCTGTCACCGGAATAAAAAAACAACTAGTTAAGTGGTTTACCTTAAGACTAACAGTGGAACAGCCCTTAATTCTGTCCTCTCGGTCTCACTCATTGGTCGGTGAAAACAGAGGGTTCATTCACACAGTGTCTGGCGTGTCAAAAAAGGGTCACGGTCGGCCAAGGGCAAAGTCTCCTGATCTTGGTATGATAAGTCCTCGAAGGATTAAGGGGTTTTTTTAACATCTCTTTGTCTCCGGGGCTCTTCATCTCAGTGGAGCCTGCAAGCCGGCCCCTCCACTCCTCCGCCCACCTCATTAGTCCCCTTTGTAAAAAGCCTCCCACCCCTGTCCTGTCTCACTCTGACACCACTCATGTTCCTTGTCTTCCACGGGGAGGTCACCTGGGTAGTTTGCACAGGCACTTGCTCACAGCTCACATGTGGTTTAACGCACGTATGGTTATCCACTGCTTCTCCGGCCACACCCGCCCTTTGTCCACAGTCCGCAGTCATGTGCACATGCAAAAAGCAAACATGGAAGCATTTTTGTCCAGCAACATTGCGACTGCTATCCAAATATTATATTTCAATTCCCAGCCTGAATGAAGTAACCTTATTGTCAGGTAGAACAATTTTACTTGCCACAAGAATTCCCTAATATCTATAATATGGGATCTGCGTCAAGATTCTTGTGAAAACATGTTGGTTTATATGAGTAACGCGATTATCTCAGTCCATGGGTAGGGGAGGTTATGGACAAAACAAAAAAAGTAAAATAGGATTGTCTTGACGAATGCACCAGTAACCCAGCATGCAGTGGGTGTTAGGATGTAAGACGGTACCCATGAATGCGTGTGAATGTTTCATGAATAGCGGCGGAACCGGTCCAAGCTTGTTTATGAGGGAAAGTAAAGATACACATCTCCTGAGCCACAGCTACGGTTAGTGTGCCGCCCCCCACTGCCCCCCCCTTCCTGTTTTTCATCCGATCCATACGAGATACACCGAGATACCCCAGAACAACCCCCCCCCCCCCATCCCTGCAAACACAATAATTTTCGGTACTTACTTTGGCTCAGGATCGCTGCTTTGATGAAAGCAAAACATTTTCGCGTACCCGGCTGGATTTATTGTTTTTTTTTACCCACGCACTGATCCAACATACCAGCCATTCCAACATTAAGGGCAAATTAATTTGACGATGTACAGCCACTGCCTGTCAAAATGCCTTTATGCAAACCTTGCAATTGTTCCAAAAACCACATGTTGCCGTGCCGGACCCGGAGCTGTGCAATGTTTGGAAACGAGGACAAGGACGCTTCTATCATTTTGGGGGTAGATCGGATCAGCTGATGAATTAATAATATATGTTTGGATGTTTTTGCGTTCTTACTGGAATGGGCGAGTGAAAACATAACAAACTCCCCCACGGCAGCAAACTCCCTCGTAATCAGACCTTGATTGGGAAGTTTTCCTTGCGTTTTTTTTTTTTTTTCTGATCATTTGCAGATTTTCATCACAGCAGCACTTATGTATTAACAATAATTATAATTTATTGATACACACAAGAGAAGCCTCTTGTCAGCATTGGGTCAGCTACGGGAAAACAACCTCAAGCTGTTTTTTTTTTGTTTTTTTAGTGTGTGTGTCTTTTTCTTGCTGAGCAGATGCAGATTCACGTGTGGGATTGAATTTCTGCCCACCTCCTAAAGCCTGCTGGCCCAAATTGCCTTTGTCGTTTGGAACTTTGTCACTCCCCGCAAACACAATAATTTTCGGTACTTACTTTGGCTCAGGATCGCTGCTTTGATGAAAGCAAAACATTTTCGCGTACCCGGCTGGATTTATTGGTTTTTTTTACCCACGCACTGATCCAAACATGCTCGCCATTCCAACATTAAGGGCAAATTAATTTGACGATGTACAGCCACTGCCTGTCAAAATGCCTTTATGCAAACCTTGCAATTGTTCCAAAAACCACATGTTGCCGTGCCGGACCCGGAGCTGTGCAATGTTTGGAAACGAGGACAAGGACGCTTCTATCATTTTGGGGGTAGATCGGATCAGCTGATGAATTAATAATATATGTTTGGATGTTTTTGCGTTCTTACTGGAATGGGCGAGTGAAAACATAACAAACTCCCCCACGGCAGCAAACTCCCTCGTAATCAGACCTTGATTGGGAAGTTTTCCTTGCGTTTTTTTTTTTTTTTGCTGATCATTTGCAGATTTTCATCACAGCAGCACTTATGTATTAACAATAATTATAATTTATTGATACGCACAAGAGAAGCCTCTTGTCAGCATTGGGTCAGCTACGGGAAAACAACCTCAAGCTGTTTTTTTTTTTGTTTTTTTAGTGTGTGTGTCTTTTTCTTGCTGAGCAGATGCAGATTCACGTGTGGGATTGAATTTCTGCCCACCTCCTAAAGCCTGCTGGCCCAAATTGCCTTTGTCGTTTGGAACTTTGTCAAGCAGCAGAAAAACAAAACCCGCATCCAGCTGACTTATCGTATCTCCCTGGTGAGGCCTGAGAACATTTTTTTTTGTTGTTGCTACAGCTCAATAGCAGAATCCATCACAATCCAAATGGAGACTGGAGATTTCAAGCTTTTCCATGAGTGAGCTCACACCTCGCCAAATAGTCATTGATTCAGTAGCAGGAACTTACAGTATATCGTAAATAGAGTGACTCTTTAAGTATCTATGTAATATTTCCTGGGAATAATTTTTGCATTCTTTTTTACATAATACATTTAGAGAATGGAATTTTGTGACTTCGTCTCCAATAGACCTGAACAGGTAACTTATTTCTACTGTCCCTTCTATTAAATTGAGTTAGTATGCAACTAATGTGCCACATCATTTACATTTGGGATTTTTGGATTTTAGTTTTCTATGAGCACAATGAGGAGTCCTCGTTAATGATGCCGGGGACTGGTGAAATTTATGATGAAGGGGTGGTGTAAAACCAAAAAAAAATCACATGTTAATTAACAGTAATCAAAATCATGATCTGTCTGTAAGTTTAATTGTAATTTGTTCAGGTGCCACACTTTTTACCCTCACCACCCTCGGCACACATGTGGAATCATTCCACAGAGGCCGTCTTATCTCTAAGCTTTGAACTTAGACCGATCTGCTCCCGTCTATGCCAGGGGGGGTCAAGTCCAGGACAAGACTCTCAATATGTCAAGAAATAGAAATTCCAAATTAAAATTCCACCGTGGCATGACGGCCCAATTTAGAATAAACCGTACGCTGCAAAATCAAATTATTGAAATGGACGGAATTCTCCAGACTCCCAAAGTTCATGCTTTTCAGCACCTCATCAGAGCGCGGGCTACTTCAGGTGCTGTTGCAATTGCTTTCGAGTTACTTGCAAATTTCATCATTTCTATGCCTTACTTGGGGTCAAGCGGTGACATCGCCAGCAGCGACTGAAACTTTGGACCTCAGTGAAGACTTTTCTTCTTTTTACTGGCTCCGCCTGCAAGTGCCAGAAACTCCTGCCACCCTGAGCTTCCCTTGCACTTAGAGAAAACAATTCCCTGCCATTTTCTGAAACGTAAATGAACCGCTCTTGTGCCATATCATCCGGCCGTGTGAAATCTGACCTGACGGTGTGCGTTGGCAGCGGGGCCTGACTGTAGAGCTGATTTATGGACGTTTAAGTGCCCCACATAGCACCTTTAACCTCTCGGCCTCACTCATGTAATTCCAATCCAATCGCCACTCTCTCCCACTGTCTGAGTGTCATTTTGCACCATTTTGTTATTATTATCGGCGTGATCGGTGAAACTGAAGAGCAGGCTTCCTGCTCGCCGCGCCGTCCAGTTTCCCGGTTGCCCTATGGGCGTTCTTGTCCCGCCATCGGGGTTACTACCGACGCCTATCTCGAAAAACGTCTCCAATTTCTATCAAATCCTCACGTGTTTTTCAGAATCCCGCGTGACTAATCGGAGGCGCTGAGTATCCCTCCGTTTCGAAGGGCTTTGTGTTCACTTTCTTCAGAAACAGCCCTAAGAACCTCTTCCCATAGAGTTGTCAGTTCTTTTGTCATTCGGCTCTGTTTTGTGCAAAGAGCGTCTCTCTGATATGCTTTGACTTTTAGCATGTAAACCACTCTGACCTCCTACGTGCTGGGTGTGCATGTGTATGTGGGTGTGTGTATGTGCATCTGAACAGAAGCGGATTTGTGTGTGCCAGAGCTGGTCGAGCTGATTAGCATATGTACTCCGTGGCAGATCCCAGCAGGCCGCTTTTAACCAAAAAAAAAAATGTCTCAGTTCATTCAACAACACATTTAAGCCAGGCCTCACACCAATCGCCCGTATCCCTCCCGCCGTAGCGCTCCTCTCATCTCGCACACCAAATAACATTCTGTTTTCCCCCCAATAAATCATCTGAGAGTCCAGAAAAAAAAAGGGTTTTTCGAGTCTGATTGAAGTTTGCATTTGTCATCTTCTTTTTTTGAAAAAAGCAGCCGGTGTCGGCGTGTTTTTGTACAGAGCAGAGGAAGAAGTTGTTCTGGCGGCTGAAATGCTCGCGATATGGATTTTGTGTGCGTGCTGTCTGGGAAATGTAAATGTCGTGAGCTGCATGCTTTGGATGACCTGCCAGAAACAGAAATTCATGAACTCACTCATCAGCCTCCAGTTTTTTGTCACGCATTGACTGTGTCTATTAATGAATGAATCTACACTGGACAATTTGACCCGTCAGGGGAAAGGAGGAAAACTGTTTTGATGATTTCTCAAAATGATTTTATGGACTATTACTTGACATTAAAAAAAATCTATTTTAGCCTACAGTTAATGTTATCCAGCTAAAACATTGAAACTATTGCAATGATAGTTACAAACGCGTTTCCTTGCGAGGAAATGTTTTTAATTGAATATACAGAATCATTTAATGTATTCACAATATTTGTTTTGGGTAGAACGCACAAGTGTGTGTTAAATGGAAGGTGCCTCTGTGGCCTTATTTTTGAATTGGCCAAGGATTGTTTGGTTCGATGATAAGCGACTCTCTGAAGGCCAGGGCGCACAGAGGAGTCTTTCCCAGGATAGAATCACGGCGTTTTAAAAGGGGTTTTGACATTTTAAATGTGATTTTTTTTTGGCTTTGTTGGAGGCCTCATATCTGAGGGGCTTGAGGAAGGTTGACATCCTCTCCTCCTTCTCCCCGGTAAATAGTCCGCATTGTCTTTCTGTCAGGAGGAAAGAATCCGTCTCTGTTTCTCCTTACCTCGTGTTCGAAATGAAAACAAGACGGTTCACTCCACAGTCCCGTGGGAATGCGGCTCTCTCCTTTCTTATTGTTTGACTTACAGCTGGTGATTGGACACGATACCAAGACGGACATGATTGACATGGGAAGTGTGTTGTGCGAAGCGGGGCTGACTCCGAACGGAGAGTAGAACTCTCTGGGTACACGGCAGCGACTTCCTAACACAGAAATTGTGTTTCTTTGGGTCTCAGGACAAATTTGCCACATTGTACCAAGGCTCGCCTTTGTCTTTGTCTTCAAGGTGTGTGGTTATAGAATAACAGAGGAAACGTGTCCTCTTGTCATGTTTTTGTCAGAAACCTACATCCTCAATTTTCTCCGAATCCGAATCGACGCACATGCGTGCACGTATCACCCAAATCCACACGCATACACAAACCTACACGTGTGAAGAAGCAGTCACACACAATGCGAATGTTTTTGTTTTCATAACCGCTCTTTTGCTTTTGGGGATTTTTTTTTGTCCACCCGTCCCTCCGTTTGATTCCATCTTTCCCTCGGCAAAGGTCAACAGTTGATGTTTGTTCACGGTTTGTCTCATCTGAGATTAGTGTTTGCTAAACACTTTGCCGGAGCACTCCGAGTGCTATTCTTAACCCTGTTTAGCCTTCGGTTGATCAGCAATCCTATTTAGGGCTTCTGCATATTTCATCTCTCTCTCTCCGCAGTAGCGGTTCCCACCACTCCACGACTTCGTCTTTCTCTCCCCCCAAAAATGGAACCTTTCTCCCTCCCTCTGCGGCGTGTGTTCAGTGGAAACCCCCTCCTCACTGCACACAGGGGACAGCAATATGGAGCCAGTGGTTGGAGAGAGAGAGAGTGTTAAAATGGTCCGGTGCCATAATTTATTCAGACATTGAACTGGCCTGGGCTTGAAGAATTCAAAGTAGCCCAGATAAAAAAAAAAGGGCTTTTTCACTTTTCATGAAGCCATGGTCGCATGGCATTTATATTTAAATCAGTTTTATATGAAAGCAAAGAGGGGCCTCAGGGGGGAAAAAAAAAGCCAAAAAATGTTGCTGGTTGGCTGATTTGCTTATTCTATGCGCACAATTGTCTCTAAAGGGTGTTGTTGAAGGCGTGACCTCATTTATTCCATAACCTTTAGCCCAGGTCTTACTTCACAGGCAGATTCGAACCTGTAGAGGCGTTATAGCATGTTATTATCTGCAATGTTCGGTCAACAGCAGATGTAGGTGCGCCGAATTTTTCCCAAAGCCATCGCTCACACAGGCTGATTAAAGGGGAAATCCACGCGTTGAAAAGCAAATTACTGTCGCGATGCTGTTAATGTTAATGGTTAATGTTCCCATGCATAGCGTAGTTATGGCCTCACCCTCAGCAGTCAGCGGTGGGTGAGAGGGTGGGTTTTATTTTCGCTGAAAAAAAAAACATCTACTATAACAGAGTTTCCATACAAACAACGATGCCAACGATTTTGATGGTTTTCAGAGACATATTGACAAACTCATATAAGCAGGTGTCAGCTTGTTCTGCCGGGGTAAATGGTATTCAAGTAGGGACCTGAATTGGACTCATTGACGTTTTTACGTGCCGGTTAACTGATATACGGTTCCTCATTTAACTGTGGATTTTGCCTCGAGCGTTCAAAAGTACAAAAATAGGGGGATCAAGAAGAAGCTCGTATTATTCTGAGGGACTGAACCGAGACGTTGCAGCGATTTATGTGGAATACGACATTATTGAACCATTTCATCTGAAGTTGTAAAATATACAGTATATTCGACTGTACGTAACGACTGTAATTGGTCGGTGGCATGATGAAGGGGAGTTTTTTTTTGTTTTTTTTTACCCGTAAGTTGCTGTTAATTCACCACAGGAATTTGAAGTAGAGGAACGCGACACAGACACTGATACACAGTCTATGCTTAGTGTGTCCCCTCCAGAGCGTTATCGGTATGCTGAGGCTTAAACTCCATTACCTGGAGTTGGCAGCCCGTCAGGACCAAGGGCCACTCCCTCGTCTCCCGGTTTCCTAAACACCCTCTTTCTGTACTCCGTGCCATTTCCGTTATTGGAAATTTCCACAGCTAATGCATCAGAGCTGACCTTCACTGAGTCGGAAGGCAGTTGTTGCTGTATTTGCTGAGAGTTTTGTATTGCTTATGGCCAGTGTTGGCAACATATGCATACTTACACTATTATTTCACCTTTTTTTCGTGTTGTGTGTGATTTTTACACATTACAACCTATTTTCGGCCCAATTAAATTTTACCCGAAATGTTGCCAGCAGGTGATGCAGCTAATTAGATTGAAGACGGTCATAATCTTCGAAAAAACCACAAAGACATCTCGCGGAGCGGTGACGTCTCGTTTATAAAGAGGAAAAAACATCCTCGAACGAGCGAACGAGTGCTTTGCAGTGTTTTTGTCCGACGGGCACTTGACCTGAGACGGGCTCTGTTTGAAGTGGACTTCACCAAAGTTATTTCCTCAGAGCCAACAGCATGAATTCTTTCTAGACAGAGTCAGTGTCTTCATTTATTTCCACCAGTAGTGCGTTACTATTCCAAAATGTCAAAAGTCTAAATGCTTTATATTCCTTTTCAAATCTTTAGTCACCTCAAGTAGGTGTTTCGAGTTTGGCCACTGCAAAGGATTGTGAAACACATCATTGTTTCACATTTGAGACATATTTCATTCAGCCCAATGTATTGGCACTGGATTTTTGGTGAAGTGGAGCCTCTTCCCCATAATAATCTGCTGGCGGCAAGACCACATTTGCCAAATTTATTCTTTGACTGTACCTCAAACTGTTTGTAGATCCTTTTAAGCCAGAAAACCGAATACAGCAGTATCTGCGCTTCTACTTTAAAAGCCAGAATCACGTTAAGTAACCTCACACACCATCGCAATCTACTGAAGTAAATGACTTCAATATTGACTTTCACCTGCCGTGCGTGTATATGGCGATGCCTTTTATCCGCAACGATTCGCACCAGCTAATATATTTCTCCTCTGAACAAGGTGAATGTGAAAGATAAACAAAGGACCAAGCAATACGAGCTAATAGCCCTCGGAGAGGCTGACCTTTTCCCTCCGGTGAATTGCGGCGTGTACATCTCGGTGACCCTGCGCCCCGGCCATAATCCCTCACTACAGGGGCTGGATTAGGGCCTCGTCTTATTAGCCACTGAAAACCCCTCCCCCCGGCCCCCGGTGGTCTCGCTCCCTCTTCAGCTCTGGATCGATGGCTGGCTCGGTCTGAAGTGGCAGCTCTGGTTATTAAACGCGGGACCGACCAAACCCTTCGGACCGCCGGGATAATCCCATCACAAATTAAGTAGATGAAAATTGGTTGGGGGGAGAACGGGCAGCCTGGAGAATCTTCACATCGTGACCTTCTAAAACAAGCAAACACACAAACAAGCCGACGTTTCACAGCAGCTCTGTTTATCATATGTTAATCTGTGAGGATTTGAAAGCACCCTACGATGAGCATTTTATTAAAAGGAAGACCTCATTGGATGGGAATCTTGTTAATGTTTAGACGCCAAGTTGCGTTGTAAAACACATAGATATTCTTGGCCGACGTGTAAGCACAGATCCGAAACGCAAAAGGGGTCGGAGGACACATTTTCGCCCGCACACAGTGCGAACCCTCTATTAATCTCACTCGTGCACACTATGGGGCTTTTGCAATCGAGATGGGAATGCATGACCTGTAATGATGAGATACGATATAGGATACGATGTATAGCATGACTTATCTAGTCTTGGATATTAAATATTACGTGATTCCTTCTCGATCAAGATGCAGGCCCTCCCATCTACAGCGTTATTTACATGCGGGGGGGGGGTGTACATATTTCTCCATAATAATGGACGTGTTGTTTTGTTACTAACAACAAACAAAACAATCGTGCACCATAGAGCAAGATTGATGCTGTCATGGAGTCCAAGGATCCGGATTAACGTCCCGTTTAAGAAATATTCTGGGGAAAGTCTGGCTTTCTATTCATAAACAACTGCAACAAAGCTTCATAAGCTTAATATGATAATATGATAATCCTGAATAATAAAAAAAATCCTCACCGTACATTTTCTTTTTTTTTTTTAATCCCTTTCCTAATTATGTATCTATGTTTTGCGTGCCAAATTCTTCCTGTGTTTGCGGTTAGCACTCATTCCCTGTCTTGCTGTGCTGTGTGTGTGTGACATTTGCCCAGGACTGTCATGCAGGAGAATACCAGATGTTAATTACCCTTTCTGTCTGAGGTGGACGTCACTATTGGCCTGAACTGGATGAGATCCAGCCGTCACCGGGAACGCGCAAAGTCTACTAAAGGCCATTATTGAATCTCAAACCTTACTTAAGAGTAAAAACACACCGGTCCGGCTTCTGGCCGCCGGTTCTTTACTCGATTCCCAACCTCCTTTGAGGGACTCTACAGACAATAGTCAAAACAAATGAAACACATTTGTTACAAAGACATTAAGAAGATATTCAAAGCTGCTGGTGCAGCCTGGCTTGTGTCAGCGGAGTGGTGGAGTCAGCCTGTATCTGGAGGCTCAATGAGCAAACCTTGGTTGAAGCAAGGCATTACTGGCTGCCTGTTGCACCGACGAGTCCCTCGTGAGAAAAATATATTTTTATTGACTCAAGTTACTGAGAAATTGTACTTTGAAAGTTATTTTAGGTGACCACACGGGGAGCTTTGCAGGGGAAACAGATTTTGAATCCCAGTTGGCAACAAATAAAAAGGGACCTTTTTTTTTTTATTATGATTTGAATCAACGTCTTGGCTAGCTCTACCTGCTAATTACGATGTATTTTCAAAGCCGGTTGAATCGCCATCAAACTATTGTTGAACGTCGCGAGAATTATGTAACAAGTCACCGCTGACCAGAGGCCGTTAGCGTGAGGCTCAGTGGTGCTGCGATAACTCTGTGGACTGTCAATATCAGATGACAATGGAAAGCCCCGGAACTTTTTTCCCCCGGGGAAATGTTACATCATAATTACATATTAAAACAAGCACAGGATACTCCTGTAATGGAATGCTACGTGTGTCAAGAGCGACGCTTCCTACGTGCCACTCTGCGGGCGGTCTTAAGAAACACTTACGGTGGCATTCGGAAACTCCGGTCCCTGTCGCGGCATCAAACACGCCTCAGTCGCAGCGCCGTGATTCAAATGCGTCGCGCCCTGCCACTAAGACGTGTCTCTGGTGCATCAGATGGAAGCTTAGCGCCGGCATATGCCCGCTGCGGTGATCCACCGACGGATGACAGGTGGTTATCCAACTATATGCATAATTACGGGTGTAACGCGCAGGCTGCTGGATTGTCATAAACAAATCCGTATGGCCCTCTTGGGAAAATCCGGATGTCTCACATACACGGCCCCCAGATACACGCCACTTACCGCCTTGGGTAACAGGCGCCCAATTTTTGGAACGGAGTGTGAAGCGGGGAGCACCTTCGCTCCCTCTACTTGCCTCGGCGGCTGCGATCGGAGGCGGGAACCCGACACCGGGGTCGTAGTCGTAGACCGGTCACTGTGGCACGCAGCCGTAATACGGTCAGTGTGCCCCTGCGCAGGTTTCCTGTAGATGTTGTGGTATTTTCTATACTCTTGAAAACAGAACCGGCTTCAGTTATCGGTGTGGTATGTCCGGTGGACCCGTATCTTTAGAGTCATTCGTGATGAAGGGCAGTTTTGTGCAATTAGGATTTATTTTTAGAGTTGCTTAGACGATCATTCACGTACATACTTCTTTTTTAGAGCCGTCTGGGTCGTGTTCCAGCCGAAACCCAGTTGACAGTATTTCCTTCACTATAATGGGACTCGAGCCAAGCCAAATTTTCCGCAGTTGAGTTGCACTGTGTTTCCCTCTCAGGGCTCAGGAGACCCTTTTTTTAAAAGATAATTATTTTCATCACCACTTCCCATGTCTCTGTGATCTGTTCTGTAAGTGGATAAAGCAGAAAATGGTTTGTTGTTGCTGTAAATCTTTTTTTTTTTTTTCTTTTAGTCCTCCCACTGCTCTCCTCTTTTGCCTCATTCTTGTCTTCCCACGTCCCCCACCCCTCCCCTCCGCAGACATGCCTCTCCATGTCCGACCCAGCAGCGATCCCTCCCTGGCTGGCCTACCTCCTGGCGAGGTCCCGGTCGGTCCGGAGGAACCGTCCAGGAAGAACCCGTCTCGCTGGTCAACCACAGCTGGCTTCCAAAAGCACAACCACAAACCAAACACGACGAGCCCCAGCACTGGCAGTCTGGAGCGAAAGGTGACATATAATAATATATAATAATATGCCGAAACCCAGTTGACAGTATTTCCTTCACTATAATGGGACTCGAGCCAAGCCAAATTTTCCGCAGTTGAGTTGCACTGTGTTTCCCTCTCAGGGCTCAGGAGACCCTTTTTTTAAAAGATAATTATTTTCATCACCACTTCCCATGTCTCTGTGATCTGTTCTGTAAGTGGATAAAGCAGAAAATGGTTTGTTGTTGCTGTAAATCTTTTTTTTTTTTTTCTTTTAGTCCTCCCACTGCTCTCCTCTTTTGCCTAATTCTTGTCTTCCCACGTCCCCCACCCCTCCCCTCCGCAGACATGCCTCTCCATGTCCGACCCAGCAGCGATCCCTCCCTGGCTGGCCTACCTCCTGGCGAGGTCCCGGTCGGTCCGGAGGAACCGTCCAGGAAGAACCCGTCTCGCTGGTCCACCACAGCTGGCTTCCAAAAGCACAACCACAAACCAAACACGACGAGCCCCAGCACTGGCAGTCTGGAGCGAAAGGTGACATATAATAATATATAATAATATAATATATATATATATATATATATATATATATAAATCTGTTTGACTGCTATCACAAGAAATGCCCACAAAACTACTTACTGTGATATACTATTGTTGCCATGAAGCTTTATGTCGATCTAATTAGCCAATGGAAATCCGCAGAGCATAAAATAGATCAACCTTGCTTTTATACTTCAGTATGTCCTCGTCAAGTATTATATGCGGATTCTCTTGCATCTTGCCCACAAGCTATTTCTAAGACATACTGGAGCAGCATCAATTATAATGTCAGCGATAATGTGCTCTGGAATCATTTTAACTCCAGCAGCCACTTAAAAAAAAAAAAATAACTTCCTTACTTTCCTTTTTACCCTCTCCTTTATAATTCCTGCTCTCCTTTACACCCCCGACTCAAACAAATAACCATGCCATATATAAGCATGTGCCGAACTGCTTGCAGATATCCCGCAGTGGCAGAGATAGTCTTTATCTGAAACTCCTTCATTCTGATAACGCCCTTTTCTTTTTTGACTGTTTAACATTTTTTTCCATTTGTTTGAAACTCACCTTTTCTGGGCCTTTTTTTTTTCATATATATATTTTTTTTAAAGCATCTGACTATAAATCCTTAAAAAAAAAAAAGCGGAGCTCAGGTGTACGGCCTCCCTGCGGCTTGGGAGAAAAGAAGAGGAGGCAATTAACTTCTAAAATGGCCGCCCCATGCCGTGCTGAGAGACCTCTACCTCTGGCAAAGAAAGAGATATGTTCCCAATGAAACGGGGAGGTTAAAAAGAGGGATGATTGAGTGCGTGGAACGTGACATGGCAGCCCTCCATGTGATTAGTTTCTCTGAAAGCGTGGCGTGATAATCCTATTTAAAGACACTTAAGTCTTCCCAGCCATGACAATGTAACGGCACACTCCGCAGTGGGGGCGGTGAAGGAGGTTTCGGGGTATAATTGTTGCTATACCTTTCGTTGTGTCAGAGAGGCGTCCTGTCGGATTTGTGGCTCATATCCAGTGGAGAAAAATACACAAGAATGTTTGTGCTGGATAAAAAGACAATGAAAAAGGCAAAAAGCTGAGGACCGGGACTGTCAATGGATGCTGGTTCTGACTTGATAATTAGGCCGTTCGGCTCTGCCCTGTGGCATTTTAATATACACTCTCATGATTAGAAACAGAGTTTGCCCAACCGGGTTTCACAATTATAAACAAAATAATTGGATTCAATCATTTTGTTTATCACGCAACGACTCTAACTGTTGTATGTTTGACTGGAATACTCAAGACCTTTAAACACCCCTACAACATTATTTTTTGGTTAACGTATGATTGAAAGGCAAATTGTGATTATATGGTGTCTAAAATCTTTTTTTTTCACTTTCACCCCGGAGTTTATGTAACTGAAAGGGAGTGTTCAGATATCCCATTTTGGACTTGACTCATTTATGCGGCAGGTGATCAGTTATCTGAATTAAATCAATTTCAGTCATCTTCCTGTCGTTGACCACTTGCGCGAAGTAATGAGTTATCACCCTGGTGCTGTCATTTTTATTGTCCAATTTCTGACAAGGGCTATTGGATTTTTCCTCTCTTTCTTTCTTTCTTTTTTTTTTTTCAACAAAATTGGAGACTCATAATCCTCAGTATCTATTTTTCATATGTCCAGCTGTCACACGTGTGCCCACAGTGGAAGACGAAGTCTATTTTAATGCAATCCGAAACAGATGTGAAAAGTATTCCATTGACTGTGATATATTTACGCCTCGGAGCTAACATTGTTCTTCGAGGAGCCATACATCAGCGATAAACACTGCCAAAAGAGGAGTTGGACCCGAGCCACACTCGTCACACACACACACTCACTGTTGTCTGGGATCGTTTCACACTGCGGCCAGCCGTGATGCGTTCAAGTCTCTCTATGACCCCGGCCTTCGCAATGCGGGCCGAAGGGAATCCTCCGTCATCGGCCGGCACTGTAAACTCATCATCCCGACGACTTTACAATACCCTGTGCGCTGGCTTCGCCACGCTTTGGCGCGGTCAACTAAAGGGATTAGGCCCGAGGATATGAGCCCCGTTGATTTACTGTCACCTCATCTGGGCTTCTCCGCGCTTGAACGATCTGATGTGTTATTAAAGTATTTTGTTTAATTTTTTTTTGTAGAGAGAGGTGGTGGTTGTCGCCGCGTGTTGCGCGGTGGGGACCGAGGCCACGGTGACTATTTGGGGGGGGGGGGGGGGCGCCGTCTCGGTTGAGCCCATGTGTCCGCTCTAGGTTTTAACGTTCTGTCTGCAGGGCTTCCTCTGGCCCCGTCACGCCACATTCGACCGCACTAAAACACACACTTTGCTCATTACATTTTTTTTTCCTCTTGCATAGTTTCCTTGGTATTGTGTAACTTATTCACAATGACTTGTTTTGTTCCAGACCCCGTTACGTTTACAGCTGTCTCTCGTTCTGCAGCTACCCGCTTATATGTTTTTTTTTTGTGTGTGTGTCTCTCTGCTCTCTCCTTTTGCGATGGTGATGTCTCATTAAAAACATCCAAACCTCCGTCTGTCTCCCAGCTGCCATCTCGTAACGGATCTAACCTTTGGTGATCCCCTATTCCCTATTGTCTGACTCAGTGAATCATTTTCGGATTTTTAATATTAATTTGCTTTCATTTATATTCAGACATCATCATCCACCGAGGCCACCATGTCTGGAATGTGAGCGAGTACATTTTGCTGTAGTGCCTTTGGCCATTGTTCCGCTAAAATCTGCCGTTTTCTTGACACTACCTTGGCAGGAGCATTTTGGAAGGTGTTTTTCACGAAAAACGGAAGGAGCTCAGCTGTGGCGCTTTTATTGTAAGCGGCTTCTTACGAGCAGTTCAGGTCCGGCCGTGGGTGCGGGGGGGGTCAGGGGTCATGGCGGAACGCTGCGAGAGTGGAATGAACGACTCGGTATTTTCGTGCGGCTCGGCTCCAAGGCGAACTAGCCCAGCTGCGATAGTCGGCGCTAATCCACAAAGCCCTGCTTAAAGAATGGATCAGTGTTTGAAAATGTTTGTTGACACAGGATGTCGGCTGCGCTGATTGTGTGCCCAGTCGTCGCTCTGTCGCCGCAGCGGTGTGATCCAGGGAAGCGAATCATCTGATAGCAGTTTCCAAGGCCGTACCGTGATCGTACGTTTTTTTTTTTTTTTTTTTTTTTTCTTTTTTTTTGCAGGGCAGAGGAGCCCACGCCTACCGGAGTCTTCCGCGGGATGCGAGCGGCTGGTCCACTCAGTTCCAGAGAGAGATGACTCGATCCTCCCTGAGCGCCAACCATCCAATCGTGGACCAGTGGCTTGACAGACAGGAACAGGTATAGTTTTTGGCCCATTTTTAAATGTTTTGGTAAAAGACTATAAACGCCAGCCTCGCAATTAAACACAAACCGTAAGCTAAACTGGAAAGTCGGGGATTCAATAAGCCAATCAATATCTGCCCCGATACCGACCTCATCAACTGGACGACGTATCAGCCGTGACGTGTCGACACATTCATTTATGGCAAAAAGTGGAAATGTCCGGTCTGCCAGTCACAGTCTTTCAGTCGCGGCGGAACACCGCCACGGTCGGCCACGGAATCCCATAGCTTCACGTTATCTTGCATTAAACCTATTCTCGTAGCTGTTTCAGTCCTCAGTCTTGGAAGAGGCCCAAAGTGGGGGTAGTGGACTTGGTTTTCAGGAGAAGAAAAAAAAAACGTCCCACATTCCTGTGGAGTGGTGTGGCACAAACTGTATGCTGCACTCACACAGTCGAGGTTATTGTTATATGGGTACAAGAATGCTTTTACCCATTTGGAGGCCATTATTTGCCATAATAATACGCCTCACTGGGTGTCGGCAATGCCAAACATATGCCCCGAGGGCGCACGGGTAGATTTGGCCGGCATCGGCTGTGTGTATCTATCTGCAGATTACCCGCGTCTCTGTGTCCCATGCTGCACTGTGTCACAGTGCATTGTATTACATTAGGGTGCCACAACAATGGCGTGCGCGGTAGCGAGGGAGAGCGACGGTGAGCGGCGATGGCCGCGACACCCGCTGTTGTGTGGTTCTGGCTCTGTGTGCCGGGGCCCTTCATAAAGTAACGTTATTACCCTCGCACGCCCGTCTCCTCACTTTCCACCTCCCCTCCTCTCTCGGCACTTTGTGATCGCCTCACACTGCGACGGGTCCCTTTGCTTGTCAGCCTTGTCAGAGGAGGTGGAGAGAAAGGAAAAAAAGTTCCCCTTTAAAAGTTATTAAAAGTGACAGAGGCTCTCTGCGGGGAGAACAGGAACGACCTTGGGAGATGTCGGACACACTGAACTTGTGGAAAACAGAGAGTTCGTCTCTCGGTCTTTGCCCGTCACTACCACAGCTCCCTGACCCGACCCACGTGGGAGGTGTTTAATTCATGCCGTGGAATATGAAGGAAGCAATGGGGGAGTTGAAAATGTAGAGGTGAGATAAAACGTGTTGAATGCACATATGCCGGATCGACTAAGTGAGTGGTATGAGTGTTCAAAGAGAAAGGAGTTGTTTCGGATTGTCCTTGTTGTTGGCCAACGTGTGGATTTTGGTTTATTTCACATACACGCTCTAGAGTGGTTTCCATTGGTCATGTCATGCTGAGGCCGTGCCTTTTCTCTTCCTGATGGTTTTTGACGTAGCCTTTTAATTCTTGTTTCGCGTTTTTTTTCCGCACGGCAAGACTGTAGCGGGGAAAAAAAGCCTCCCAAAACCAAGATTAAGTTTTCACTTGAATACTTGTATTCAATCAAATATGCAGTATACTGTATAATAACAGAATGTTATTTAGGACTAGGGGTCACATCAGCCTCAGTGTGTGAACGTTTCCTGAATAACAGCAGGAGCAGATCATTGTAAGAATTCACAAGTGGCTATTACCTCATGCTTTGCAATCGGACAAATATATGAATAGTATGATTCACAAAAAACACAAACACGCTCATTAGGGGTGCGTAGTGTAGGCTTCAAAAGGGGCATGTAATTGCCCAGTTCCTCCTTTCTTTCACTTAGTGTATCTCAGCCTTGGTCTCTCTCTGCCTTTGCCTCCCACACAGGACACTTTGGTATTATTTTGCTTTCTTTGTCTATTTGACGGACAGGCAGCACAGTGGCCTCCAATGTAAGATTTCGAGATAAAAATACACTGAGTGGGTTAATTAAAAAGAAACTGGGATGACTGCTAAAGCACCCATAGAGATAGTGAGTTCACACACACACACACACACACACACACGTGCAGTTATTGCCAGATATTTTTATTTTATTTTTTGAAGATCACACCAATTAACACTTATTTATCATGAATTATATATCTGCCGTACATAACTGTTCTGCGTTGTCTGTGAGAAGCAAAAACAAACAATTATTTCTCCACGTTCACCGGAACAAACGACACACTCATTACAGTACATGTGTGTGTGTGGGCGTGTGTGTTTGCCGTGATCCGGCAGCATCTTTTCCTCTCCTGAAGTCTGAGTGTACCTGAAGATCTGAAGCACTCCTTCATCAAATCTTTCCCTTTAATGGATGATATGTGTCGAGCGGCTCTGTTCTCCTCCGTGCCATTCCGTGCACTCGTAAAGTGCCTCACTTCTCCATTTATATTTTAAGCCGACCCTCCCGCCCTCTGCTATAAATTAAGAATGCAACGGGGAAGTAAGATGCAGAACACCACCGACTGTACAATCTGGGATTCTTTCATCACCGCAAGGACCCAGAGGTGATACATTCAGAGAGGGATCCGAATCTGTAACCCCGGCAGTGGATTCTATTTCAGATTACACAGTCGGCTGTCATTTTGAAAAGCAGCTTACCCATACGTGTTCAGCGTACACTCATTGATCACAAGGCCCCGTTGTTCCCAGTCATCTTCTTGTGTTTAACCAGCCGACCAGTCAGTACATTCGCTTTGGTGTGGTTCCAATCTTAGAAGCCTCCGCGGGCCACACACACAAATGCGCTCAGACACGCACACACGCCAAGGCAGAGGGAAAAGCAATGCGTGTTATGAGTTATTGTTTACATAAACAGCTGACATTGACCAGCCTGTTATCCCGCTGATGAATGCTAATGGGCCTTCCCACACACAGCCACACTCACACACACACACACACACACACTTTCACACATTTGGATGTGGCTGAGTGCCTCTCCGTCGTGTTATTTTGCGGCCTTGATCGGGGACCGGAGGCCATTATTATAGACTGCACCGGAGGCGGGTCTGACACCAGCTGTCAGTCAGAGAGCGATTTACCTTCGGGCTGCACAATTTACCGCTTCCACATTGCCATCGTGCAATAGTCACATTGCGAGGTGTGCAACGCAGGAAGGGAAAACTTGCACACTTCTCCTTTGGTAGCAAAACAATACTCTCTCTCACTTGAAAGAATAATGCTCATAGCAGTCATCTGGTCAAAAAAAAAAGTGTTTTCATGTCACATTTTGTATTGCATAAATGTTTAAGTCTTTTTTTTTTTCTCAATACAAAGTTAACCCAATTCTACAATAATCAATATGGGCTTGCAAGCAGTCGAGGGTTTGAGAGACAGTAGCCGGCATCAATTTGAGTACCCACTTAATAACTAGAGCTATTAAAAACAAATAGTTATCCGTTTAATGTCTGAAATCACGAATTGGTTCGACACAGAACGGAAAAAAAACAAAACAGCTCAACTGTTACATAACAGCGTCCAAAGCATTTCTCGGGGGAAACAGCTCTGATCAGACGCCTTTGATCGCGACGCAAGCTGTCAGAGGGCCTCTCTCTCTTTTGTTGTCTGAATGAGACACCTTGTCAGGCGTCTTCTGAAGAAAAAAGCCCAGAGTGGCGAGGTGCCCAGCCAAATCACGGAGCCAACGCGTTCAAAAAAAGAAAACAGAGTCCGTTTGACTTCAAACCGAGAGAAGAGAGCGATGGAGCAGCGTGAACACACTCCTTTCATGCGTTCATATGTTCACATCAAACATTTGTCACCAAACAAACACAGATTGCCATTTGCGAGCTGATTTGGCGACGAAACGTTTGTTGTCTCCCTTTTTTTTTTCCTGCCTCGTCAGAAGCCCCCATTTATTTCGCTTTTTCCACTCTTTGCATTCTCTTTGCTGCTTAGGTTTACACAAATAACAGCTGGTAAAAATAACGATGGATATGGACTAGTGTCTTAGTGATTTTTACAATTTAACTCTTGGCTAGGGTTGAACTAAATTCTTTGGAGAACTGGAGGAGAATTGGTTAACAATAATAGCATGGGAATGCTATCCAGATAGAGAAATACAGGAATTTCTCTTACCATACAAATCATCGTCAGTCTTCGTTGTGACCGAAAGGCCTTATTCCGAAAGTCAAGTTCAATAAAAAAAACAAAAACTAATCATGAGCTTTAGTAGCTTTAGTTACGCCCAAGTAAGACCTGAAGTGAAAGTTAAAAGAAGAAAAAAAAAAGAAAATTATAACACTTAGCCCAAAACCTATGGGAAAGACAAATGTACACAAAAGTTAGCATTTAACTATGTGCTCTTGTGTACTTTATTCAGCGGCTTTTTCCCGGCCCTGACTAGCCTGTTGGTGAGGCCCACACAGTGTGCAGACCCCGAGGCAAGCTGCAGGCAACGTTAGAGCAGTTGAGCACGGAGCGAAAACTCTTAATACCCCCCCCCCCCCCCAAACCTGCCGACCTAAATCCCTCTCTCTTCCTTCCCGCCGCTCTCGCCGTCCGTGCGAGTGAACCACCAGAAAACAGGTGACCTCACTTTCTCCACCTCCCACTGTGCGGCGCTACACGGTGGCCTGCTGCGTGCGCAGGTTCCCCCGGAAAGCTGGATGGAGGGCAGGTGAAGGGCGTTCACCGCGTGGGAGTGCGCAGGGGGGAAAAAAAACACGGCAACACGCATTCCGGAGCTCTGTGGCCGGTCCCTGTCACGGGTGGCACGCGTCTGCAGACGGGACCCTGCATTTCTCCCGAGCCTCTCGGTTCTCCCGGAGACGTGCACGGCAAGGTCAGACAGCTTCAAAAAGAAGAAGAAATAGATGGAAGGGCGCGCGTGCCCGCGCAGTCCGTAGAAAAAAAAAAAGAAGAAACTCGTTAGTGTATGCATACTTACGCGTGTCTTTTCTTTTCTAATTGCCGCCCCGCAGGCCTGATCAGTATGAGCTGCTGTGTATTCAACTCGCACAAAATCACGCAATGTATACTGTATATTATTTTTTCATGCAGTCCCAATTTCTATAGCACTTTTGCACTGTCTCTCTCTCTCTCTCTCTCACTGCGCTTTACAAATGTCAGCTTGTGTAAATGTAATTTACCTGCAATATTTTTCTTTTCCTCAAAAGCGAGTTCACAATATGGGGGTTGAATTATTTTTCAATCGCTTTTAATGCTTGGTTGCAAATCAAACTTTGTTATACACAGTCATTGTAATTCTACAGCTTCGCGGATTTTCTTTAAGACGCTGTTTTGCTGTGTAAAAGGACCCGAGGACTTGCAGCACTTGGTTTGAATGACCCAATGGTGAGGGACAAACCCAACCTTTTCACACTCTTGTCTTTTACTAAAGACGCCAGAGGAACATTGTTGTTAACGCGGGACTCTTATCAGGAAAAACCTGAACCAACGAGTGGCCCAACACATTGAATACAGGTGGCTTCCACACAGGTGCACTGCAGGATAAAATTAGGCCACGTAATATCTGTGGACTGGGGTCAATCATCTGCATTGTGCTTGTGCTTTTCATTTTCAATGTAGTTCAGCCAGTGCCGTGCTACTCCGGTGTGTCCCCCTTATATGGCTGTTGTCCGTTTCACGAATTCTCCAGTGGTCAAGGGTATTTTAGCACATTCGGTATCCACAAGTACTGCGTGGATAGAAATACGTCATCCACCACTGTGCACGCCACTTTGATGTTGCCTTTCCCCCTCGTGCGCGACATCTCGAAAAGGCTTCAAGAATCTTTAAAAATCATACCGTTGCCTGCTATAGCCTTTCTGTTTTCATTACTTCGATGCTCTACACTTAATTTTCCTACTCAGCAAATTAAAAGCAAAACGGACAGCGCTGCAACTATGCAGAAAGCGTCCGTACCGTCCAGTTATTGATTGCCCCTTTACGGAGCATGACACCTAAACTCGGGAACTATAGCAGAAAGGAAATTTACTACAATAATATCTCAAAGTGCCAATTTTACCGCTACTCTCAGTGTTTGCTGAGGTGTAAATTGATTTTTTATTTTTTTCCCTTGACCAATGGGATGAAGCACATTTTTCAGTCTGATTTTCAGTGTAAAAACAGATGTGTCTGATATATATATATATATATGTACATATATATATATATATATATATATATATATATATATATATATATATATATATATATATATATATATATATATATATATATATATATATATATATATATATATATATATATATATATATATATATATATATATATATATATATATATATATATATATATATATATATATATATATATATATATATATATATATATATATATATATATATATATATATATATATATATATATATATATATATATATATATATATATATATATATATATATATATATATATATATATATATATATATATATATATATATATATATATATATATATATATATATATATATATATATATATATATATATATATATATATATATATATATATATATATATATATATATATATATATATATATATATATATATATATATATATATATATATATATATATATATATATATATATATATATATATATATATATATATATATATATATATATATATATATATATATATATATATATATATATATATATATATATATATATATATATATATATATATATATATATATATATATATATATATATATATATATATATATATATATATATATATATATATATATATATATATATATATATATATATATATATATATATATATATATATATAT
The DNA here is from genome assembly GCA_016785305.1 of Colistium nudipinnis. Lineage (NCBI taxonomy): Eukaryota > Metazoa > Chordata > Actinopteri > Pleuronectiformes > Rhombosoleidae > Colistium > Colistium nudipinnis. The sequence goes on from JAFBJU010000583.1 coordinate 667,967, forward strand.
ATATATATATATATATATATATATATATATATATATATATATATATATATATATATATATATATATATATATATATATATATATATATATATATATATATATATATATATATATATATATATATATATATATATATATATATATATATATATATATATATATATATATATATATATATATATATATATATATATATATATATATATATATATATATATATATATATATATATATATATATATATATATATATATATATATATATATATATATATATATATATATATATATATATATACATACACACAGCTGTGTTTGGAATCCTGCTCAGTTCCTACACTCAAAAACTCCACACTCAAAAACACAATACAGACCCAAGTGTGGGTTTGTGTATTATAGCAGGTAACACACACACACACACTGTTGGTGGCGTCGTTTAGTTGATTTATCCCACAACGGGGGAAATAGATTGTAAATGAGCAATTATGAAAATAGGGCAATTTAATATCTCATTATCATCTAAATATATTTGTTAAATAGCAGTGATAATCACTATGAGCCTACATTATGAATGTGTGTGCTTGCGTGCGCGCGTGTGTGCTTGTGATTTATATTGACACCACGACAGCTATCTATTCTCTAGATTTTTTTTGCCCAAAAGCTTGTCTCACTTGACTCTGTGTGTCAATTAGCATTCAGGATCACCTTCACACACACACAAACACACAGAAGAGAGAGAGTGTGTGTGTGTGTGGGGGGGGGGGGGGGGGGGGGGGGGGGGGGGTTTGGGGGTTGGACTGAGATTGAGAATCATATAAATAAGTGCATCGCAATTCCGCACAACTTACACCACTAAATCCCAAACACATAACACAGCAGACAAACAAAGTTCCCAAGGACAGTTTGTGAAAAGGCCGTACGAGAGGACGAGAGGGGAGAAACAAAGCTGAAAAAGCCCCACCCCCCTTAGATGAGATATGCCTTAGTCCTCCTCTTCTATTTTCTGGTTATTCTCTCCGTATTGAAAATTGTTCCAATCACGTATCGCTCCTTATCTCATTTGAGCAGGAGAGAAGGTGACATTCATTTTTTTGGAAGTTCCCGAGTCTCTTCTGTATTAGCTGTACTTCAGCCAGAAAATGTTAAACCGGTCTCGCACTTTAGGGAGTGTGTGTGTGTGTGGCCAGACTGAAATTAAATTTTGCAATTTAAATGCAAAAAGCCGCCCTCCTGAGCGCTTCAAGTTGTGACTTCGGCACTTTGTTGTCAAAGTGAAAAAGAATCGGAGAAACAAAAGTCAAGTGATAAAAAAAAAAATAGAGTCCTGGGTAAAGTTAACGTGATGTTATCGTGAAATAACACTGCTCTCACTCCTTAGGCTTTCTGTCGCCATGGTTAATTGAAACTCAGATGTCATTCTCTCCACCTCTTCACGTTTTTTTTTTTACAGTTTTAGCAGTCTGTTGTAAACAACATCACTTTTTTGGACGTTTAATACTGGTCCTTTTTTTTTTTGCCTTTTTCTTGCCCCCATGTACAGCACTTGTGCACTATCAGGGCGCCTATCCCTCTCCGCCCCGCTGGTCACGAATGTGTTAATTCCTGATTAGAGTTCACGCGTGCGCCTTCTCCGATTTGCTCCGCCGAGTGAGAAATCACTTTCTCAATGAGAATAATTGAACACGGGCATGGGGGTGCCAGCTCATTACCCACAAATCACAGGGTGCAGGGGTACCATGGCTGAAGACAATAATGATTTCGGGGTGGGTGGAATCAGCGTGCGAGTCAAACCAGCCCGGGCACCAAAGAACAAAGCTGAGGGGAGGTTCACACTGTTTCTTAAGACGGGATCGTTTTGTTCTTATCTTTTTGCATTTTTCCGCTGAATCCATTTACTTTTTGTCAGAGGAGGCTGTGTCAGTGGCTGTGTAGGGAAAGCGCCGAGTTGTTTCTCGAGGAGGGGCATGCTCAATATTCATGGTATGGGCAAGGTGTTTCTGTTATCAGGCAAATGACATCCCAGCCCACTCTGGGCTTTGCACGAAAAAGGAATAAAGAAAACGTAAAACTAATTAAATGGTCATTCCAAGAAAAAAAAATATTCACGGCAAAACTTTACTCCGACTCAGCGGACAAGAGAGAAACAAACATACGTTGACGGATGAAAAAATAAATAAATCTGTAGCAGCCAAAGCTAAACACCTGAGCTCCTTTCTCCCCCCCCCACCCCCCCAGTGGACCACAGTGATTGACAGAGCCCAGTTTCCCCACAGAGTGAAGCCATTCACTCCTCTTTATTTGATTTCCTTTCCCACTTTCTCACCCACTCTCCTGCCCACCGCCTTTTTTTTTTTAAATATGCCACACAATTCCACTTTCCGCCGAGTGGCAAATGAGTTCACTCCGACACAATGAGCTCCATTGTCACCATAGGCTTTTCTCACTGTTTTAGAGGTCCCATGGGGTGGTGGTGGTGGTGGGGGGGTGCTTTTAAGTTGCTGAAGGAATGTAATAAGGCCCAGTCCGACAGTAAACATCCACATCTCGGGGGGTGTTGGGAACACGAAACGGGCTGCTTCGCCATCTCCGGCCAAAGGGACCCGTTTCATTTGCATTGGCCAGGGAACAAAAGCGGTCACAGTCGGATACAAGTGAGAGGAATGGCGTGGCTTCGCTTCAGAGCCGAGCAGAGGGAAGAATAGAAACCTTCTAAAGAGAGAGGGTGAGGAGGAGAGGGATCCGTCCATTCCTTTTACCCGACGCCACTTTGTGCTTTGTGCTAGTCCACTTGGATATCATTTGAATTCATTCAGATATTACTCTTTTATATCCTTATTTAATAGAGAAAACCTTGCTAAGAGACACACTCTGTGTGGGAGCATAATGGTTGTTCATTTCATGGCGATCCCTCATCCCAAAAAAGATTCCTCAAAGTCTAGGTCGGGAGAACTTTAATAAGCGAAGATGTTCTTGCATGCATGGTGTAGTGCTTAGACAGCCGACAGTGTGGCAAGAAGGTGAGGCTTAGAATTAGCTTAAAATTAAGCAGAAAATTGATTAACGTTAACTTTTTCCCCCTGATATGATGTTTTTTTATTTTTTTTGCAAAATACTTTAAAAAATAATCTAAATGCTATTAAACAGACCATGTGGTCCGACTCAAAGACGAGCATGAGGGAAATGTCAGATTTGCGTCTGCTCAATCAAAGATCCCACTGTACTTGAATATGCACTGCCATCTAAATGTCAAATATTGGAAGAAGGAGTGCCCCACTGGTCTGTTTTGGCGAAAATGAATGACCACCAAAGGCTGTCTGAAAATTTGCGGCGCACTTCCCAAGATAGCCGGGCGTTCACTCATGCAAAATAGCCGGTCAAATAGCTTCAAGGTTTTATGGCTGGATGCCCACGTTGAATTTGGAATTCCCTAGACGCCGATAATGGTGTCGTTTTAGAAAGTGACGCCGTCGCAATAGTCTCCCTGCCCAGCTGTTTTTTCCGATGGAATTTTTTCTCTCCTTACGCTCCGGCTGTACAGTTTACGTGGGAGCTGTTGCGTAGAATAGCACCCCCGCGGTGCTCCATTCACAGCACACCCTGGTGTTCCCGCACGCGTGCATGATTGCAAGCAGAACCCCGCTGACCGCCTTTGCCACATCGGAAAATGGTGTAATGGAGAAACACGAGTGTGGGCCTCGCGTGTTGGATTGTTTGGCGGACGAGACTCCCGCTGATGTCGCCGTGCGATTGGCTGAAATACAAACGGCTACCGTGGAACGTAAGGCTGCCGAGACTTGTCTTGCTCGTTGTTAAACTGAGGCTTTTCTAATCCCTGTCTCATCAGTGATCGTTACCACTTGTTGTATTTTGCAAATAATCATTGACGCCGAGGAGCACGCCACTTTTGATCGATCGGTGTCTTGATTGGTCAAGAACACAAGTCGCTCGCGGCACTCTTGACACAGAGAACAAACCAAAATAGCTTTCATTTATTACACTTTTAAGCATATAATGACAACCACCCATTCTCTCACCTTTGTCACCCTTCTTCTGGTATACCAAACGCGCCTGCTGTGTCCCACCTGCCCCGGCTCCACCAAATAGCCGTGGCTGTGATGGGGGCTTTAGGGACCTCTTTTCATTACCGGCCCACCACAGGACCCCGCGTTTCCACGCGGCCCTCCTCATTTAGCCCCGGCTGAGAGCATAGACTCAGCTGAATGGCTTCCTGTCTCCCTCCCATAGAATTTCAACATCCAATTAAAATCAAATAAAGCCCCCCCCCCGCCGCCGCCTATCGCCCCACGGCGCTCCAGCCGATGAACATTCCGCGCTTCAGCCCCTCGACTGCTCAAACAAGGCTGCAAACAAGCGCTGATCGGTGGAATAGGCCGCTCGCCCGCCTGTAATAACTCGATGCAATGTGTACCAAAGCTTTACTCGCCGCTAAATTATTCATAGTTCAACATCATTCACCCTCGTTCCCTCGTCATCATTTCTTCCTTCTTCATGTTCATTGTATTCAGGTTTCGAGGTCACCGTGTGATAAAAGCATCCCATAGCAGATAAATGAGCTTCCTGGGTGAATCGCTGCTCTCCTCGTCTCTGTCTACGGGATCACAAAATTTTGCATTAAATAGTTGATGTGACAAGTTGGCAGCGGAGGAAGTGGTTTATTGGCGACCGGCGTGCTACTCGATAAGTGCGATTCTGGCTCGCATGCAGGCAGGAGAGGGAGAGAAAAAAAACGAAAAAAGCATCTCATTACAATACAGTTCCGAAACGCGGGTGCTCTCGTTGAAATTCAAACCGCCGCTATTATTTCGACGGGGGTAACATTCGCTCGCTGACCTTCACAGTTTGAGGGGTGGATTAAACAAGCTCAAAAATGTTGATTCACCTGCGTCAGGCACCACCGAGCTTCTTTCAATGCACCGGTAAAGACCCAGGATTCAGCCGGGCTGCACACATCTGAGCGGGATGGCGTCCCTACACTCGCAGCCAGGTGTCATGGAAGCCATAACGTCCCTTTTGAACAGTATTTTGTGCACCAGAAACTCTTCATCCGCCTCAAGTGTCCCCCCTTTTCAAGGGCTATTCTAATGCCAAAGGCCATGCATATTTTTTGGACTCGTGGAAACACTTCCGCTGTTTTCTAAACAACTTTATTCACAGAGCCTGTAGGAGTAAGAAGAGCTCCCGACAAGCCTGTGACGATAACTCAATTCACCGAAATCCCTAACCCGCTTGAACCTCCGGCTCTCCGGCCACAGGAGAGGCCTCTGCTCCGGTTTGCGGGCTGTTATTGATGAGGTTTGGAAAAGAAAAAAAAAAAAGGTCTGGGGTCCCTCCGTCCGTCCGTCCGCCTCGGGCCTTTGTTATTGACCCGGTGATTGATTTAAGCCCTCATAATTAGCCGGCCTAATTTAATTAAAGTGCAATTTAACGATGCAGCGGGCAAAGGCACAGGCAGCTGTGTCATTGATAGATCAGTTTGGGCCTGATATGAAACAGGCGCGAGCGCATGATATATTCCGCGCGAGGCGGGAAGGCACCCATTGACAAAGACAGGGGGAGGAAGAGACAGAAATTGTAGACAAAAGACAAAAAGGGCCAATCAGAGGAGGCGGTCATTTGCTTTTCCACATGTCAGCCCCACAAACAGCAGTGTCCGTCTCTCAGTCCCCCCACCGGCCCCCACCCCCCTGTTTCTCGCCACTCGCTGTCCTGATGTGGACAAATGCAGTCTCACATTTCTGATCTAATTATGCTTAACAGCATCAGGAAACCTGTCCCTGTAATTTGCTTCAAGCCAATCCGCATCAGAGTCCAAACCTTTATTAGCCAGACGCCACATCTCGACAAAACGAAACGCTGGGCTGCCAGGGTAGAGGAGTCACATCAACTTGGGCCCCTTTGGAACAGAATATACGATGCATATCACTGGAAAGAAAATGCCGAATTAAAGATGCGTGCATGCATGTAGTGCTGCTCGTGCCCACAGACCGAACGTTTCCCGTTTTAAATTCGAGCATCGGTTCATTCTGAAAAAAAATCTCTCCCTCTCTCAAGAAACCAAAAAAAAAAGCCACATTCATGGAATTTGGTTTGCAAAGCAGGGTCTCACCCCACCCCGCTCCTCTGTCTTCCCCTAACGCAACACAGATTTGACTCCTTCGCCTCGTTATCAAAAGGAATTGTGCGTCTAATCTGGAATGCGAGTGCTCTCCTTTGAAGAAGGCTGGAGCCCATGGGTGCCGGGTGTGAAATATGAAAGACAACACATGTCCTCATCGCGGAGGACAGGCCGTGCCTGGTCTTTGTCTCTTTGGCAAGCGAGCGGGGAACTGTAGTATCGTAGCCCCCCCTCTCTATATTTTTTTCTCTCCCTCTCCCTCACACGACATACAAAGCGGGAGAGATCCGTCACCGGGGACACGCTGCTTTGTTTCTGCTCCAACATGGACATTGTAGTTTGCCAAAGAATTGAAACATTCTCTGAAACGCCCGATACGGTGGTTACTATGCACATTTTCTTTACCTCCCCTCACCTCAACGCAATAATGTCTGCATTGAAATCGCCCTTAAGCTTATGTCGTCGTGATCCTTGAGCTCATAATGGTATGTAAAAAAGGAAGAACGGGGAAAAAAGGCTTTGCCCTGCTCCTGACAGTCGATAAGTGGTTATTAAGGGAAGTCGTGAGTTGGATTCAAAATCACACTCTCAACTCACTGACAATTCACCAAGCAGCAGTACAACAAATGCCTGTCCTAAACACACAAGTGAATAAGTGTCTCGAAATCTGCGTCATTGTGACATATTGGTTGTTTGAATGGAACCGGGGAGCGGAAGGTGGAGGATAATGCTGAGGGTCGTCCGATGAAGCAGTCATGTCCAATCTAATCACGGAGGCCATTTTGGGGCCTAATTCGATCCCGGACGGCAATTTCCTCTTAGGGGATGGATAGCAGGGATAAAAGACCTATTGTAACATGAATAATTTCTCCATGGTCAATTTGTGACACATATATGACCGGGTCGTCCGTCATACCAGATATGCCATCCATCAGCAGGTGGCAAAGGCTGCTTCCCCAGTTCGGCATTCACCAGCTGGGACCGTCCGTGGTCGGATGCCTTAAAGTTTTTTTTTTATTTATTTTTTTGTTGGAATAGCTGATTGAACACAGCAGGATTCTGGCTGCCGTTAAAATGGGAAAGTGTCGATGGTGGCATTGTGAGGTCAAAGGAACTTTAATTGGAATATTTGAAGTTTTAACCTGCGAAATTCTGCGTCAATGCCATTGTGTAATAGAGCTGGCTCTGAAGCCATGTCTGTTGCACAGTGTTTCGTCAAACTGTATTAACTGGGGGTAATGAGGGGAACAATTATGGTTCCTTAACCTTTGGACACGGAGGAAAACCCTCCCCGTAATTTTTCTTTTTTCTTTTTGTCTTACTTACACCCCGGGAAACTGCAAGAAGATTATCATTTTTCTATGTTGCTGGCATTTGTTACATTTGGCTGCTGAATTATTCCCACAAGGTGCGCACATCACCGTGTGAATGTGGCATATTTTCGGCCGGCCCAATTTAGAAAAGCACCGCAGTCTTTGTAAAGATTTCGACAGTCCTTTTATTGATAAACGCTCCGATTAAATCGCTCGTTTCCTTTGCAGCATTGTTCATTCGGAGACTTTGGCCTCCGTTGTTCCGCTCGCCCACAGGCGGCTCATTGTAGGGGAGCCGCGTGACGTGGTCTGTTCTGCACACACGGCTCCAAAGGAGGGGTGCTGGCCAGTGACACACCATTTGCTGTGACCTTTGAACTTGTCAAGCCCTTGGTGCCTGCTGTACTTGCCCATGGCTAATGGCGTGACACACACAGACACACAGACACACACACGCGCACACACACACACACACACACAGACAAAGTAGTTGACAGCTACTCAACACACACCCTTCAACCACACCGTAGAGCAGTGGGTGTGTTGTATGTGTGTGTGTGTGTTTGTGCGTGCGTGCATGTGCGTGTGTGTGTGTGTGAATGTATATTCTGCATATTTCTTCTTGAGCGCACAGCTGCTGCCGCCCTTCCTCCTCCTCTTCCTCTCTCCTCGGTCCTGCCCACTAGTCTAACCTGTCTGTCCATTTGAAGGAAACAGGACTCCACACTCTGCAGCCGTCCGTCTCTCTCTCTCTCTCTCTCTCTCTCGCCCCTTCTCTCTTTCTCGCGCCACCCTCAACAATCTAATGCAACAGCTGTCAGATGGCCAAGCTTTTGCTCCCCGTCATTGTCAAAGAGGCTGGTGGATGGATTCTATTTTATCTTTCCAGCCACAGATCAGGGCGCCGAGCCCTCCCCGTATCGGCAGAGAGCAGAAGCCGAGGGAGGAAGTCTGAGCGAGAGGGACCTAGGACTGAGTGCCCCGGGAGAGTTCGAAAGCCTCATTGCTTCCCCACTCCAGTGGTTACCAGGGGATCAACAGGGTGCTAAAAGCACTCAGAGGAGCAAGACATGGAGGGGCTCTTGGGAGGAGCATAAAGGGGACACATTCAGAGGGATGGAGAGAAGAGGGAGAGAGACGGACGTACATTTTTAGCCTGTAGTTTCTCCTCTGCTGTCACTCTGCGCTGGGCTCCGTCACCGGCGATGAGTGCGTGAGCTGTGAATATAAAGGCAGGCGACTTCCTCTCCACTCCTGGTCACGAGGAGACGCCCACCCCTGCCAGACGTGTTCGGCAGCTGGCCTCAAAGACTTCATTGCGCGAAACGTCAAATCTTTACAAGTCATTTTTCATCATATTTCTGGCAGACGTAGAGAGAGAGAGAGTTTATGAGAACAAAAAAAAAAACTCTGAAATAATGAAACGGCTGTGCCCTGTGCTGTGAGTCTGACCCACCGCGCCGGCCATTTCGGCACTGCCTTGGGGATTCAAGGTCAGGTGTCAGCTTTGCGTCTTTTGTTTTTCCGGGAGTAGGCCGTCAATACAAGAGCGAACATATTCTGGGGGAACAGGATGTGAACCCGTCGGCGTGAGATGGATGTTTCTGTTTCAGCGGTACGAGCACGCTAGAAAGCCTTTTTTTAGATCGTAAACAAAAAACAAACGTTCGAAATACTTTCAAAGCACTGCAGTTATTCTGCTTCAATAATCAACGTCACTCCACCGTTCCAGAGATGTCCTTGGAACTAAAGTCAATATCTGACTTAGGGGGGCGTGTAACACAGATCATTGCACTTCTGTCAAGGAGAAAAACACTTTTTTCAAATTGTTTTTTTCACAGTTCTCCCTCCCTTTCTCTCTTTCTGCTCCGTTTCTCTTGTTCGCCACCTCTTGGCCTCTCGCCTTCCCCATTGCCAGCGGCCTCCGATTTGCTCGCCGTTTTCGCTTTTGGTTTTTTTTATTCCGTTTTTTTTTGTCACCGGGTGCCTCTCGTCCTCTCTTTACAGTTTCGAGGTGCTTTGACGGCAGTCGTCTAAAATACGCCCGGAAAGACGCTTAAGCAGGAGGAAAGATGGGCGTGCTGCCAAACACGCAGCGGAGCAAAGTGTCAGAGAGGAGAAGGCCGCCGGGAGCCACCGTTACTGAAGTTAATTACCTGTCACTTTCAGTGACGATACGCAGCGAATGAGCTCGCCTCACTGATCATCCTGTTTTCCCAACGAGACAAGGATGTCCACATACGTTTGAGCTTACGTGCCTCCGTTTTTTGCCAACCTCGTAGCAAATTCCTGGTGATAGTATGGATTCCTCTCTTTCAATTTGAACAGACCTTCTCCACACTTTGCCCTGCTGTTTTTCTATTTCAGATCCCCACGCGGGGCTGGGTCCTTTGCTTAGAGCACACAGTATACGTATGTATAAAATGAAAAAAAAACATCCTGCCCACAAACCCGTGAAGGGGGGGGGGTTCATAAAGAGCATTGTGAATAAGGGGCTCTGCAGGGCGCGCGTGATAAAGGCGGGGGGACCGGGCTGACGGACTCATTTTCACACCGGACTGTTAGAGTGGGGGAAACAGACAGGTAGGGGTGAGTCCCGGCCCCCTCAGGTGGACTGCCGGTGAAATGTGCATGCCCCCCTCTGTGACCCTTCTCCGCCCCCCCCCTCCTCTCATAAATAAATAGGGAGTCTCTCCGTGCGGCCGGCACGTGTCGCCAAAAGATAACCTGGCCTCTGAAAAGGGTGGAATCCATTTCCATACACAAACCAGAGAGGCACACGCGGCCTATGTGGACGTGCCTGACATTTAAGCAAAAAGAGAGAGAAAGGGGAAGGTGAGGGGCAGGGGGGGGGGGGGGGAATTGGCCGGGGGGGGGGGGGGGGGGGGGGGGGGGGGGGGGGGGAATTGGCCGTGTGTAACAAAGCGTTTCGCCAGACGCTCCTGTAAGGAGACGATGAGCTGTCTGGATGCTGACAGACGCTCGCGCGCACACACACACACACACACACACACACACACACACACACACACACACACACACACAGGCGAGAACACAAGCCTCAGCGCAAGCAGTCACTAACAAGAGTACAAGCGCCTTTTTCCTTTCAGAATGAAGACTCTCTAATATCCGGCGCTCGTCCCTTGTTGATGAACCTCCGCGGCTCTGTCCGTGGCCAGCCTTCGGCAGACGGCGATGATTAGTTGAACATTGTACAAACAGCCTGCCATCACCACATTAAGTGCCCCCGCGCCGTCCGTACCCGTTGCCCGCAAAGAGAGCTCAGATTAAGATTTTCTCCCCCTGTCAAGAAGCCGCCCGTCGCCTCCCGGAGCCAAGTTAAGTCCTCAGACGTCGGAGTCGCCTGCGAACGCCACCTCCCTCCAGCCCCGCTGCCTAATGGCCCTGAAGGAAGACGGGTAAATGAAAGGCAGGGAGTGAGAGGAAGAGATGATGGCAAGAGCGACCACTTCAGGCTAGACTTTGTCGCATCACCGCAAAAACCCGGCGGCGGTGCCACGCCCGGGCAGACTTGATTGATCGAGCCGGAGCAATTGATCAGGGGCCACTTTGTCACTGCAGTCCTTGGGATCTCTTTCTCCTTTTTTTTTGGCAGAGTAGAGATGTTTGCGCTGCGGCATCACCGGGGGCCGCACTCTGTGCCGCACTGAACGTCTCTTATGATTTAAAACAGGGAGTGCCATTTGTTCCTGCAGGTAATTGGATTAAAAGCCAAGAGGAGAGATATAGGCCGGAGAGGAGAGGAGGCGATTCGAGGACGGACGAATTACAATAATGACAGTGGGAGAGTGCGGGTGCTTTCACGTCGCTGAAACAGGCCTTTTTAAAGATGTGCCTTTTCTTTTTCTTTTTCCTTTCTTGTAGGACGAAGAATACGAGGAAGAGGAGCAAAGGAGGCATGAAAGGAGGATTGAGAGGATAGAGCCAGTAGGGAGGGCCGACTCCTCGTTGGAGCAGTCACCGGTGTTGAGTCTCCAGTGAGTCGCCGTTTCCCCCCTTTGCCACCTGCATAACGCAATTGACCCCAATGTCAAGATACCGCTTGGGATCTAGCCATACGGACAGCGTTGCTTTGTGTGCTTGTGGGTTTGTTTGTTTGTTTGACTCGAAGCATTTCACGAATACACTGATTTTTTTTTTTTTTTTCAAGAAAGACGCTGGATCGCTGTGTCTTTCTGGGAACAAATAAAACAAAATGTCCCTAAATAGGTGTACATCTTAGCGGGAAATTTTATTTTATTCTGGCCAACCAGTCTTTTTATGTGTGACACCAATTCTGAATACCTAAAGATAAGATTGCATCAAGACCGAGGCCCCTTTTGCCTTCAAAATCCCACATCCGCATCAACTGTTGCTTTCTTTTCTCTTTTGTCTTCACGTATTTACACAAATTCCCCTTCCCCCCGTACCTTCTCAACACATTTTCAATTCATTTGCTCTCTTTTAGCACAAGTCTGATCTTAATCACTTAATTGCAGACTCCATTTGGGTCCCTAATCGACCCTGATGTCCACCAGCCTGACTCTGTAATGGATGACTTTGTATAGGCAACACAATGCAGCTCTGCCAATAAGGCTAGCCCCCCACCCCCCCCCCACACACACACACACACCACACACACACACATACATCCCATCAACCTTGACATGTCTGACCGTGCCGTCTTTTTATATGCAGCTTCTCTTCATTTTCTTGCCGTTCTTGTTATTTTTCATTCATGTGTGTCTTCCTCTTGTCATCTGGCCGCATCCGTCATCTCTCTGCAGAGGCATGCTCAAGCCGGTGGAGGTGACCAACGGCGGGGGGCCTCTGGGGATCCACGTGGTGTCTTTCAGCTCGCAGGATGTCAGGTAAAAGGAGAGAGAAATCTGGGAATCATTGCAGCTTAGTGTACAACAATGGCTTGTTTGTTTAACCGTCCAATATGTCTCCTGCAGCTTTTGGGTTTTAGCGCAGTCGATGTTTGCTTTTACGCATCAATTTATTCACTTCTTCCCAATCTCTGTGATTTTCAAGTCTTTCAAGTTGTTGTTTTTTTCTACCTCCATATTATCTGCTCTAGGCTGTAGCTTTACATTGACACTAGTTCTTGAGTGTCTCATTGCTGAATCTGCACAGCTGCTCCCCATCCAGTTGCTCAGAATCCCCCAGTGGGGAAGCAGAGAGCGGATGAAAGTAGTTTGGCTCCCGACTCCTTGAGTTTTATTATTAGTCTTTCTGAGCTTTTCTTTTATTCCAACCTATGTCTGTGTCCTCGCTGCCTTCAAGGTGACGAGGAAAGTCGGTGACAGGGTGCGAGAGAAAAAAAGCGCTTCCTAGTTTATGGTTATTCCCGAAAAAAAAAAGGGGACACAGGAAGTAGCCAGACGCAATCAAACTAAAAGCTGGCCACGGGACTGGCACATCACCAAGGTGAATGCGACTACTGAGTGCTGGACGAGGGAGGCAGGTGTGTGTGTGTGTGTGTGTGTGGGGGGGGGGGGGGGGGGGGGGANNGGGTCGAGGTGAAAAGAGAATGGTGGGGGGGTGACATTTGAGCGAGCGAGGACGGCTGTCATTGAGGACTGCCGCGTGTCATCTCTTCGCGACACTAATCCCATTGCTGTTTATAAGCGAGTGTCACAGAACTATATTTAGCTCCGACCCCCCCGAGTGATCGACTCTCTCGCGAGCCCTGTGACACTGTGAGCTGTCCCGAGTCAGAGGAGAAGACCAAACGAAGCGGAAAAAACCCTAGTGAGCAATACCGCTCGAATAAAGTTCCAATCCAAACAATTTATCAGACATGCCGTTATCATCGACCCACCCTGTATTCCCACAAAACCAAACCGCGTTATGTAGCGGCGATTTCCCGTGGCCAGTACACGCCCCCCTCCATCAGCTAAGGACAGTGCTAATCGCAATCAGAGCCGTCAATTAACTTCAGACATGATAAGACTTAGCGTCTGGTCAGTGGGATGACGCTAATGGGCCGGCCCGGCTCTTTCCTGTGCACCGGGACGAGAGGAATTAGGCTCAGCGAGCTGTCATTAGTGTCTAGACCGGGGACGCAGGGGTCAGGCGGCCAAACAAGGAACTGCGGGCGATCCTGCTCCGGCTGCCTGCAGGTTTTTTTTTTTTTTTTGTTTGGTCTCTTTGCCCTGACAACGACTTGGAGCCGGGCAGGTGGAGCAGACATCTGCAGGACAGAGAGGAGAGACCCCGGTCCCTGCAGAGTCTCACACACACACACACACACACACACACACACACACACACACACACGAAAACAAACGCCTGGTCTCTCCAGGCCTGGAAAAAAAAAAAAAAAAAACTTACTCCCACGCAACCGTGTGTGAACAGTATGCAGTTTAACTCCCGGCCGCCTCATTTTTATTGCACACATGTAAGTCGTTAGTGTGCTGCTCGAGCCCTGTTTACAGGCGCATGTATAATTTACACGCAGACGGCACACGTGCACACACGAGGCCCCTCTCGGGCGCTTAATGAAACTCTCGTTCCGAGACCGGTTTCTATTGTAAACAAACTGCGGACACGATCGCCGTAGATAAACGGATCACGATTGGATTATTACTGTGTTTGATTAAAAGCAAGTGGATGAGAGCAGGTGGCCTCCTCCTCCTCCTCCGTCGTTTCTCAGCGCCGCTGCCCAGACACAAGATGGAGTAAAGCCATCGGACAATGCGCGTTCCTGGGTTGTGAGAAAAGTGGGACGCTGCAAGGCACGTACAGTTCATATCGTTTTCTTTGCCGAGTCCGGAGAGACTCCTCTCACTGCGAACTCATTGCGCTTCTGTCCGATTGGCCTAATGAAGGTAGTCTATGAGAATGCCAATTTCCATTTGGCTTTCCCTCCCAAAGTAAATGCTACAGTATCTACATAAAACAAAAAAAAAATACCCATAGCGGAGACGGGAGGGAATTGAGAGGGTGGCAGTGCATTACAGTCATCACAATAATGGCGCTTTCATGAAAGCATCGTCTTTAAATCCGTAAAAAAAAAAAAGATGCCGCTTTATCGCCAAACCTCCCCACTGCTGCTTTGAATACCGATTAGGGATCAACCGAAACCCCTTTATCTGCTGTCTCTGGTATCAGAGGCCATTGGTGCGTCCATTCTCTCTGATCTATGTGCACAATAGTTTGTCTTCAGGCCGACAACACTTGTGAAGATGAAGCACAATCATGTCCGCTCGCAATTACTCTCCGTCGGACGCACTTAAGCCGACCTGGCAACGTCCCCCCCCCCCCCCCCCTTAAGCCGACCTGGCAACGTCCCCCCCCCCCCCCACACACACACACACACCCCCGTCATCGAGAGGGACGAAAGGGCCTTTTGTGATCTTTAATTTGAACTTGACGCCGAACCATTTAGCCCCGCTGAGGAGCCGGGACGAGTCTGCGGCGCGAGCGTGGACGTCCACATTATGCAGCCAATTAGGGCAATGTTCTGAGAGTGGCCTCGTTTGGCTGAAACGCCGACGAGCTTCCGACAATCTGCCCTTGACGTCTGTGGTAAACAGGGCGCCGCGATTTAATGGGCTGTTGTTCATGTGGCCATTGACTTGAAAAGGAAATCACTGAATATTATACGAGAAGCTCGCGGCCGGTGTCCTTGCCACGGTTAAAGCGTCGATTGCAGGGTGCATTTCTGCAGCTCCATTTTTGGCTCCTCGCTGGTTTTTGGCTCTGATCTGTTACGCCGTTATTTATTTATTTCCCAAAACGCAAAACCTCCACACCTTTTCGTCCGCCTACCTGCTTCAGTTTGTACTTGCGCCCCCGTGCGAGAACGCCTCAGATCTCTTCACGTGTTTATCCTCAGGGCCCCCGCCAAAGCCCGGAGGAGCTCACTGATGTGTTTATTTAGAGGGAGAGAGGGGGGCGGCATATTGGCAGGTAAAAGGTTGCCTTTTTTTTTTTTTTTTAATTGCTGAGATTGCGCTGCCGCGCAGGAACTGCTTTGGTATTTACGACAACTCCTGCCGGCTCTCGCCTTAGTGAAGCCTGCCGCGGGTTTTCCTCCGAAAGCCGTGAGCTGGTCTCTGAGCTGTTGTTCAGGATTACCTCACAGGCCATTTTTATCGCAACTGCCCGTAGACAGGCACGCAGAGGGCAGGAGAGGTGTAACAAACAGGGGTATAAAATGAAGTGGATAATGTACTGATCCTCCAGACTGCTGGAGAGTGCAGGTTTTTATGCATGCTCAAAGTTTTTGAACGTTAACTTTTATCAGCCGTAGAGCACAAAATTACAGTTTGCATCGCCAACTTACTTACTTTATCCTAAAATCCGGGGGGAGAACTTTGACAGTTTTAAAACTTTACAGCTGATTATTTTTCATGTTCTCTCATACTTGTTTGCTGATGAAATTCACCTCACTCCCCTCCTCCCTCCCATGCGCTGTCACTAGCTGCGGCGTTTTTTGTTTTTTTTTCAAATTTCTTTTTTAGCTGCCTGCTTTTCACGTGACCTCGCGTGGCGTGATTGAAATGTGATCGATGTGCTCACAAAATGCGATTTAATCGGCGCCCTGTCGTGTGATCCCCCGCAGGACTCAGGGTTTGCTGGTGAAGCGCCTGGAGCACGGAGGCAAAGCCGAGCGGGAACGTCTCTTCCAGGAGAACGACTGCATTGTCAAGATAAATCAGGGAGACATTCGCAACCTGCGCTTTGAACAGTAAGGTCCTTGATTGGCGATGGTAGCGCTTCTTTTGCCTAATACGCCATTCTGCATGTCGTTGTACTTGGAGCACTATTTTCCGCCTGTCCGTTTTTCCTTGATACCGTTTACCCTTTTTCCAAAGGACACATACAGTATCGTACAGCCTTATTGCGGTTGAAAGAGTTGGCACTAAAAGCCCTGTGTTGAACAATAAGTGCAGTGACTAGTAAATATTGGAGCCCAAACTGCCCAGAGACGTGACTCCCTACTATGCACTATAGTAAATATACTATACGAAATATAAATGATTTGTTGACCTTCGTGTAATAGGTCTCAGTGACCTGCGGTACTCCGTAGACAATTTGCCACCTGATCTAAAATGTCCCACACTCTTGTCTCTTGTTAGTTTCTATTGATTCATCACTCCCCCTTCATTTCCCGAAGAAAAGACACCCCTCTCCCACGCATGCACAAGCCTGAATGTGCGGACCTACACAATCCAACAAAACCTCAGTGGCACCTCGTGAGATGACTGATGGGAATCATGTTTGAAAACTTCTCTGCGTTTAAGAAGTCAACTTGGGACCCACCAATTTTTCATCTGAACAACCTCCAATTTTTTTTTTGTTTTAGCAGCAGCAGCAGCAGCAAGGGCTTCCTGACGCCACACAACCAACTTTTTTGCAAAGGATAGAAAAGCTTTAGGTCGCCTTGTAAAATCCCCCGACTTATCAGACTTGCCGAGCCACATTATGCCAATGTGTGCACCAGACTGTGTACAAAGCCAGTAAGGTTTTAAGATGTTTTTTTTCCTTTTCAAACCGATGCTATTGTCATTAGTAAACATTCCAAATTTCCTTTCCGAGCCTTTTCTACTGTGAAAGAGGCTTTCAAACCAAATCCACCGGGGAGTGATGTTTTGTAGCGCGCCGCACTCGCCCTCCTCTGCCAAACACGCACTCCTCACCGACATCCAGATGCATACGATGTTTGTAATTCTTCATGCATATCAGGTGAAGGAGCTAAACTTTCCGTCTGCCTCCCCAAGGCCCTCTCATCACTCCCCCCGCCCCCCTTCTTGATTGTGCGCCGCACATAACAACAATTTAAAAGTGATAGTCTAATCTCCTTGGATTGTTTTGCATGGGTAAATATTTTGAGGCCCTTAATCTAACCGAATGTAATGATGCATTGATGGGGTAATTTATTATTCAATCAGCCTCGCGCGGCGGCTGATTATTGGAGTGATGGCACCGTATGCGGTGCGTGTGGGAACATTTGGGGTTTTTTGAACGCACAAGCACACTCACTCAGTCATCGCCCCTTCTCAGTGTGCACATGTGAGTGATTTTCTTTTTTTTGGGGGGGTGGGAAATTACCATAACAATAATGACGGCAGAAACCAAATCCCACAGAAGTGCCTTAATACCGCGTTCACTTCTCGCCTTTGTGACACCGCTGTCTGTTGTGGATGAAAGCAGCTTAGTGGCTATCATTTGGCTAGAATCAACATGGTATTACTGGTGTGGTAATAGGGGTCTGGAAGCCCGGGGCCTGGGGGGGGCCGTTGGATTCCAGACATCTACCACACCTCTTACGCCGCTCCGCAGCTTGCACATGGCAAGCCTATCTATATGCTAAGTGCTGCCCAGACGAAACAATTCTTGTGTCTGGGAGTGATGTTGACTTCTTGTCTTTTGCTTTTCCCCCCCCCCCCCCCCTCCAAGAAAAACTCCCTTCAGGCTTCGTTCGTTTTGGGCCATTTTTTTAATTTCTTATTTTGGGCGACAGCAGCAGAAGCGTCTGCCTGCTTACTTTGGAGCCTCATTGGCTTTGAAAGCTTCCCTGATGCATGATTCATCATCTGCGCTCCTGCGACCGTTGAGTCCACTCTTGCGCACTCACCTCTCACCGCACACAGACACAGCGCTGGGAGCTGCGCGGACTCCGCGTACTGTGGGTTTCCTGTTTTGTGATAAAGAAGACACCCATAACTGTCTCACCATAACCCCATGTTAATTGCCGATAAAGTCGCTTTTGCTTCCTCCGCTGATTAACAGTGAGCAACCGTGACATAACCTATCGCCTCTGAACATATCAAAATATATATCCCTCTATAATCTCCCGAGCTATGATAGTGTGCATTATTCTCTCTGCTCCCTCTCCTCCCCGCAGAGCTCAGAACATTTTCCGACAGGCGATGTGCTCCCCGGTCATCCTCTTCCACGTGGTGCCCGCCGTCATGATGCGGCACTACGAGCTGCTGTCCGGCCCGGGTGAGCTCAGCACGCCGCAGTCCCACAGAGTCTTCTTTAGCCCCGCCTCTCAGAGACCAGGGGACAGGTCCAGTCTGGTGGGGGGTGCTGCGTCAAGGCGGGGACCGCCACCCAGCCTCAACCACAAGTAGGTTTTTTTTTCCCCGTTCTTGTTAAGTGGTGACACACTGCGTTTTTTTTGTTTTGTTTTGTTTTCCACTTGTTTTCCCTTTTTGTTGTTGTTGTTCAGCCAAACATAAAACAAGGGAGCTCCTTTTCTGACTGTCAGGGGGTTGCCGTCATGTTTTCTGGTACGCTTGTGTGAAAAAGAGTCCATGTGCACCGTACCCCCTGATTACAGTGTTTATCGAAGCATGCACGAGTCCATTGATAACAAACAATCCCACAGCTCTCCTCATCTGCCTACGGCACCCCGGAGTATGATTGTGGCCATAAGACATCTGTGGGGTTGTCTTTGTGCACGAAATGACAGTTGCCCCTCTAATTGGATGAATTAAAACATTTGAAAAGTATCAAGACAGTCACAGACCACTTTCTAATGTGTGCCCAAATTCCAATTTAATTACAGCAGTCGGTGACTTGTCCAAAATATCATCCCCGTGAATCCATCATATTTTTTAAAGCTGCACAGTAAAAGGCAAGAGAGCCGTTTAATGAGAATTCCTACCTGAGACCTTTGAGCCCACACCAACGATCATCTTGTTAAAAGCCCATTTTATATACCTGTGGTTACCATTCATTTCTGCAGTGCCTTTGGCCCAACTCCAGAAAGCTAAACATGTGGTGTTTTTCAAGTAGCTCTTAATCTATAGGTCTGAAGTCGTCATTTTAAATGCAGACAACCTGTCTATTCTCTGTATTTTAGATCTGGTGAGACTCAGTTAGTTTTCTCTACCGCTTGGAGATCATCATTTAATGGTGTTAGAGCCTCATAGTGAATTATACTTTGCAGCCTGACATAAAACGTATTCTAATTAGAAACAGTGCAAAAAAAAGTACCTTTTCACCGAGTCAGGAAAGGCACAGGACCGATTACCAAATGATCAAAATTATCAGAGCGTTTATAAACTAAGAAATGTGTCTGCATTTGAATTTTTGACCCACCAAAATATATATTGTCAATTTAACATTTTGCCATAATTCCATGAGGTGAACGTCCACTCTTTTTCGCGTTTTTGCTGAGATGTGATGTTCATTTTAATGTGTGAAATGCTCACCTACCAAATAATTTTTTTTTTGAATACTAAAGATACCAAAACGGGAGATTGAAAAATAACTTAATCACACTTTTCTTTTCCGCTATATTATAAATGTTTGTTTTGGTATGTAAAATACTTTTTTTTTTTTTATATATCTTCCCGCAGCCACCAAGGCCCCCTGGCAGGAAGCACCCCAGAGCCGAGCCGACGGTACACCACGCTACCACACAACATGGTCTCCAGGACCTCGTCGGCGCCCTCGCCCTCCCTGCAGCGCAGGATAAGCACAAACCTTGCCACCAGCTCCTACCAGAAGAACAAAGGCCGCAGATTTAACATTCAGTTAAAAAAAGGTAAAAAAAAAAAAGGAAAAGAACCAGCACTAACATCAATACACGGTTGGTAATGTGACACACCGCATAGGAAAGATTGCCAGGCCTTTTTTTTTCCTTTTTCTCCTACTCCTCACTGAGGTAATGGGGACAAAGGGATGTCTCATTATATGGAGATGCATTTATTTTCTCCTGAGTAAACAAGGGATTCGGGGAGACTAAAGAGAAACCTCAGAAATCTCAGTCTTCCTCCGTCTCATTTTGCCCCCGGGTTTTGTTTTAACAAAGCGGCCAAATAAAACAAAATGCGAAAAAGATTAACCACGTCTTGTGCTTTGGTCTCGAGGCAGAAATGTAGAGATTTCGGCAATCAGTCTGCCTTTGGCTGTTTTGGCTGGTTTGATTGTGTGACCGGCTTGTGATACGAGAGCAGTTGTCTATTTAGGCCATTTGTACTTGTGGTTTAACTGCCAGACCCGATCTCATTCATTCATCCCTTTAATATCTTTGCGCGTAGTGACGTGTGCGGTTGGTTTGTGAAAGGAACTGGTGCGGCCGAGATTATTCTCTTTTGTATTATTCTACTTTTTTTGCTCCCTTTTTTCTTTTTTTTTTTATGAGCAAATGTTTTCCCTGAACGCTGGCGCGGAGACCTTGGCGGTGAGCTTTGGGGAGAAGAGAGGCAAGTGAGGGCAGCGGTGTTGGCTAACTGCGACATACCTTCTGGAGAAAAGCAACCACGAGCCGCTTTGATATTTTCCCCGAGCAGTCCAGTGCATGTTAATGTGTATTTATTTGTTTTTAATGTGATCAAATTTCCCATGTTTTTTGGATTGCAAATCAGACTTTTTTCGTTTCAGTACAAAAGCAAGCCGGGGAGATGTTGGTGGAGCTCCAGCAACAGACCTACGCCAGTAGTTTGGTTTCTTTTCATGGGCTACGTCGCACCGAGGCCTAATAAAACTCCATTCATAATCCTTCAAACTATATTTCTGCCCGAGTGACAGAAATTGTGGCGGAGTTTATCGCACACAATTTAAATGGGGCTTACCGGAACGAATGTGCCTCACTTGGAGACTTTAAGGCCATTCGTAAACATTCAACGCAGATGAATTATTGTCCGTATGGCGTTGATTCGGAAATTCAACTGAGCACTAAAATCGGAAAAGGTTCTAAATGCGCCTTGACAGCTCCGTTTGATCACCGTCAGACGTTAGTACGACTAATGTACTCGTATTCTGAATGATTGTTGGGATTGGGGGGCCTGAGTGGCTCGGAGTTCCGGGCATCAAATGCTGCAATTGAATAGGACATATGCAGTCCATTAAGTCATTGTAATGTGCCATAGCCTCTCCTCATGTTTGCACTTTAATTGGCTTATTGGAGCCAGGATTCACAAACGAATCCAGAAAGGCATACGATTACTTTTATCCTGCACTTTTATTACCCCCAAATAAAGATGTCAGTGGTTAATTACCGCGGGCCTATTAGAGATGCATTCTCCTAATTGCCTGATTGGAGGCCGTTTACTGCACGGCCATACCACGGGGAGGGGCTTTGATTGTGTGCCGGCCAGGGACCTGCATGGAAGGGTGGGTGCGGCTGTTGAAAAGGGAGCACAGACGTTATTTCTGTAGATTTGCAGCTTTTTGCCCCAAATTAAATTTGTGTTATGCCCTTACTCTGTTGCTATGGTTTCACTTCACGTATAGCGACTGCTTAGAAAAGGGAAAGCGATTGTCATGGCAGCCCATGTGACCTCGTAATGTCTTTCATGGAGACACATTTCTCGTTGGGCACCGGCCGCAGCGGCAGCTATTTCCGTCCGCTTAGTTATCACTCGGCAGCGATGGAGAGATCACCGCGCGTCGTGGGCTCCGGCAACTCAACTTTCTGACTTCATAAGTGAACTCTAAATCACCTTTTGCTGCAAAGTTAGTTTGCGTTCGCAAGTAGCATCCACGGGGGAGGGGTGAGTTGCCATCCGCGCACTCTTCCCTTTCTTGTTCATCAACACCGTCACTGTCAGCGAGACAACAGACGCTTCGACAGACTGCCGGTGGAGGCGCACACGCGCGGAAAAGTAGGTCATGATGAACCATCAGAGGCGCCGACAGCTCTGTGTAACGAGCATCCACTTTGCCATGAATACTAATCACCGTTGTCGGCGCCTGAAAAGACTCCAGCTGAAACGGCGTAAACCCGACTTTCAAAAAACGCCAGCAGCTCAGCTACACGTGGCGCCGTCCCTCTCGGAACAGTGCTCTTAATGACCTTCTAATATAACGTGGTCTTATCAGGGCCATTGGATGTTTAAATATTTCGTCAAATAATAAATGACAAACGCGATTTATGCGCTTTACCTCATCCCCCGGCTGACATTTGGAACCCTATCGTGCTTTATTTGACAAATTTGGGTGTGTTCGGCGGGAAAGGTCAGCGCCGAGATCATTCTTATTTATCCGTTATTGTATTTGCCCACTTCCTCCGCAGCGGCGATTCATATTCATTTGACGAAGCTTAAAGGTCAGCCTTAAAACCTGCGCTGCCGATACCCAAAGAGCCCCCTCAGATTAGGCCGTTGAATTTCGCCTCGCCGCCCGCCGCACTCCAAAAAAACAACAACCGTGTGGCCGCTTCTCCAGTAGACATTTATAAGACACAACTCCGATTGTGCACAACTTCAAAGAGTGTTCTGGACCCAGACGTAAACACAGCCTCCTGCTCTGCAGTTGAACCATAAAGTCTGTGTGGCTTTTTAAACCATGCAGCACATGGTACACGGATGGTTTAGGAAACAGTATTTTTGCCTATTTAGGTGTAGTGGGCTCCATTTTGGGATGATATTGAACCGCGTTTTGATACATACTTTTTTTCATTTCTCCCCCGTTTATTCTGAGCGATAACTGGTCTTTAACGTAACCGTAACTCACGCGAGCGGCTTGCCGGTCCACGTGCGCTTATCACAAACACTCAATTTTGGTTCATAGCGTGGAGTCTATATTAAGAGTTAGGGACATGGTTCGCTTTTTAAACTTCCTAGAAAAAAAAAAAAGCCTGATTCAGGCACACCCTGATGGCAAACCAATGAAAAATGTGAGGATGGAAAAAGTAAAAAAGTTTGCGGTAACTATAGAAGGTACCAGAGCGTCTGGAAAACCATAATTTGATCCCTGTGCCGTGGTGGCTCGTGTTACAGTGACATGGGATGAAAAGGAGTTTTTTTCGAAATGGATTGAAGAGCTCAGCCTGTTTCTTCGGAGTCACGGCAAAAGCAATACGATACATTTCTCTCCGACTTTGATTTGCAATAACTTGTTTGAAGATGCTGAAACATTTTACTAAACCTAAACACGATTCTTTTTTATTCATATATTTTTTTATTATCTTTATTTATTCCCCCCTTTCAACCAATTTCCACATCATATCTCATTTACCTATCGACATTTTTGTTTTAATAGGGTGCAAGAGCATGTCGCGGAACAATCTCAATTTTTCTGCCATGCTTAAACCAAACCCAGCTAATTAAAATTACCTATCAAAGATTTTCTGCCATCACAAACCTTAACAATATCGCAATTGTATTTCTAACAAGTTTCATGATTTTGTGTGTCATCATCTCCCAGGGCCGGAGGGTCTCGGCTTCAGCATCACGTCCAGAGATGTCCCCATCGGTGGCAGCGCTCCCATTTACGTCAAAAACATCCTTCCTCGGGGCGCCGCCATCCAAGATGGCCGCCTGAAAGCTGGAGACCGGCTGCTTGAGGTGAGGCAGCAGCCGCAACCTCGCACCATGACATACCATTTAGTGAGAGCGTATTTTATAATAGAGACGAAGTACTAATTAATAATAAAAACGTATATTTTACGGTTCCCTTTGTGTTCCCTATGGCTAAGGCTCCAGCTTTGGATCGTTAAGAAAAAGTTGGTTAGGCGGAACCATATTTTGATTGTGCTTCAATCCGATCTCAATCTGCTCACTTTAAGGGGAAACAAACGCATGTTTAATTCCAGCTCCAACTGCCCAATAAGACTAACACTCATTTGCATAAAGGCTATGTGGAAGCCATGGCTCCCCCCTTGTCAAACCGTGAGAGCGCTGTGATTTTAGACCTCTGAGTGTTTGCATCTGTGTGTGTGTGTGTGTGTGTGCGCGCGCAGGTTAGTGGAGTGGACCTCAATGGTAAAACCCAGGAAGAGGTGGTGGCCTTGCTGCGAGCCACGCCCATGGGCGGGACCGTGAACTTGTCGGTGACCCGCCAGGAGGACGCCCTGCTGCCCCGAGAAGTGGTCAGTTGCCTTTCACCAATTCACTTTGGGAGCCTTGTCTTTTCACTGCTGCCGTCGCCGCTGTCTGCTACCTCTGCACTACATATGCGATATCTTTATGGTACACCACAGGACCTCTGCTTTTATACATACAGTATCCTACAAAGTAATGTACGTGATTCTGGAGGAGAATTGAAACCATATGTGGCTGGTGCACACTCATTCGCAAACTTAAGTCAACCTCATCCTCACCCTTAAATGCATCCAGGCCTCGACCAATTCCTGCGTCCAGAGACCCTGACTTTAGCCTTGAAACACATTCGCCCGCCCTCGCGCAGCCGCGCGGCAGGAACTCCGACACGGACACGCACCCTCCCCGCTCAGACGCGCAGCCTACACACACGGGGTGACTTTGGCTGTCGTGCAACAGATGGCGAGGCTACTGCCCCCGTCCGGCCCGTGCTCGGTGGCGCTGACAGCAGGCTCCGCCGTCACCGCACCTTGGCAGCCCAGAGGCCCCCCAGATGCCAACCTCACTCCTACCCACAATGCTCGGCTGTTAACCCCGCTGTAGGAGCACTTCAGCCTGTAGAGTAATGGCCCTCCGAGACACATTCCACTCTGCTAATGTGCTCTTTTTTCCTCGGTTACAAATGTTCCGCCTCGTCGACTGAGTTGCGTTTGAAATGGGCACAGCTTTACTGTCATTTTCACATTCACAAAGTGGCAAATGGGCACATATATCACTCCCACTCATATTGTGAGACTCCTCTTAAAAACTGCGTGGCTTTGAATTCGCGAAACTTACAAAGTCTCACAATACCAGGATTGACAGAGCCTCTGAGGATTTACGCTGGAAAATGATTTTGTAAAAGGATGACGTAAATGTCTCAGCTTGCCTGGGACTGTCCCAGTTCCAATTTGAGAGCCCTGTAACAGATATTTATAATTTATAAAAAAGTAAAAAAAATCCTGTTTTTCATCACAACCAAAATAACTACAGTAGTAGTATCAGTTTTTGTTACACTGTCGTCTTTAGCTGTTAATGCGAAAGAAACAGACTAAAAGTTTTATATTTTACTACACTGTAGCAACAGAAAGACTTATACAGGAGTTTTTATTTATTCCTCCATTTCTTTTTTGCTCATTTTACCTGTTTTACCTGTTACGGTCCCCAGAGTGGTCCCTTGTGTTGAAAGACAGCATTGTAGGTGGCCGTAAGTCGCCACCGCGTCTGTTGAGAGATGTTTTTTTTGTTTTTTTTCCAGATTGACATAGATGGCTCGTTTTGCCTCTTTCAAACCGTCTGAATATGCCAACTTGCTTTGACCATAAATTCACCGGCTTCTACGGCCATCAAAATCAGTGACATTCAGCTTACCCAAAATGCTCTTTTACCACTAATGCCTGAGCACTCACACGCCAACCGCAGAGAGTCAGCGAGCAGATTTTTGCAGACCGAATGATGCTGTGAGAAGTGTAAAATATGCACAGCTGCCCCTGGCCTGTCTATTTATGAGCGACGCACTGTGCAGAGTTTGACGTCTGCGCTTGCTCAGCTCCTCAGACACGATGCCGCTACAAAAAAAGAAAAAAGCTCATCATCAAAACACGGTCTAATAATCTCCCTCATCATGTGTTTTTTTTCTCTCTCTCTCTCTCTCTCTCTTGATCGGCTTATGCATACTGCAAGAGATAGTTCATATTTCAACACTTTTCCACGCAATATAAGCAATTTGCTCTCATACCGTTTCTTTATTCTCTTTTTGCACTTTCACAATTCACAGCGGAGCTCTCACAAATCTCAATAATCCCTCGAAGTATGTTCATAAAAATCAGATAAGGAGGCCGAGACTCCTGCCGGTGACATTTATTGCAAATAAAGCGTGGTGGAAAAATCGCGGCCGGTAATTGCCTACTCCATCACATGCTTTGTAAGTGTTTGGTGTGTGTGTGTGTGTGTGTGTGTGTGTGTGTGTGCGCGCGCGTGCGCGCGCATGTATGCCGCACACTTTAATGCAAGGTCACACATCTATACAAATGTATGACGAGTGTTTATGCGCTGTCATTCATCTAATGCCTCAATCCTCCAATGTGAGGATGATATTTAAAAATGCTGCATGAGTGACATGCCAGCCTCGCACACACACACACACACACACACACACACACACACACACACACACACACACACACACACACACACTCTTTCACTGTGCAGGAGCTTCAGCTGTAAAGATGAAAACAGAGACGAGCTGTTTTTTTTGTCTCGTTGACATTTGCCTGCCGATGTTTAATG
Organism: Colistium nudipinnis; assembly: GCA_016785305.1. Taxonomy (NCBI): domain Eukaryota; kingdom Metazoa; phylum Chordata; class Actinopteri; order Pleuronectiformes; family Rhombosoleidae; genus Colistium; species Colistium nudipinnis. Next base: position 694,476 of record JAFBJU010000583.1, read on the forward strand.
TCAGCCCTGAAAATCTCCTTTTGTTTAGATGTTCTATTGTGGCGCCGGGCGCAGCGCACGCGCCCCCGTGGGAACGAATTCACCCTCCCAGCGTGTTTTGCGTCGCCTCTTTAATTACCACGGTCGGGGTTTGTATTTTGACAGGCTCGCGGTAGACGTGGCGGGTGCTCTCAATACCTTTCGATAAACATGTACTCACTGAGAAGGGGAAAAGGTTAAATAGCGATCGAGCGGACGGCCTTCGTCTCCCCCTCCACTCTGATATCAATACACCTTTTTGGAGACATGTGTTTTGTGAGGGAAGTAGTGCAGCCATGACCTTTTTACTCCAGACTGCTCGCTCATGGGCCTCTCCTTTTTCTCCCAGCGAATCTAGTGCCATCCACAAAAATATGCTATAGCATATCTGAAAGGAAGTGAGGAAACAGCGTTTTTACATAGAAACGTGAATGACCAGAGAGGTCGCCATGAGTATGTCACGCTATATTGTCTGGGTCACATCTTTAATACAGTGCTGAACGCGAGTACTTTAATCTGGAACAATGGACCTTTCCTATATCTTGGGATTTATGGGTTACTTTTTTTACTTGGCCGCTCATGTAACGGGCTTAGGCGATCGCAAAAAAAAACAACGAAAAACAACAATCGGTGGCAAGAAAAGACAAATCTAGATGAATGATGATATTAATAAGAGATTGCCGCAGCAATCTGGCAAGACTTTTGATTCTGCCCATGCTCCCCGTCTGATTCACTAGGAATGACGCCAAGCACACCATTCGCACCCGTCTCGTTATTCATGACCTTAGATGCGTCACGACCCCACATACACTCCAGTACACACACACAGACACACACACACACACACACACACGTGGGTGGAATCCCCAAACAACAGCAGCATTTATAGTATGCTCTGCGCACATCGCTACACATGGCCCGTGGATGTTATTTATGGCGGACATTTATCTCTTACAGCCGCGAGCAAAGCTGTGTCTTTAGTTCACTTTTCTTTTTTTTTCCCCCAGCTTTGTGGAGTGGCGATTGTGTCGCTTCCTCCCCCTTCTTCTTTTTCTGGAATAACCAAGTGAAATGTTGTGATTTACGGCGCAGCAAGCACCGCGGGCGGAGCGCCTGCATTGATTCACCTGTGGCGATGACGTGTGGAGCGGACGCAGCGACGCAAAGGCGGAGAATTAGAGTCCGGGACTCCTCCCGGCTTGTTATGACACACAGACAACGATAAACAGGGAGAAATACGGTGTCGTGTCTGCAATGATGACAAATCATTTCATTGGTTCGAAAAAAAAAACCTTTGCTGTGATAGAAGTGAAATAACCTGTGAGTGCTGTTATTTGAACTCAAACACGTGTGCACGCACACACGCGCACACTTGCTTGCGTGTGTATTCTCTGACTGGCCTTCGTTGTAATAACACCAGAAATCCTAAACCACCAATTAATACGTGACATACCGTTATGGGTTTAATTAGTCACATATGCTCAAGTGCCATAATAACATTGTCAGTTCCTACCCTTACATCCATCTCTGACCCTATATAAACAGTATTTTTTATACATCCGAGAGAACTGTGGACTGTGGATAACGAATGGCCTCGTGAAGCCTCCGTTGTCACGCTGCGGACCACATGAGAGCAATCAAACAGTACATTAAAGCCCCCTCTTTATGATCATATCACACTTGTCACTGATCCATTAGTAGCTATATCTGCCACGCCGCGAGAATCTTAATTGCGCAATTCATTCCGGCCTCTGATTGATGTGACAGCCCAAATTTATGGCTCACGCGATGGCGCCGGGGACAAACGCGTGACAGTATTGCTGACAATTATAGCCGACTAATGGCCTGTTTTATAAGTGCCGGCCCCCGGGTGTAGCTGCCCGCTTTTGGAAACCGCTCCCTGCCATTGTTTTTACCAGAGGAATGTGATTCCAGGACTCCATTTCGGGATTTGTTTGAGCTGAAACTGTGCCATTTAAACAAGCCCTTGAAATAGTTGTGCATACAGTAGAAATAAAAGCATTTGGTTTTCCGTGTCACGGTGGGATCCAGACTGGCTCGCCATTGTTTTCCCTCTTCCAAGTCGAGGCAATCATCATCAGTGGTGCGTTGCTTTGCGCAATTATCCACAGCAGATGATGTCTGGGTTTGCTTCATCGTAATCATTTGCCTGACGGTGTTTTACAGCTGTTTTTGGCCATTGCCGCCCGCAGTACAGTGCAGTGAGGTTACCATCTGTGATTGGACAATATCAAAGACAGAAGCAGACTGAGGGAGCCCTATCGATTTCCCCGCTGCCGATTTCCATTTACTGAGTCGGTAGAGGGAGAAATGAAATGATACAAGGCAAACAAAACACAACCCCTTTGTCTCTGGGAGCAACTAAATGTTTCCCGAGTCTGTTGAGTCGGAGCCAAGTTCACTCCCGCGTACTCCTCAAACCGAAAAATTTCAACTCGCAGCACAATATGGAAAAAACTGAATCCAGACTTAAATACGGCCAAAAAAATGTCTCACAGCTGTTGTGTTTCTACGGATACGCATATATTACACTGGAATACTTTCATGCAGTGATCTCCTCTCAGTAACGTCACGTTGACGCCGGCTCTTAGCGCAGTTTTGATCAGAGATGAGAACAGTTTTGCTTTGATTCTGGATGAAAATGAGATCAGAGGGCTCGCATCCTCTCGCACCCCTTCCTCAACGAAGCGGCGGCAGTATCTCCCTTTGAGGCTATTACATTGGAGCGGTGATAAACTGCTGTCTTACGCGATGCGGTATCTAAGGCCATGCCAAAAGAATTACATCTTAAAATAATTAGACGTCTCTTGAGAGTAATGTTCTTTCGGCCCGCTGTGAACATGATGTAAGGCATGGTAACTTTTTTTTTTTGGCCGATAAAGTTCTACAGACAGACTCTTTCTGGTCCGTCTTATGAGAAGTGTATTTGTATAACAGCAGGTGACGGAGGCAGATATTTTTTTTTACCTGAGGAGAGGTTGGCCAACAACTCAAGGAGATGAGTCATTTCTTAAGTGTGGAGCTAATCATTTTAGGTGTTTTATTCTTTTTTTTGCCCATCGGTACCGCTTCAATAATGAATACCCGGTCGCAGTATATAATATGGCTTCAAAAAAGAAAAACATACCAGCTGCTAGAAAAAGTAATTGGGTGTAATCAGAAAATTGCTCTCCTCTTACAGATGTCTAGAATTGGCTGACCCCCTTCTCGGTAAATTTGTCCGGAAAATACAGTTGGCACTCAGGTGGAGGGGAAATTACAGGAATTGCTCCTAAGTCCTTTTTGGAAGGAGTCTTGTAGAAAGGGCGGTTTTGGCAACCTGCAATCAGCGAGAGCACGTCCTCGCTATGGTTGGGCCGCAGCGGGATGCATCCCAGAGGTCACTTTCTCCTCCACTTTCTGCCTAAAAACGACTCAAAATGAAGGGACATGGTGATCCGACAGGTAAATGCTGCGGTATAGTGCCGTGGCACATAAAATCCCTTCCTTATCTCCAAATGGCATCCTCTTGGTCGGAAAACCTCATCAAATTCCAACTTTTTTAGAAAAATCCCCTCGCACCGTCTTTTCCTCCTCCCTTTCACTCCCGGTTTCCTTCCGCAGTTTTCTCCCGTTTATCGCTGACACCTTTATTTATTCCAAGAACCCTGATGAGTTCATCCTACATTATGAATCCGGCTCAGGGAGTGAACGTTTTTTTTTTTTTTTTTTATGATAAAACTTCAGAGTTCAGAAACGTGCACCGTCTCTCATTGACGCTAATGGCGCCGAGCGCGGCCCAAGACAATGCTAGCCCGGTTAGCGTTTTTTTTCTTTTTTTTTTTTTTCCCCGAGCGCGCCTCCTCGACGCCACCTGTTTTTCGCCGAGCGCTTTTCGGGCAGCTGCTCCCATAATTACGCTCGCCATCAACGGGAGGGTGCGCCGCGCGGCGCCGTGCCCGTGCCGATAAACAAGGTAGTTAAGGGCCACTTATGGCGACACAGTTACTCTCCTAAGAGGGGGGCGGGGGGGTTGGCGGGAGGGGGGGGGAGAGTAGAACACATCATCGGTGGAAGTGTGCGTTTGCGGGTTGGGACATGGCACGACACTTTTCATCCACCATTAGCTTGAAATGAGAGGCGTCTGCTTCATGAGGCGCATCCATACTTTGGAGGCACCGGACAGCCTTTGTAAACAGCGACCGGTTGCCGAGTACGCTTACCTCAAAAAGTCACCTTTTATTTTCTTTGATTAAAAGTCATAGTTTTGTATATATATATATATGGCCTCAGATGCCCTCACAGAAACAGAAATAGCTTTTGATAATGAGCCGAATGAGCTTTCTCATTTGAAACCTCCCTAATGGATAACAGTTCAAGTTTTTCAGAGCCGAGTCACAATCTGCTGTGTCACCCATGTTGGTTCAGAAACACTTCAAGTCTGACGCCGCTTGCCGTGACCTCCGTCTTTGTCGAGCAGCTCCCGGCTCTTCAGTCTACCTGGGGAAAAAAATAAAAAATAAAGCCTGGATTTTCGCTTACCGGCCTTTAAGATTCCGTCCCTTTGTCGGTAAAACGCTGTGGGAAGAAACGCCGCCAAGAGAAATTTGTGTTACAGTACTTATCAAGCGTGCACCCCATTTTTGCAATTACATCCATGGCTGAGTTCTTTTAGCCTTTTTTTCAAAATTCATTTCCAATGACCTTTAATGTCGCCAAATTGGGCCAAGTGTGGAAAGAAGTTTCCAGCGGTGTTAATTGTTTTAGGCAGCGATGTGCAGAGAACTCAGAGTAACGTGTGAATAGAACTAATTGTGATTCATTTGCTCTCTCTGTCTCTCTTTCCCCCCGGTATCTCACTTATTTCTGTCGCTCCGTTTTTTTTTGTTTTTTTTTTAACACGCACTCGAACACACGCAACACACCTTCCTTGTTGGTGCATGACAAGTTAAGCGAGGTAGAACCAAACCAAAAAAGGCCTATTAGGCAGGCGGGACTCTTTAGCGAGAGTGACGGGCAACGTTTTTCCTCTGCTCTCTTTTCTGATCACCTGCTTGTGTCCCTGCTCAAATTCTGCCTGTACACCACCCCCCCCCCCCCCCCCCCCCCCCCCCCCCCCCCCCCACACACACACACACACACACACACCCCACCCCCACCCCACACACACACACACACACACACACACACACACACACCCCACCCCTCCCCGTGTCGGGACAATAGACAGTTATAAATGGGAGCTACCCCATCATACTGTTAATTAATAAGGGACCTAATCGCATAATGGACTGTGACTGCATGGCTGAGTCAGAGAGAGTAGAAAGTAGAGGACATAGGCTTTTTTTTTTTTTACAGGCACTCCACCCAAAAGTGGCTCAGTCATAAAACGACTTTAATTATAAGTACTTCAACACAGCACTGCACCTTTTGCTGACCTGATTTCAGATTTTTACCCTTACCTTGGCTTTTTTTTTGTCGTCACTTTACAACCTGAACTACACACGCTGGACACTTTTCCTTCGACCCCTCCTGGCACACTACTCGATACCCAAAGGATTAAAACACACATGTAAAGAATTCCTATGGCTAACACCAGAATGTAGTATTTTGTCATCTAAAGATATAACCTCACAAAGCAGCATGAACATATGCAGTAGGAGCTCAATAGATTTCACTCTTGGTTTTACGTGTGAGGAAGCTTCCCCAAAAGCAGCCATTTCAATTTTGAATATGTGGTCAATTACTCCAAATAATGCTCGTTTGGGAAATCGTTTCCGAAGATGCGCTGACCCACTTGCCAGACGAGCCAGGCTGCTGTCTCACAGATATAATTCAAAGTGTAGGAATTGGAGAAATTAAGCGGGACAGCATGAATTAATTATTAGTTACCATCATTAGTTCTTCGTATGAGGAATGGGCTGAAATTGGGGGGAATAAAATGTGTAAGTAATTCAAAAGTTTGGAGTTGACCTTTGTAAAACTTTACTAATATGCATTTATCATAAAACTTTGAAAGTTCGTGCGTGCTTAAAAAAGATTTATGTTTAGACAACAAAAAAATAAACACCAGCGATGTGGCTACTTAAAGATGCAAATAAATACTTCTGCGAACATTTGTGTACGGAAAACACGCAGAAAACTGCATTTGTAGTTCCCACGCACTCCGTGATGCTGTAAGCTACGTTTACACGTTTCGATCACACACGTCTGATTGGGCAACGACTGTCCAGTCGCACAGCAGAGTCCGACCAGAGGGCAGGTGTTTCTGTCGCCTGCACGCTAATGGCACAGACTCCTCCGTGACCCCAGTGGGTTGAATTCTATTTGATGATGCCGTGGAAACTTTTCGCCAACTCCACCGGGATCAGGCAGAGCGTGTTCCCGCCTGGAGCAGAGAGCTGTGGATCAATTGTGCTCAGCCATCATGACAGTGAGTGTAATTTCTCTGGTGAGAAGGTTGTCCTTTCGGTTCAGGGGACTTTTGTTCACTCAATGTGTGTGAAAGGTTTCCAGGAAAATGCGTCGGGTGACAAAATGTTAATTCCCATACATTTTGCCTAAAACTCGTTTCCTGGTGCTTTTGGAAGTGGATCTAGGCACTTCCTTACTTTAATGCCCTCTGTCCCAGGTGCAAACGTAGGAGACTGAGCTTGGAACGATGAGCTGGCTTTTCTTTTCTTTTTTTTTCATCCTGTGCCTTGGAATCCAGCTCTGCCCCGAATCGCTGCAACGAGGCCTGTCAAGCAGCCTGACAAACTCGTTCTTGGCCAGCGGCGCTTGCCGCTGTCTGATGGAAACGTTACACTGCTCTCTCTGAGTGGCTGGTTATTCTGTCATCATTTTTTTTTTTAGAAGAGAGCGTACACACACACACACACACACAGGCTCAGAGAGGGTCCATCCAACTGCAGGGCTAAAAGCCTCTCGGCACATTAACAAAATGTTTTTTTTTTCGTTTTTGATAAAACATCTTCATTAAAGATAAAGACAGCCAGACTGCAAGTGATGCACGGGGCTTTTCCTCTACAAGTATTGTTATCAGAGTGGAAATGGTGTGCTTGTGCAGTGTTGCTCGGGGGCCTGCAGAGGAAATCAAGTGATTACAACCCATGGGTTAAGGTTTCTCCAATATAAATGCAGTTACAGCTCATAGATTAGGTGTGCAGGATCTCTTTCCAAGTTCCTGATAGGAATACAAGGCTAACATTGTTGACGCATTCTATTTTTTAATCATTCACTGGCTCAAACCAGTGTTTATTTTTTTATTTTTTTCCATTCCTTGATCCGCTTCATTCCACTGTCTGAAGTCACGCAAAGGGTCATTTCCTAACAAGAGCCAGTGATTTCTGTAATACAGCTGGTACAGAAATGCAGAGGGGTTAAAGGAATCCTCCGCGGTTTTGAGTTCACTAATGGGCCATCCGGGGACAAAGCCCAGTTGGCGAGTGGTTTGCAAGGTGTAGTGCCACTTTGAAAGATAGAGAGAAGAAAAACAGAGAAAGAATAAAGAGGGGCCGAAGGTAGGGCCGTCTGGAAAATAGGGGCTCAGTCAGAAAGGTGTTGAAAAGAGCCCCCACCTGAACGCACCACTGCCTCCTAATAACTCCTCACCCTCCGTAAAAGAAAAAAAAAAGACACCCTATACTCTATCGTTCCCTGGCCTCACTCTTTATCCGAGCAGCTGTGAAGGGCACACACCTGGCTGCCATCCATCTGGTTGTGTGCGTGCGTGCGTGCGTGCACGTGTGCACCCGTGTGTGTGCACCCGTGTGTATTGATGTGGGCCTATTTAAAGAGCTCTTGTGGCGGGTTTCTGTGGAATGCACACCACTCAACGTGTTGTGCATGTGGATTTGGCCGCCATGGCGATAGGAACACATGTACAGTAAACCAATCTGACCAATCAGCAGTACGCTCGGGCTTCCTGTTGAGCCGGCATGTGACCGCTCTGTCGTAAACCCCCTATGTGCCGTGCATAAATGTGTGCGGTTGGGCAAAGTGAATGGGATATTCACTCGCTGTGTAACAGCTGGTCCTGGTTTGCCCTTAAACTCTGCACACAACCTCAGAGAATATGAAACACGCCTGTCACAGTTCTATTTTCTTCTTTTAAAATTGTGTAAACTCAGTGACCAAACTTGTTGATTTCAGCACATACACTCAACTGCAGTATCTTGAAAAGTACAATACACGAATCCCATTGTTTGTGGTCCCTTTCTTCAGATGCTCTCCAAGAGACAAAAAAGTGAGACAAGAGTTGCTGTTTTACAGCTGAATTGATGCCTATGAGATGAGAACAACTTACTATGTGCACTATGCATGAGAATCCGCAGTACGGGGTTACCATAGTTACCATAGTCATTTTCAGCGAATTGCGTTCTGGCCGTGTCACAAATGATCCTTCAGACGGGCTGTTGTTGCAATTGGAATCCACTGTTGTTTGATGCTTTTCGGGTGCTGAATCGCTACGTGGCTTTTTCAAAGTCCTCCGCCGTCCGCACTCTTAATACACCGAGCGCACGGAGGCGGAAAAGGAATTAGCGGCGCGTGGCTGGACAGTATGGCCAATTGACGATGACAACCCTGAGATACAGCTATGTGACAGGCCTGCCACCCGTTAGCGTTCTTCTTCTTCTCCCGCTTCCCTCCTCTTACCCCTCTTTATCCTGTCTCCCGCTTGCTTTCCATTTTTCTTGTCATTCCCCCTCCCCCGTTCTTTTTTTCCCCAACTTTTGCCCCCCCCTCTCCCCCGTTGTCTTTCTTAGTTTTTCTGTCTTTGCACCCAAGGTAAATTTGAATACTCCTCCAAGCCATTGAATGAATGCATCTGTGACACCGGTGTGGGTCGAAGCAACAGTTTGTCAGCGTTCCTTCCCGAGCCGAGTCATCACAGCCCAGAACCCCTCCGTGCGCCTTGCATTTCATGTTATACATATTACTTTGCACATCGGCGGGTGCCAAAGCATCACCAATATCCACTTTTAGCTTCTCTTCTATTTGAGGGATCCGCAAATATAGACTGAAGCGCATCTCAAAGAGACATCTCTCGCTTCTCCATCCTCAGCAGGCAGAGGAGGACGACCTGGTGTTAACCCCCGACGGTACGAGAGAGTTCATGACCTACGAGATCCCCCTGAACGACTCGGGCTCGGCGGGCCTGGGTGTCAGCGTCAAGGGAAACCGGTCCAAGGAGAACCACAGCGACTTGGGCATCTTTGTGAAATCCATCATAAATGGAGGAGCTGCTAGTAAGGCAAGTGAATACTCCCACCAAGTTATACTTGATTTTCATTTATTGTGTTTTTGTTGTGACTCGACCACCCCCCCGGGGTGTGGAACCCGCTCGCCACTGATATACTAAATCGTAGTCATTGTGATTTTGCAAGTGGTCACATGACATTTCTGGATGTTTTCACGAATACCAGTGGTTTGGAACACTTTATCCTCCTGGGGTCTAATTCCCGAAAAAGGCACAGCGTCATTACCAATAAAGAGGAAAACTATCGCTTTGCCACAGTATCCAAAGGGTCCGTGTGGTCCCCGTCAGTCTCCGGAGCAGCTGCGGAATGTCAACGTGTGTATATTTTCTGAGCAAGATGACCTTTCTTTCCTCTTGGTGTCACTTTTTCCCTTTTTACTTTGTCCGCAGGACGGGCGTCTACACGTCAACGACCAACTCATCGCGGTGAACGGCGAGCCGTTGCTCGGCAAGACCAACCAGGAAGCCATGGAAACGCTGCGGACGTCCATGTCCGTGGAGGGCAACAAGCGAGGGACGATCCAGCTGGTCGTGGCCCGGCGGGTGGGCAAGGGCAACGAGGTAGCCGGACCTTTCATGCATTTCACTCCTCCCACAAGTGCAAACACTTAATGCATGGTATATATATATATATTTAAATATATATATATATTTATTTATTTTTTTGGCACACAATCAAAAAACACATGTGCACGCTCTAATTAAAATCCTGTCTGGGAATAAATCGAAGACATATTGCACACAGAAGAGGAATGGCTACATTTCAGCTGAACTGAATGATAAATGAGAGTTGCTTTTCTTCCGCCTCGCCACGAGCCGTAATCTGTCCCCCATAGGTTTTTCTTTTTTTTTTGGAGCTTTGAGATAGCTCGAGGAGGACCTTTATGGAGCGACCGCACCGCCATGCAAATCTTCAAACTGTCCCATTTCCTGTGCGAGATAGGTGATACGTCTCATATTTCCCACGGTGGGCCTTGATTCCATATCTCAGAAGCACTTCACCGAGTTATGATTGACAGGCCTGCGAAATAACACCGTCGGTTAGGCAGATAAAGGAGTATGTATTGCATTTGGGGGGGGGGGGGGGATTTGTCATGAGGCGACGGTGCAGAATAGCGAAAGTGGGGGGGGGGGATTTCAACTTTGCCAAATGTCCATCGTGAAAGCGCACTGATCCCTGTCCACTTCACCTTTAAAGCAAAATAATGTATTCTTCAACGTGCCTCGGTAAAAGTGAAGCCGAACGCAAACACCTTTTAGCCGAATGTGAAAATACTTCAACAGACTCGCGCACACACACGTTCTCTCGCCCTGAAGCCAGGGGTTGTGGATCAGGTTTGATTAGTGTGGCTGTGACTCTAATTGGAGCCCGTGTCCTGTGGCTGTGTGTCAGTCTGGAGTACCACGCTGAGCCCCGTCATCCCGCTCTGCCCTTCACCCTCCTCCTCCGAGCGTTGTGTCTCTCTCCTCTTAACCACATGGTCCCCCAGTGTGAGCTTTGTTTTGTTTGAATGCCAAATTTCACTCTGCCTCCTATTTTGCCAATTCGTGTCGCTGCCATGTATTCCGCTACCTCCCGTCATCATACCAATGAGTTTTCCTTTTTTTTTTTTTTGCCCCATCATTTTCATTTCATGGGCCACGCTCACCCCCTTCCCAGGACTTCTGTTTTACTACGTTTTCAGACAGACAACAGCCCCGAGTGGAGAAAAAAAAAAAGAAAAGAAAGCGTGGCCCCACGATTCATTTGCATAAGACCGATGCATCGTCAAAGCGACGGTGCGGAGACAGAGGGTGACATTGTTATATTATTTATATTATTATATTATAAACAAAGGGATAGCCACACAAAAACAAGTTTCAGGTAGGTTAACTTTTGCTCCGTGCAATGCAACCGAGTGCACTATTTCTACCGTTTACACTTAAGTAAAATCAAATAATTGCTACCTTGTGAATAGAAAAAGTGCCCCAAAATTCGTAACTTTCAAAGGACTTCAAAGCCCCGCCCTTATAAACCACGGCGCAGTGTTGTGGAATTCTGTAATCCTTCAAAGCTTTATCTTTTACTCTCATCTGACTTCCTGGATTACAGTCTTTTGTCTCGCAGGCACTTAAATCAACTTGCCCTCCCAGCGCATTTTAGACGACGGGCTGCTTCTCTACTCATTCTCCCTTCACCCTGCCCCTTGACATCCCCCTCCTCCTCCTCCTCGTCCAGACCGGAGGAGAGGAGACGTGTCCCTCCGGGGAAAGTTTAGCGCCAGGGTTCAGTGAGTTCCGTCACTCTGGTCCAGTCACTCTCCTGTCCTCATTAATCCCTCCCACAGCAGGCAGACGGGTAGACAGACCTGACACTGAACAGGTAGGCAGGTGGGCCCCACGGACAAATGCATGCAGAGAAGCATTTGATCATATTATTGTATCATATTTAATAACAGTAAGGTTATTATCTGACTATCACTCTGAAGGCTGCTGGATTAAGGATGGCAGTTTTTTTTTTTTACATCTAGGTTTATTACAATTTTGTCAGTTTTTTTATGTAAGTTGATGTTTATTTGAACACCGGCTGCTATGAGACCGCGCGTGGATGATGTTACGGAAAAAGATTGAGGGGCGCGTGAAACAAGTGGAGAATGGCAACGCAATGGTGCATTTTAGATTTCATCCATTAAAGTCCGATTAGAGGCTATATACATCACTTGAGCTGCAGTGATTTCAGGAAGCTTAGTGGTTTTGAAAAGGTTCCATAGAGTGGACATTTCAATATACTCAGAGGAGAGAGAAGACAAGATTGTAAATGAGGAAAGAATTTAAGGTCAGGTCCAAACCTCAAATAAGATAAGACCCCCCCCCCTCCCTGGTCTGCTGTGTGTTGACCAGGCAGCAGGCAGATTAGTGGGGAGCCGGCGTCAGTTTGCCACTGTCACCCAGCCGAATGGGAGTGAGCACTGGAGGCCACCATTGAAATGAGTCAGATCCATCACTGTCTGCGGGGGGGAAAGGAGCCGAGCGCCGCGGCCTCATGCATCAGAGGCGCGGACTTGGGCGGCGCGCAGCGTATCCAGGCCACCTCGCTCTATGAAAATTGCATTTATTTCATCATCCCTCTGCCCCTTGGGCTAAACTGTGGTCATCTCGGTGAGAGCGGAGAAGTGCGTGTGTGTTGGCAGTCGAAGAGAGGTGTGACTGAAGATGTTCTGAGCTTAAAAAAGAAAAAAAAAATCGTTTCAATAGTCGGGGTCATTGTGGGCCATGATTGAGCCCACATCTGAGGTGAAGTATCTGGCCTGATTTTGAGTGGCCCCCTGCCAAGGCTTAAACAGAAGTATTCTGCTCTCCTTGTAATTGAGAAAAAAAACTAACCATTAAGGATGTGTTCAAGCACACCCTCATACATTTTTTTTGGCCTAATTTGTGCGATTATTGGGGATATTTTAGTGTAACGCAAACCCAAAAGGTCTCTGAATCTGCTGCGGTTGGACACGTACTGCCATTATTCAAGTTCTGATTTAATTATTTATTTATTATTATTATTATTATTATTATTATTATTATTATTATTATTATTATTATTATTATTATTATTATTATTATTATTATTATTATGTCGAAAATATGAACATATAATAATAATGATAATGTCGAATAGTTGCTTTTGGAGACCAGTCCCAAGGCCAATATCGAATAGAATGTATTTCCAAAAGAATCCAACAAAAATTAAAGGGCTGAAAAAAGATGTAGTTCATAACCCTGGAATATGTTCAGTCCACACACGAGCGTTAATACCCACATGCACACAATCCAGACCAGAATGGTTAATTTGGTCCTACGGATAGCCTGTGTTTGAATAACTACCACTCTGCCCCAGATAGTCAGGCGATACGATTGGTCACCGACAATTCGTTCGAAGCATCGTAATTGCATTGCTGCTTGAGAGACGGTCTCATTTTTCGTTCCATTGGAAGTTCTATTAATACAGCGCACATGTGTTTAAGTTAATACATTTATGAAATGTCATTTCGGCTAATAATTCATTTTCTCCCCCTTTCATGTTTTAAGTGCAGAGTGTGTGCAATCACAAACCCAGTCTTTCGGGTTGGATTTATTTTCGAACTTTTTTTCTCTCCGATTTGGTAGTTTAAAAAAAAAATGTACCTCCCTCCCTCCATCCACCCATCCATCTGTCCATGTCCGTGTTTAAATACCAGCTCTATAATCTTTCCACTATGTTCTGGGTCTACCTTGGGCCCTCGTACCAATTGGACATGCCTGGAAGACGTCCCTTGGCAGGGGACCAGGAGGTCTTTTTTTTTAATCGGTACATGAACCACCTGATCTGGCAGGGGCTCCAATCTGAGCTCCTCCTGGATACCGGAGCGCCTTGCCCTATCTCTGAGCCAGAGCCCAGCCACTCTGCAGAGGAAACTCATTTCAGCCCAACTCGAATGCGCAATCTCGTTCTCTCAGTCGCTACCAAAAAGGCTCATGACCATATTGAGGGTCAGAAGGAAGATCGACTGGCAAATTTGAGAGCTCTGCCTCCTGGCATAGTTTCAGTCTGTTACTGGACCCACTTCAGTGCCGCTAATCTGCCTGTCAAACCCCCGCCTCCGCATCCCACCTTCGCTCCTGACTTCTTTTGTTCACATCCTCGATTTGTCCTTGTGCTTGTTCACACAGATTGCCGACGGTGGGAGGGAGTCGGTTGTATGCGCTTACGCCAATCTACAGTTGTTCCCCGACATCACTCATTACACTTTTAATGGGATTTTACATCCATAGCTCCCTTTAGTCGATAAGCGGCCCTCATCAGCACAAATTGACCCTGATATGGTAAACGCAATGACGAAGTTGGCTTATTGCTGCACATCGTCGAAACTTAAACAATACAAAATATTGTCATTAAAAAAAAACTTCAATGGTAGCTAAATTCAGAGCTGACAAAACGTCCGTCCCACCTGAAGCCGCCTCATATCCTGCTCATGAAGTTATCTGGGTAATGCTTTTTTTTTTGTTTTGTTGTTTCACTTGCAACAGCCACGGCAGTAGGTGGCATTTCGAGGATGCAGTATTTATCACGCCAGCATCTAAAAGCAGACAGGCCCGATGATGAGCCTGTTAGGCTCCGGTTTGCAATTCTCTGATCTGACACTCTTCACGCGGCGTTCGCGTGCGTCTATCTTCTCCGCCTCCGCAGACATCCACGTTTTGTGTCCTTCCTGACAAAGCTACAGCTAAACCTGCCACAGAAACACTGCATTAATCAGAGCAACAAAAACACCCCCCCCCTCTCATTTTAGGGGGGGGGGGTGCTATTTTTATATATATCTTTTAAAGTGTTACACTGCCTTAGAGTTCTGACGAGTGATTCACGAGACAGGGATCTCTGAAATATCTATCTTCCACTTTGTTTTTGCGCTTGTCTCAGCAGACCACCTCCACATATAAACGTAAAGCTCTTCATGTGAAGACTTCTCCCCTTTTTGAGCCCGTAAAGTACTTTTACAAAACCCCAATTATGTAAATACCATGCGGGACAAGTGGCCCTGTGCACGGTTTATGGCATGCTATCCCATGTGTCAAGAGTCCGCTGGTGTCGTTCTGTCCCTCACTCGTAATGAGATGATATTTTTACTCCATCGCTGAGGTTTTGATAAACTCGACGGCTAATTAACAACACTGCCGTAACTTGGGAGGAAATGTGATGGACTCATACCAACATGATGCATATGGATGACAGGTCAGCATGGAGAGTGAGGTGGGGGGGTTATACCACAGTTTTAGAGTCAATATTAACACACAGCAGCGGATGGTAAAACAAAAAAAGGTGCAATTTAAATATAATGGCATTTCGCCAGCGGAGAGCAAAGCAATTTGTCTACAAAGCTCGTCCCTTTTTTTTATTCGTGGCCATTTGCCCTGCAATAATGACCAACTATGGCTCATAATGTACCTTAT
Organism: Colistium nudipinnis; assembly: GCA_016785305.1. Classification (NCBI taxonomy): domain Eukaryota; kingdom Metazoa; phylum Chordata; class Actinopteri; order Pleuronectiformes; family Rhombosoleidae; genus Colistium; species Colistium nudipinnis. Next base: position 709,714 of record JAFBJU010000583.1, read on the forward strand.
CCTTCTGTTTTACAGCTACACCATTAAGGGAACATGGTCAGGTAATGGGCGAGCTAGTGCACTGTTTTATTATTGATGATAAGCAGCGGGGGGTGGGGGGGGGGGCTGTACAGGAGGATGATCAAAGCGGCCCGATTTTTATCTCATGCTTTCACCTCAGCCTCGCGCCGATCGCAGAGGCTCTCGGTCACAGTAGCTCAGTCAACTCGGAGGAGAGCTTATTCTGTATCAAGAAGAGCGCCCTGATGGCCTCCTCCGCATGCCAATTGCCCCTGTTTGTAATTCACTCCGGCACGTCTTTTTTATTTTTTTATTTTTGTTCCACTGTTACTCACTAAGAGAATGTTTATGCAAAGAGACAAGGGGGAAGGAAGTGGCTGGCCCTAACAAAAGACGCTGGCGAGGATGAGAGGAGGGCTGATCGATAGAGCCTTGAGAGAGCTATCAATCAAGAGTCCCGGGCCTAGTAAATTATGGTTTTATTGGTATTGAGCTGACCACTGCTGGGAGAGGCCCTTAATACAATGAGATGCTGGCCCACAACAGGGGAAAGAGAACGGGACGGAAATGTGCGCCGACCCCACCCCTTCGTAATTATTATGGACCGTAGTCCAGATAGCTCAGGAAGTGCAAAAAAAACTACAACTTCCCAAGTTGTCATTACAAATCGGAGGGATTCGCGAAATGAGGCACGCAGCCAGGGCACCATGGGAAATGCAGTTTGCCACGAAGTGGTGACGAAATTGAGGAAAGCGGATCGCAGGGTAACAGAAATGCAATTCCAGCGCTGCCGGGCCTTAATTCCCAGCCGACTCTCGGAGGACTAACTCATTTAGGAGCAGCAGGGGAAACTCAATGGGACCAATTGAGAGAATAATATATTGAATCTGGAGGTTGAGTGGGATACTTTGGCGCGGTGAAGGACTTCAGAGGTAGAGTGTGTGTGCTCTGGTGAGGAATGAAGTCTTGTGGAGCACACACGCACGTCAGCGTGAACACAAATACAGACGCACACACACACACACACACACACACACACACATTTCTTTTGACTTCACAGCATGGTATGTGTGATGGTCACTTATGATACTCTTGCATGTTGTGTATCGATCTTTGTCAATAAGAACAGATAAGTGTAAGGATGAGGACTTACAATATGACACAATTAGAATTACAGTTAGGAGATTAAAATAAGCTAGAGACGGGGTTGTCGGAAATGAGTCGGGTAGGGGGGTTTAAACCGGAGGGGGGCAGGCCCGGAAATATGAGACAAGGGGTGTGAGACAAGATGCAGTTCTGTGATTTAATTTACAAAGAAAACAAACGTGCACCACAAGCTTTTAGGTGTTGGGGGTGGGGGGGAAATACAATTTACAGACAAGTGTAAACACCAGCTCATGAGACACGCAGTGATTTAACCTATCACTGTGGCAGCCGAAAAGTGGAGTATCTATCTAAAAATCCACGGAGTACACAATAAACTGAGTCAGAAACAGTGGTGAGAAATAACACAAGGAAAGAACGAAAAAAAAAAACAGACACTCTTAATTTCAAGATGAAACGAGGCCGAAACACTGAGGCCGAGCAGAACGTTTTTCAGATTGGGGGAGGAGGCCGACTGATTCATATTCTCTCACCCAGTGTTATACCTAACCCATAAAATATCTCAATACTATCCACAGGGTAGATCGGCACAGAAAAATGTGAACAGCTAGGCATATTTCTCCGGAGGATGAGTCCTTCTTTGTACTGGTAAGAGTGGTTAAAAATGGATACCTAATCAGAAATGAGTCTCGCTTTTCCGGCTCCTGTGCTGAATCTCTGTCTGTTGAGTTGATGTGTCGGTAAAAAAAAAAAGAAAAGAATAAAAGGTTTTCCCAGAACTCCTAAAATACCCCGCGAGCCCACCCGGGAGGAATGCCCCGGCATTAGACGGGGCTCCGCGCGGGGGATGTGCGACTCTAATGAAAGCGGGGAATCTGGACGGGCAGAGCGGAGAAGTGTGCCCGCGGTAGGATGCAGCAGCTTAGGGATTGTAATTACAGCAGGAGGGCGGTGGTTGCCCGGATTAGGGCCAGCGCAACAGGCCGGCGACCGGGAAATGACCGCGGAGCGTAGAACATTAGCCCTGCTTGACGGCTTGAGAGGAGCCCTGTCGAAAAAAAAAAAAAAAGTGCAGGAGCACTTACCACAAATGCGAGTAAACACACGCATACAGTTATGCACGCAGGCGCGCGCGCGCCCACACCCTCATGCTTTATTCACACGTACTGCCAAAGCATTATCTTCCGAGTCCAGTCGCCGAGCAGCAGCTGTAAGTCCCGCTGCTCTCACCTCTCCCTCAGTCAACAGAGTCAACAGAGTAATCCACTCTGAAAATGACTAGATTAAGACAGATCAAACTCGTGATGAGGTGACGGCAACTGGGAATGAGAGAGGACCAGGATCCCATCAATGACACTTAAAGACTTAGAGGAGCACGTCCACTTCTTTTTTTTTTTGGACAAATAAGCTCTTTTAATTAGCTTGGCGCTCGGTGTTCAGGGATTATAACGCCACTGTGATACCACGAGGCAGCAATTTTTGTTTTCCTGGAGGATATTTATTCCCCGCGAGAGCACTGGCGTAGAAACTCTTCCAGTGTGCAGGAAAACGTATTGTCGATGAATGCTACGACTGGTGCAATACATACACCATATTTATATGTTTGTTCATTATCGCCGTGACATGTAATATTCCGACAAAAAGATTTCAATGGCTCGTTTGGGCGGCTATGGCTAAAACGTCCTTCTTCCGTTTATCCTTCTATTTACCTGCTTGCTGCTGTTGCGCGACTCTTCGTTGCTCTTGAGGGCGCGAGAGGATTTTGCGCCAGAGAGAAGAAGAACCAAAACAAAAAACGGCTATACGTTAAAGAGTGATTTGCATTTTTTCTACAATGTTGGGCCGGTGGGTATACAAGTAACAAGTCCGTAAACACTCATCCCCCCCCCCCTTAGCCGAAGCATTAGCATGCGCGGAAGCAGACCTAATTAATACTGGATACACAGTGATTAAATTGCTGCCATTATGGCGTCCAAAGTCTATTTGCTATGGAATCCAATGAATAATTTTCCCCCCCCAAAAAATTGCCCGCCCGGCCCCTCAGAGATAGGAGGCAGACAGTGACACAAGTGTCTGTCGGAGATCTATTCCACTTCACTCACCCCGTGCATCGTTTTATTTTTTATAATTTGGTTCCGGCTGCTTGCCTTCCCCCCTTTGCACTTCGCCCCCCCCCCGCGCGCGCGCGCGCTTCTTCGCCGAAAAACCTTTCCATCTTACTCTCTCGTCAACAGAGAGGCGTCGAGCAGCAGAAGGAGAGAAGTGAGTCAAAATAAATCTTCATTTAAACAATTTGAACCGCATTGAGGGCTGGATCGTCCGGGGAACAGGTTGTTTTGGTTTTTTTTCAGTATAAGGCCGGCAGAGTGGCTCCGCCTCTGATTGCAACTGACGCTATTTCACACACACACACGCGCGCACACCGTTTCTTCCCCCTTTGTAGTCCTCCTCACCCTTATCGACGCACTGTCCTGATAAAAGTCCTGCGCCCCCCGACCTCATTAAACCGCTCATTAATATTACAGCCGAGTCCCTCCGGCCTGGAAGGTATCCTTGATTTGTTTACCGGACTCTTCCCACCCTCTTTTTCTCGGTCTCCTCCGCTCCCTCCTTCTTCGGCCCCCGCCGAGCCAGCCGAGTATGGTAGGACGTCAACATTAGCCGGGTCCCCTCCGAGTTTGAGCCACCCTCGAGGTACGCCGTTGAACTGGGGCGGGACTATCTGGCCGTGAGGGCGCTGTCCGTAATAGGTGCCGCGCGGGGGAGTGCAGCGCGCCACCCTGGCTGCCCACAGGCTGCTGTGATGCATGGTGGGAAATAAAGCCAAGGCTTTATTCCTTAACTCTTTGCACGTCGATTTGAGTTGTTTTTTTTTTTTGTTTTTTTTCACCCTCTCCTTTCTCTACCTCACTCTGTCGTTGCTTCACAGGGTGCGTCCTCAAAAAATGGCCCGCCCCCTGTATTCGGGCCCACTGGCCACAAACCCAAACGCCAACTACTACCCATGTCTCCTTGTCAAAACGACTCGCACATGCGCGGTGCTCGCTACCCTGCACCGTGGCCCGTCGACCACGTGGCGAGTGTCACCGGTCCGTCCGCTGTCGGGCTCGTTGTCAGAGACAGCTGTCTATCGGCCTCTGGGAAATCTATGGAGCTTTAACCGGCTCAGAGTAGAGCGGGAGCCGTTCACACTGCTGAACCAGAACATTCCGATGGAAGCCGGGATGGACGCTGAAGTCCCGGTGCCGTGTTATCGGATTGATAGCATCGCATTAGAATCACGTTCTTTGTTCTTCAAGGGCTGAGCAAAGGCTGTTTATTTCTCATTCTGAGACATTCTGCGTGACACTTGGGAACGCGGAATTTTTCAAAAGGCACGGCACATAATACGGATTTAAAACTGGTGACTGGAAACTTCTGTTATTCTCAGTCGAAATCCGCGTGGATTTCACACATAGAACAATGCAAAACTTCAACAATATGGAAAGTTTGATTGTTCTTGAATATAAATGTGCTGAAGTTGGTAAAGTGTTGAAGACTTAACTTTGTGCGAACCCGCCATGCCTATACTCTCTCTCTCTCTCTCTCCTGGTCTCCGTAGGACGCCCCAGGGAGCCCTCCGGTCTCAGGGCCTCACACGAACTCTCTCCTGGACAACCACGAGCGCAGGATCTCCCACTCCCTGTACGAAACCATCGAGGACATCTCGACGCCGCGCGCCATCGGACGCGTCGGTGAGTCGCACGCTTCTCTCACTTGCGACCCCCCCCCTCAATTCCCATTCTGCCCAGTTGACACCAGTCTAATACACACCAGTGTATTAGAATTGGCGATTGAATCCTCGGGGCCCGTCGCCGCTGTCATCTCGACTTGAACGGACGTTTCACACATGCGCACATTTAAACAAATAAAATAAAAAGGGAAAAGTTAATTGCATCGCTGCGGGTAGGGCATTATCGTTTCGGAGTGACGCACTGTGTCCGTGTGCGTTTTTCTTTTATTTTTTTCTTTTTCCAGTACACACCCACAGTGCATTTTCAGGCGCTGTTTTTTTCTCTACCCACCATCCGCCCTTGTTTTGCCTCCATAATTCTCTCCTTTTGTCCTGTCTCCCGTCTCTCCTCAGAGCTCACGCGTTTTCCTTTTCCTCGAAACTATCACCATTTTCATCCCTCCTTTTGTCCCGTCTTTCCCCCTCCCACCTCGTTAACGCTTCTTCCACCTCCTCCGCGAGTACATTTGTAGTCTGTCAACGATCTACATGTTGTCCCCTTTCTGCTTTCCATCCATTCATTTTCCTTTTTCTCTCCCCCCCACTCACTGGTGCCACTCTGTGACGGATCACAGAAGATGAGAGGCTGTGTCAGAGGCATCTGATGCTTAATTAGACCTCCACATCAATAGGGCTTGCCCCTGACACACACTCTCTCCCCCTGTCTCCCTGTCAACCGGCCTCTCTTTTTCTTTTTTTCTTTTTTTTCTTTCTCTTTCATCATGTCTTACCCCTCCATCCCAAGTCAAATGTTCCCAAATTGCTTGATTTGGTTCAAAATGGGCACTCTCAGAGTGGCCTATTTATTACACCCTCGCTTTTCCGACCCAGGCTTTTTTTTTTTGGTGGGGAACGCTGCTGTAATCCTGCAGCATGCGGCGAATCTGGGCGCGATTTTAGGAAAAGTTTCCTGCCGTTGATACTTCAAGGGGCGCACAACTCATTCTGCGGAATGGGAGTCAAATGAGCCAAGCGGAAATGTTTTAGGGGTGGGGGAGGAGGGGTTGATGAAGCCCAAAAAGTTATTACAACGGAGGCTCAGACGAGTCTCAAATCTTTGACTCCCAGCAAGAAAATGTCAGGTCCCTCTCTTCACTGTCTTCCGGCTGTCTCCGAGCCGCGCCTTCATTAACTCGTGCACATGCTTTGTGACGGCTCGGATCTTTATAAACTGAAACAATTGTCTCATTCAAATTTCTGATGCAACCAGGGAGATGAGGCTTTATGCTCCTCACGGCAACACAACACTGCCGCACCGAGGTCAAATTTTGCACCCCAGAGGCAAAATCCAGAAATGTGTTGCTCAGGGATACTCCGATTTTTGGCTCTTTTTTTTTTTTTGCAATGACTGTATATCTGGTCTTCGTTTTCTTTTCACTTATTGCCTCAATTAACTGAAGCTGATACTGATACAGAAAATGCAGTGCAGTCAGTGTAGGGCCAAGCTCCAGATGACCTTGATCGACCTGGAGCAAAGTAATCCTGGCACATCTTACTCATTCATGATCATCTAACACACACTTTGTTATCTTCTTCCCTTTTCTTGGGTGTCGACGATATTTACCGACTTTAGTTTGAATTAGGACAATAGGTAAATAACAGGAAACTGAGTGAACGTAGCTGTCTTCTTCGCCGACTATCTTCCTCTCTATATATTATTTCAGGCGCCCTCAGACATATTGCCTGGCGCGCGAGCGGTGGCAGTTGTGGTTAGAGGACAGATGCTGAGCTCGGCTCCGCAAGGTCAGGGGGCTCACGGCCGGCAGGGCCTGACTGACAGCTCCGCGTTGAGTGTATCAACACCGAGCTAAATTACTGAATCATGAAGGCCAGACGTGTGGAGTTTCGGGATGTGGTCAGGCGCAGACACCGCAGTACATCATTGTGTGCACACACACGTACAACCTCTCCATCGGGTTATACACAATTCCCTATATATATAAAAAAAATATATATATATATATATATATTTTTTTTTCCTCAGTGCAAATAGAACGTACTCCCAAACTTTGTGGCATTTTACTTTGGCATTTTAAGAAAGACAAAGAAGTCATTCTCGAGCCAAATCGGTCCCTCTCCCTCGGGGTCCCTGTTTTATTGAACTACCTGTGATGTTACAAGCGAACCGCGACGCAACCACCACAAGGTAAACGTAATGGAGTGCTTTGGTGCTGAAGAATTAGCGCCTGACTTTGATTGTGAGTCATTGCATGCGGCGGCGAGTCAATGTGTTGCGATTGTCCACGTCATATTTTGTCAACCCCTCACCGCTGTTGCTCCGCTCTCTGGCTTCTGCTAAAATAGAACAAATGACTTCCGTGTGCCACGGACACCTGATCTCATCTTTTGTCTCTCTGAGAAAATTACAGGCATTACCATGGCAACGACTTGGAACATTTTTGAAATAACAGGATACAGGTATTATTTTGCGCGGTACCGTGCCTTCGCGTTGCTTCTAAGGGAACACAATCTTCCCCATAGCGTTTTAAGCTGTCAGAACTACCGTATGTGTTGTTTGTGTGCTATTGCGTGCACACACATTTCGCTTATAAATGAGTCCAACGTAATTCCATTTGCTTTAGTGAGCCACGATAAGCTGTGATATTGTCAGTTCTTAGCATCAGAACGTGTGCACGCCATGTGTTATGGAATCGTGGCCAGGTGCTGCTTGAATCGCTGCCAAAATGAAATGATCTAGGGAGGCTTAGCGTGTGTTATTCTTTGCACCCTACCATCACTTTGCCCATTTTTTGGGGACAAGTTAGAGGTTTCTTTCAAGGCAGGATACGCGGAAAATAAAAGCGACAGGTACTATGGAACGGCGTGAAATCTCCTGCGTGGACACAGTGTGCCGGGGACAACGGAGGTTTGACACAAAGGTGGTCGCCATCACACCCGGCTCCGCCTTCCGCTCTGCTTAATTGAAAAGTGCCACTGGGTGCGGGATCTACATGCTGGGGTGAAAATTGAGGCCCGTCGACTGATGCTTTCTCTGGAGGGGACGGTTTGGCCAAGTGCCGAACGCAGACTTATTGGGTTTTGGGGCTGGTTCCAGGAAGCCGCCATGCAGACGCGCGCTGTTGTCACACAGGAAAGTCGACGCTCACAGGATGTCACGCATGCAGTGCATTGCAAAATTCAGCAGAAACACATGAAAACAAAATCATATTCGGCGCCTCTCTTTGGGAGTTAACTATATGATATTTATGTTATATATATTTATTCTATACATTTTTCAAAAAGGATAATAGAGAAACCACAACCTTATACACACACCAACCTCGGGGTGTGCCAAGACTACATTTACCTCCCTAAAGTGACTTTGTTGTCCTCCAGCGTTTCAAAGTCCGCAGACTCATCCTCTCTGTGCGCTCAGCCAGTCAGCGCAGGAGATGAGGCCGAGTGGCCGCCCTCAGCTTTCTACCCAGGGTGCTTCAGAGTGCTACTAGCGTTGCTCGGAGCAAAGAAACGTTCAATTTTTTCGATATGTTTAATCGTGTGCTAATGTACTGTTTTAATATATCTCGTGTTCGGGAGAGGTTTGGTGAAGTCTGACTAACCAGAGAATGGGTCGCAGGGATGTTACATTTCACATTTGATTCTCGTAATATTGCGAAAGAGCAGTTTTTGGTTGGTCATACAGAAACGCAAAGCAGTCAACGATGATAGCTCTATTTGGTATTTCATTTGAGTTTTTCTTTTTTCTCACTCACAGTACTGTTTGTCTGGCATGCAGCACTTTATGAATGTTTATGTTCTAATGTCTATATAAAAATCAATTTTATAACATGTATTAGAGATACCAACTTTGCTTTTGGTGGCATCTGGTGCCGGTGTGAAAAGGTTGAAGCGATGTTTAAATTATATTCACTGAAATGGCATTTAAATGGTAAATAACAGATGCAGAGAGGAGGGTAGACTATCTCTCCCCTCCGTTACCCATTCCATATGCACGGAGCTGGAGAGATAATCTCAATAGAGAACATCCTTCAACACTGCCGATGACTTGATCTCTGGAATCGGAGGGGAAAAAAATTGCCTCTTTATGGTAATATATGCCAGAGAAGTGGTTAGTTTAGTTTAGGGCTGCACTGGAAATCACCTTTGCCAGTGGCAATGCTATCTTGGATGCATTACCGGCCTCCGATACGTTATGGGGATATTTTTTTTTGCGTCAAACCGCCATCAAATTAGCTTTTTTCCAAGCATACGGTAGGAATGGTTACATTTTGTCGATATGTGGTCGTAGGGTGTTTAATGAGAGCACGGTCTGAGCCGAGAACCCGGAATAAAAACCGAGTGTGACAGATTGGTGAAGTTTCAGGGTTCACTGAAATCACTAATAAACTCCCCCAGCTCTGTGAGAGTCAGCGTTGGGCATCCTTATTCATTGAGTCCAGTAAATGTAGTTTCTCTACGAGGAAGTGAGACGCTGTCATCGAGCCAATCAACTAAATGCCCTGATCAATTGCATTGATCAGGGACTCCCTGGAAAAAAAGGGCACCGGTGTCCCCCGTCGGGCGTTAGGCTTTGGTTTCCACCGGCGTGTACTCAGGGTGATTACCTACTGCATTCCTTGTGAGTGGACGATAGCTGTGGCGGCCCGGATCAACGGATGATCTCCTCTCCGGGGAAGATCAATAGGCCAAAGTGTCACAGACGGAGAGAAAGAGAGAGAGACAGAGATGGTGGAAATCGCGAAGGAGGCAAAGAAGATGGAGTAGGGCCATTAGCGTGACCTCTCACCTCGCGGCGCCATGTTTCAGCGGGGGCAGCGCTTGGTCGGGGCCCGGAGAAGCTCCGGCACCGGTTGGATGGATGCGGTCAGGTGGCCTCTGGAGCCGGGGAGCCCATCTGTCTCCGTCCGCCGCCTCTGTGCCGGAGGGGAGGTGCAACGTCTCTGCTCTGATGTCACCGTGTGGCTTCCACAAGCCAAGCGCTGCCAGCCCGGGGGGGGGGGGGTGCAACGACAAAACCCATTTCCTTCCGTTTCTAGTTTTTTAAACGTTCACGTTTTATTCTCAGCACTGAAGTGTGTTAAGCATGTGGCCCAACAGCTTGTGTTTGCCCTTTTGCAATATGGTGACTCTTAACGGTGAATTAAGGAAAGCCACAATCAGTGGACAATTACTCTTAACCGGAGTATCCTCATGTGACCTAGCGCATGTGTGTCCCTTAAATATCCAGTTTAGCTGTACATTCTTGCCAGAGTTAATTTTGTGAGCTACCGCAAGGCAGCGGGCGGCGTCCCCCTTTTTTCTGCTTATTAGGCAACAGTTGCAGAAAAGCAAGCGCTGCAGTTTCCGTAATTATCTTCACCTCTGGAAGCCTCACCCTGGCCCTGACTATACCTGGGCACCCACCATTTACCGCGGGAATGTGCGCGTGCCATCGCGTGCGTGTGTTTTAATTTCTTATTTAAGACGGAAGTGTAATGCTCTTAGCAGCTCTTTATCTGCCACTTGTGTCCAAAGGTCCTGACTGGAAATGTTTCATAAAGCCGGCAGAGGGAAGCTTTCAGAGTTTCTAATTAAAACTGTCCTCTGGCAACTGTGGTCTGCTGACGCGAGTTAATATAAAGGGATTGTTGCTAATGTGCTGTCGTCGGGCGCGCGCCATTGTGAACCGGATTTCAATTATTTCTCCGTAGGTTGTGTGCTTGGAACACAGAGTGAGACCGCTTACAAAGCTCGGGTTCTGTTGCGCGTCGAGCCGGGTCTATTCCGAGGTCGCAACCGCGGGGGCATTTTCAGTGTTTGCTGATGCAATGAAAAGGTAACTCTACTCTAGAGCTGAGCGGGAGTACCAGCTCGCTATAAAGGCGGCCCCCGTGGGACACGCGACCGCAGGGCATCCCCTGTTGACAGTGTCGTTCCTTAAACAAACTGACCGAGAAAACGACGGCGGCGGCCGCAGAGTGTTGAATCGTGGGACCGACTTGGAGGCCCTTGAGTTCCAGCTCAATTTACTGCAGTGACATGCACGGCATAAAGGGGAGGTGGAAGATAATAATAATTAGACAAAAAAATGCCACACGCTCAAAAATCACCGTCACTTTGTTTTCCTACACGTGGAAAAGTAAATGAAAAAGTTGGACAAAATGCGACGCGCTCTATTGTAATATATTGTAGTGAGATCAAACTGTAGGTTGGGGGCACCAAATAGGCTCTCACGCCAAATGGCATAATCAAAAGTAAAAATGATATCATAAAAAAAAAAAAATGACATAATAAGATACGTTGGGCCTGAAGATAAATCATGGCTATTGCTTCCCAATCAACGCCGAACATTCTCAGTATGTCCGGGACACAATCGAATCTCCTGGCGCGGTTACACGGGCGTCCTGAAGTTCCTCCCTGTCATGACCCCGGTCCCGCTGATTAACAGTACGAGGTCGAATTCAATTACCCGCCGTTTCTCTGTCAAGCTGCCCGAGTGAGAAATGGCCTTCGTTCCACCTGTACAGTGGCTGGCAGTCCACAGACAAAAGGGACGGCGTGCCCCGGAGAATTCATTAACAGATGAATAAACACTGGACAGGCAAGTGAACTAACTCCAGCGGCATATCGGGGATATCCAATTTATAGTTTTCTGTTCTTCTTTTTCTGAGCGCTGTAAGTGACGGTAAGCCCCCCGCTGTCTGCTCCTGATAAAACCCCCGACTATTATGAGAAACAATCTGAGAAAAAGCAATTCTACTCCTCGATTGTCGTTGTCGGACCTTCATTGCTCTCGTCTTGAATCGGCGATCTGGAGAGGATCTTCCCAAGCCCACCGGAGTGGATGTCCTCTCCTGAACGAGCGTTTGTTTTCGGATCCTTATTTCTCTTTGAATTCTTTTCTTTTTTTTCTTTTTTTTTTTACCTCATCGCCGTGTTGACCGGTGGTCTGATTAACTTTCCACAATATGCATTTATCATTCGTCGGGGGGGCACTCCGGAGAAATGAAATGCCTTTTTTTTTTTCCCCCCGACTCTCGCGTTTGGGATCCTGCCAGGGCAAATATTGTTGTCTGCTGTCGTTGATTGCGCGCAATTGTTCCCGAGCTATTAAGTTTGCAAAGTGGCTCTCCTGTAATGCAAACAAAAGAGGGAAAGGACCACGGGAAGTTCAGCCTTTGCCAAAACCTCGGTCTAATTGAAAGCGGTCGTGTGATTGGGCTTAGACCTCATTACTCATGTTGACTTTGATTCACCCCTCCTTCCTTTTTTTTTTTTTTTTTTTTTTTAGCACGTGGGTCTGCGCTACACCCGCTGATCCGTTTGCAGAGTGAATCTCACGCCCCCCCCGCCCCAGACAGTAATGCCACTCCTCATGCTGTCGAACAACCCATTTTCTTGCCCTTGGCGTTGAGTGCCAGCCCCCATTGACTTTGACTCCTGAGGACCAGCGGGAAAAAAAACAAAAAAAGAGTGACTCCAAAGAAGTCCTCCGTGGGGGGGGGGGGGGGGGGGGGGGGGAACGGGACAGAATACAGATCAGGGGGAGCCCGTCTCCTGCTCGTGTTTGCCCTTGGAGAGGAGAGAAAGGAGATATATAGATTGGCTGACTTTGCTCTCCACTCGGCTCTCCCAACTTTTGCCTGACACGTTAACTTTGCGGCCGTGTCTGGTATTCTGGGCAGTCCACAATGAGTGGTGCGCTTTGGCTCGTCGGAGGCATTTTTTTATTTTTTTTTTCCACGTCATTGTCTTTTCGACAAACATATTCGTACGCGTGCAGCATGGCAAAATTGTACCCGATAAGCGGGCACTTGAAAAAAAACATTTGTGTCCTTCACGCGCATCCTGATATGAAAAAACGTCGTCAATTCAATTACCTCTGTTTACAATATTATCTCGCTGATTACTGAAGTAGCATAAAAATGGTTCTGTGCACTCAAACGTGCCCGTGGAGAAATATGGTGGCCGTTGATCCCACTATTGTTATCATACACCACTGTTTGGGTGTGGTGCAAAAATTGTTACTGCGAAAAAAGTCTCCAATGGTCTGTGATCTGTGGCCATATCTAACGCCCCCCCCCCCCTATCCCCCTCGTCTCTCTCTCTCTCTCTCAGGTAACTACCAGCTCTCGCCGACTGTGAACATGCCACAGGATGACACAGTGATGATCGAAGACGATAGGCCGCCCTTGCTTCCTGCCCACCTCTCCGACCAATCGTCCTCCAGTTCCCACGACGACATGGGCTTTGTGGGAGAGAACCCCATGCCCTGGATCCACGAGCTGCCCGATCAGAATGAATGGTGAGCAGGCTGAAGTATTTACGTCTCGTTGCACTTCTGACGCGTCCTGCGGGGAAAGGAAGCAGGACAGTGTTTGTGTGAGGAGTTGATTTGCTCAAAAATCTGAGCTCCTTTTTTAAAGTTTGGACATGTATGGGACTGATTCATAACACCAGGGAATACGATCCCTGAATGTAATATTCCGCAGGAAAAATAGAAGCACAATTTGATTTTCAAGGAACACACGGTATAATGCATTTTCATTTGTTGCAAGTTTTTTTTCCCAGATTTATTAAATATTCATACGCGAGGCCTTTCCATAGCATGAATCACCAAACCAGAATTAACTCAGCGGGAAATAACACTTTAACATCACACAGTATGTTTGTAATGAGAAAGTAATGACATTTTGCTTTGGAGCTGTATTTGGAATTTAAAATGCGTCTTAGTTTTTAAATATGCAGTTAAAAAGAAAACTTGGTGACGTGTGCGTACATTGAAAGACACCCATGTGGCTTTGAGCACGTGCATATGTACTGTATGTGTGTGTGTGTTTGTATGTGGGCGGAAGTCTGTGTGTTTAATCATGGATCAGCCACCTGCAGCCGTCAGACTTTCAGAAAAAAACTCTCCGGGAGGCTAGCTCCCCCAACCACCCATGGGATTATAGTGCCCCACTCAGTCTATAGACCACCTCCCATACGATTAAAATATGGAACCAGGGCTCAACAACCTTGTCGCATAACTAAATCTGAGTGTGTCTCACTAAATGATCCTCCACAGAAAAAAAAAACACTCGAAATCAGCACATTGTTTTTCATAGTTTTGTT